>JANKOD010000193.1:29246407-29262207 GCA_026284645.1 Erythroxylum acuminatum | reverse complement strand
GTCCCAGGAAGCCGAAATCTCGTTCCAGACGGTCGAAGCCCCTGGCTTGGCGATCGTGAGGGGGAGGTGCGTGGTCTCGATCTTATACTTGGCACGGAGGATCTGCACCCAAAGAGCTGAGGGTTTAGTGAGAAGGCCCCAGCCCAATTTGGCTAGTAACGCATCATTCATAGGCCGAATATGCTTGATGCCCAACCCACCTGCAGTTTTAGGCTGACACACGGTCTCCCAATTGACTAGGTGCACCTTATGGTGCTCGGGCGAGGAACCCCATAAAAAAGTCCGCATGAGTTTTTCTAAATCGTCTCACAATCGCCGAGGGAGGCGCACAGTTTGCATAGTGTACAGGGGCACTGCTGAGAGGATCGCCTGGTAAAGGTAACCCTGCCGGCAAGGGACAACGCCCTGGCGCTCCACCCCGTGAGTCTCTTGTGCGCACTATCCAGGATATGCTGATAGGTGTGCCTGGTGGGTCGCTCGTGAAGCAGAGGCACTCCTAAATACCGTCCTAGGTTAGACGTGCGGGCCACCCGAAGCTCGTTGCTAAGGCGCCTCGCTGTAGCACGGGAAACATTTTTAGAGAAAAAAATACGCGTTTTAGCGGTGCTGACTTTCTGGCCAGAAGCTTGGCAAAAAGTCTCCAAGATTTGACCGATAACCTGAATCTGGCGATCCTCAGCTTCAGCAAAGAGCACGAGGTCATCGGCGAAGAAGAGGTGAGAAATGGGGGGGCCCATACGTCCCAGCTTGATTGGTTTCCAATCCCCTTGGCCCACAGCCGCAGAAATGAGATGGCCCAGGCGTTCCATGCAGAGGACAAAAAGGTAAGGCGAGAGGGGGTTCCCCTGGCGGAGGCCCCGCGACGGCCGGAAGGGCGCCGAGTTCGTGCCTTGCCAGACCACTTGCATAGTAGTAGTCGTAATACACTCCATAATGACCCAAATGAACGGTTCAGGAAGGCTAATATCCATAAGTGTCTCTTGGATAAACTGCCAACTAAAGCGGTCATACGCTTTCTCCAGGTCAATTTTGACGGCCATGAACCAAGTTTTGCCTGTTTTCTTCCGCATGGAGTGAATAACTTCCTGGGCGATAATGATATTATCGGTGATATGCCGGCCCAAGATGAAGCTACACTGGTTGGCCGCGGTCAGATGGTCTATGTGCACTTTAAGCCTATTCACGACAACCTTGGAAACAATCTTATAAATCACGTTGCACAAGCTAATAGGCCGAAATTGAGAAACCTGCGTCGAGGCCTGGGTCTTCGAGATCAGAACCAAAAGCGTGTGGTTTAATTCAGGTTCCCAATGCTTCATCCGGAAAATTTTCTGAATGAAGGCCACCACAGCCGGCCCCACCGTGCCCCAATGGTTCTGGTAGAAGACCGCATTAAAGTCGTCGACTCCGGGGCTTTGTGGGGATTCATATCGAAGAGAGCTCGACGAATTTCGAGCGCCTGAACAGGGACGGTAAGCTCCCCAACTTGCGCCTCAGAGAGGGAGGGGAAGGCGCCGGAGATAGGAAAAGGCAAAGGAGGACCGCCCTCGCTAGTGTAAAGTTGGCGAAAGAAATCGGTGACCATGAGGCGCAGCTGTTCCGGGTTCGATATAGGGTTCCCAGTAGAATCCAGGAGGCGATCGATCTACAACTTCTTACGCTTAGTCAGGGTGAGCGTATGGTAGTACTTAGTGTTCCGATCGCCCTTAGACAACCAATCACACCGGGCTCTCTGGTGCCAAAAGAATTCCTCTTCGCACAGGGCCTGCAGTAACTCTCCGCTGAGCTGGTCCTCCAGCTTCAGCAGCGAGGCCTGAGGGTCGGCCTTCATAACTCGCTGGATCCCTTCGAGACGGGCCATAAGCTTCTTTTTACGTTGGAAAATATTACCGAAGTCCCGCGTGTTCCACCGGTTTAGATAAGTTGAGAATTGGGCCAAAATCTGACTCATCGTCGCCGCAGTAGGATTCCAAAACTCCTCGACCACGGCCTGGAAGCCAGAATGAGTAAGCCAGGCATTCTGGAAACGAAAAGGCGGCTGGCCAGGGGCCCGCGGCGACGGGGGGAATAAACGACAAAATATAGGCCGGTGGTCAGAGCCAAGGAAGGGAAGATGCTGGTTGACTGTGTTGGGGAAGTGTTGCACCCACGCGGAGGACCCGAACACACGATCGAGGCGAGCTTGGACCGACTCCCGCCTCCACGTAAATTTAGACCCCACAAAGCCTAGATCATGGAGGCCACACCGCTGCACCCAATCTTGAAAAGGACGGCTCACAACCCGGGTCAACGACGCCCCGCCCCGTTTGTCCGACTGCTCCAGCTTAGCGTTAAAATCTCCCCCACGATCCAAGGCTTGGTAGTATGCCCGCCAATCCACGATAAAGCAGGCCAGAGACTAGACTACGAAGGAACTTGGGGACTGGCGTACACCACAGTGAGGACGAACGAGTATGTACGAAACTTGACAGTAGCATGAATAAACTGCCGGTGAGCAATAACCACAGAGATATCATAATTTGCCTCCCAAAGGAGCCAAATACCACCCGAAAAGCCTACCGCCTCAACTCTAAAGGAAAAATCATACCCTAGGGAAAGAATAAGATCCTTCGCCCGAGGACCACTTATCTAGGGTTCTAGCAAAGCCAAAATGCCCGGTTTGTAACTACAAATGTAGTTACGCAGGAAGGTCTGGAAAGGGACCCCGCCTGCTCCTTGACAGTTCCACAATAAAATCGACATCACAAAGGAGAGCAAAAAAGGATCCTTACTACGGAGCATCCAGCGGGCTCTCGGCTTGCGTCTCCACGGCCTCCCCTACGGATGTGGGTGGCATGTCTACCTCGGGCGGGTGTTGGTCGAAACCCTCTAACGGCCCAGTCGAGGCCATAGAGATATCAGGAGGTTCAGATGGGGGAAGTTCGGGGGGAGCGGGGCTGCCCCCGGGGTCCTGCACCCCCTCCATGAATTGAGGTGCCGCCCTAGGTCCCTGGTCCTGGGCCAAGATGACTTGGCTATCGCAGATCAGTTCAAAATGGGACGGGATTTCAACCGCAAGGTGCCTTGTCGAGGACGTGGGTTTCAGAGGTATCGTGGGAGTCATGTCGTAGGCCAGAGCGCGGCTTGCGCTAGCGGAAGGCTGGTCCGCTCGAGTGGTGGAACTGGGTAAAATAGCTTTGCCTTTAGGGCCCTTCTTGGGTCCACGTTGGCGCTCATGGGCTGGCCCTTTAGTGGGCAAAGCTGGTCTAGTTCCTTGGAAACTAAACAGAGGTAGCCTCTGTCCAACTCCAACCGGGTTCACGTGGGTTGTCAAGTCAGCAGGAGGCTCTGACATATCTTCAGCTGCGACAGGATTGAGGAGCGCCGTAAAGCGTGATCCTCCCCTAGATTTGTCCGTCTGTCTCTCTCCCTCTCCCGTGCGTGCCTGTCCTTTCGCTCCTCATAGGCATCACCGCTGAACGTTGGTCCACGACCCATAGTCGTTGCTTGGTGCGTCCGTTATCTGTCCCCTAGTCTCCGCCTGCGGGCTGCTTGGCACGGCTCCCTCCGTCGTGTGCGTAGCTGGTGGCACAGACGAGTTCCGGGCACAGGTGCTAGGTGTATGACCAACGACGCCACACGTATAGCACACCTGCGGGAGGCCTTCGTAGGAGAGCAGCAGGTCTCGCCATCCAAGTCAATGGTAGGCGGCAATGGGCGAGTTATGTCCATGTCCACGGCGATGCGGGCATACCTTCCACAGTTTGTTGTCAGAGTTTCGTCATCAATCCGACCTGTGTGGCCGACTAAATTCTCGAGCTCGGTGAAGATTCGCGGGTGGTACCTCGCAATCGGGAGGTTAGGGATCCGCACCCAAACGACGGCACGGGTGATCGCTGCTTGGGCGGGACGAAAGGAGGGACTCCACCGTTGCACGACCACTACTTGTTCGAAGATCCCCCATGGGCCGACAGTGAGAACATGCAAATAATCGCGGTCTTCCTGGAACTTAACGAGATAGAAGTCGTTGTCCATATCCACCATCTTCATCGGACCACGCAGCTTCCACATGGTTCGCAAACGAGTGTTCAGGACGTTGAAGCTCACCCGTCTCCCCAACACCTTGACGACCACGGCCCGTTGCCACTGCTGATCAAGTTTGGATTTCAGAGTTTGGGAGAGCAGGAGGCTGCCTCCCCGCTCGCCGACGATTGGGGTGATGTCGCCTTCATCAACTTCCACCGGATTATCTTCCGGCCAACCCTGCTTGCCAGCGTCACTATCCATCGCATGTCCACCTGAGACTGCCTCAATGTAGGAATGGATGGGTGGAGGAGGATCCTCGTCTCGTTTCCTGGTCCTGCCCTTTTTAGAGAGATGACCCTCAGGGTCGAGGGGCTCCATGGTCCACCGTGCGCCGACATATGGGGAATAGTTTGCAACTCAACTCCAGTGCTTGAGGAAAACTTGTACAGAGGATGAAAAGAGAACTTTAAATCACAAGAATTTGGAAAGAGACACGAGTATTAACTAGTGATGACAAAGTTCTAGTTACTCGAGGATTTGGTTAAGAAACCAAGTCGGAGGAGAGGTCAAGACAGCACGAGCTCAACAAGGGAATGATAAACCAGAGCTGTCCAAACGTAATCTTAAAACATCATAGTGTGACACTTAAATTTTTGTACTCTGACATCTAAGATAATCCTAGTGGACCAGTTCTATTGTTTTAATATCTTACCGTTTTCTTTGTCATTTTATGCTTTGTCTTTTTTCTCTCTCTTCACCCCTCCATATTCACCTGTTAGGTAGTTAAAATATTTTCCTTGATTCTAGGAGACTCAACCAATAGCATTCTAGATAGAATAGTATAAATAGTGCTCTGTATATACATTACAAGGCGAATAAGATTTATTCCTTAAAATTACCCTACATCTTACGCATTTTCCTTTTGCTTCCTTTCATGGTATCAAAGCCATCACCTCTGATTTCTACCTTTAAACCTACAAATGTCTAATATTGTTGACAACAGTGGCTTTAGTGCCACGAACTTACCTACAGCAAATAATTATGAGCCATACTCAGTCATCAATACAGAAAACCCCGATGCTATACTCGTCACTACACCCTTTAGTGGCAACAACTACATTACTTGGAGCAAGTCCATGACCATAGCCTTGTGTGCCAAGGACAAGTTGTCTTTCATTGATGGGACCTGCACCATGCCTACGGATGATGCAGTAGCAAAATGGAAGAGAGGAGATAGCATGGTAAAATCATGGATTCTCAATGCTATGATTAAAGAACTAAGTGATGCTTTTTTATCTTTCTCTACAGCTAGAGAACTTTGGGTAGAATTACAAGAGAGGTTTGGTAAGGCTAATGGGCCATTGTTATACCAATTAGAGAGGGAAATAAGCTCTCTTAAACAAGGTACTTTAACAGTGTCTGCTTACTACACTAAGTTAAAGAAATTATGGGATGATCTATCTATCCTAAGTCTCATTCCTATGTGTACTTGTGATGCCTCAAGGGCCATCACTATCAAAGAAAATGCTCACAGGCTTGTTCAATTTCTAATGGGTCTAAATGATGAGTTTGAACATGTAGTTAATCAGATTATGCTAATAGAGCCACTGCCTACTATGAATAAAGCTTTCTCTATGTTGCAAACTGTTGAAAGACAAAGAGTGGTAAAAGCTACTACAGATAGTAGTCCTAACATAGCAATGCTAGCTAAGCAGTCAAATAGCTTGAGGAAAGGCAGCAGAAACAGCAACAACTCTAGCAAGGGGCCCTACCTCAAGAAGGAAGATAAGTACTATGAAAAATGCAAGAAGAGTGGGCATACCTTGGCTTGCTTCAAAATTCATGGGATCCCAGACTGATACAAGGAGCTTGCTGCACAAAGGGAGAAAGGAAAAACCAACATGGTTCAAATAGCTGAAAACCCTATAGAAACAACACAAGAACAGAATGAAGAGAAGCCATGGAATACACAAATATCTCCAAGTATTGCTAATTTCATTCAACAAGAAATAGACAAAGCTATGAAAGGCAAAGCTGCAGCAGAGGTAAAATTTTCAGGATACCCAAACTGTGCAAGTAATGTCACACACTCTGTGGGCACAACATACAACTACACTGACTCTTGGCTTATTGATTCTGGTGCTTCTACGCATATGACAGCAGACCTCAGTCAATGCACTAGCTATACAATTAATAATGTATATGATCCAGTAACTTTGCCGGATGGGACTAAGCAAGAGGTTGCTCATATTGGGTAGTCACATTTAGGGGATAAAATCTCCCTAACGGATGTTCTACATATTCCTAATTTCTTCAAAAACCTGTTGTCTATGAATAAACTTACTACTCAGAATGAAGTTGCTGCAATTTTCATCTCTAACAAGTTGTTTTTGTAGGACCTTCGGACTAATGATGTTATAGCTATTGTCAAGGTGGTAAATGGATTGTATGAGCTGAGCTCAGAGACTCTCCTAACCCCAAATAGCCTAAAAGGTCCTTCTCTAGAGTTCTACAAGGCTGAGAATGTTGTTTTAATGTTTCAGTTTCTTTTTATCTATAGCATTCTAGACTAGGGCTTGTATCCAAAGAAAAACTGCAGCACATTAATGAAATCAATGTTTCTATCCCTGCTAAACATGATTGTTAAGTGTGTCCTCTAGCCAAACAATACAGAAAACATTTTCCTAAACATGAAATACATTCGACTAGACCTTTTGAAATCATTCATATGGACTTGTGGGGACCTTACAGTGTTTCTACTATAGGGGGTTCACAATATTTTCTTACAATAGTGGATGATCTTACTAGAGCTACCTGGACCTTCATCCTAAGACACAAGTACCAAACCACTCAAACCATTGTGCAATTTCTTAGAAACATTGAGAGACAATTTGACACTAGAGTGTTAAAGATACAAACTGACAATGGGAAGGAATTCATCAATCAAGAGTGCACCAAAACCTTCACAGAAATGGGAATTCATCACCAAAAGAGCAGCCCTTATACACCACAGCAAAATAGTGTGGTGGAAATTAAGCACAAACACTTACTTCAAATCACAAGAGCCCTTCTTTTCAAAGCTAAATTATCTAAGGGATACTGGGGAGAGGCCCTATTAACAGCTATATACTTGCTTAACCAAATCCCAACTAAAACCCTAAGTCGGATAAACCCATTTGAGAGACTGCACAACAGAAAGCCTGACTATGAACACCTAAAAACCTTCAGCTACCTTTGTTTTGCCTTAGACAAGACTTCAAATAGAACAAAACTAGATCCTAGGTCAAAAAGGTGTATCTTTCTTGGGTATCTGCCAGATTACAAAGCCTTTAGGGTTAATGTTCAAGAACCCATACCTCTGTATTGCGACAATCAGGCCGCCATTTACATCTTGAAGAACCCTGTTTTTCACGAGAGAACGAAGCACCTTAAGATAGATCTACATCTGGTTTGCAATTGCGTGAGTTTAGGGTTACTTGAGTTGCGACACGTGAACACTAAAGAACAAATCGTGGACTTATTCACGAAGGCGTTGTCCGCAGGCGTGCTTTTGGGTCTTCTTAACAAGTTTGGAGTCGTTGACCGAGCCTCCAACTTGAAGGGCGGGTGATAAAGGACCCAAAAGCAATGGGTTGGACCATGGTGCTTCAGGAGACCTAGTGGATCAGCTTTATTGTTTTAATATCTTACCGTTTTCTTTGTCATTTTATGCTTTGTCTTTTTTTCTCTCTTCACCCCTCTAGCACTGTATAGCTAGCATATTCACCTGTCAGATGGTTAGAATATTTTTCTTGATTCTAGGAGACTCAACCAATAGCATTGTAGATAGAATAGTATAGATAGTGCCCTGTACATTCATTACAAGGCGAATAAGATTTATTCCTTGAAATTACCCTACAACCTATGCATTTTCCTTCTGTTTCCTTTCAAGAGGAATTCCAGGCAATGTGAGACGTAGAATGTGGGTGGAATTAGTCCGCAGTCACAAGATACCTCCTTCCGAGTTCTTAGTCGAAAGAAGATGTACCGTTATTGGTCTTGGAGTGCAGATTCAATTGATGCTTCTTTAGATTTGGGACTTGAAAATGGCTTCCCCTGGCTGTGTGATTTTCCATGTTGTGAATAATGGAACGCTGTGAAGTTACATTCTCAACCACTTGCCAAATGAAAGTGATGCAATCTAGCCATGGGAACTGTTCAAAGATTTCCAAGTCTTCCATTCCGAGGCAATTAATGTTGACAGTCTGTTTTGGTCTTTGACAAACACTTCTCGCGAGTTCTTTCATTCTAGACTTCTCATTGCATTGCCCAAGTGTTTTGGTTTATTCTTGCAATTCTTTTCTTTATTATTTCAGCAACACAAGATAAAAATGTATCAACTTCTAAGCGCGTCAGTAATTATGATGGGGACCTCCCCCTTGGTCAGAAGTCCCCATGATTTTATCAAGGCACGTCTTTTATTTGGGTGCATAACAAAACAGCCACTCTTACATTCGTAAAATGTTATATAGCCAATGTAGGATTTATAGGGTATTGTGTATATTGTTTGGTGAAGTGTAAGTGATGGTACCTCTCAATCCTCCTTCCAAATTTGTATTAAAAACTAACTAATAAAATAAAGTTATCACAAAGCCAAATGTCATAATAAAAAGATATAATATAATTATTGCAAGACTTAATACCCCTACGTAATTATGTGCAACAAAAAATTATAAGGTTGTATCACAATTTCTTAGTTAAAAGTCATTTACTGCTTTCCAAAACTCGCAAAGAATGCCACCAAATGCTAAGGTACGAACAAAATATTCATAATAAAAATTAGTCTAAAATATATTTAACTCTCTTGTATTTTATCTCTTGGTACGTTATACTCTTTCTATTTTAAAATTATACTTATTACTCCCGTTGACTAGTTTAGAATTTAAAAAGACTTTTTTATCATGTATTATGATGACATCATCACAACCATATATGTTGCATTTTTTTGACAAAAATACCCTTTTAATCTTTTGTTGACTAAAATACATTAAACCCCTATATTTTTTTGCTATTTTCATTATGTCCTATATTTTAATAATAAAATTTATTTTAAGCATGGAATATATTTTGACCGTTAATAAATAAAAATACTAAAAATATCACTTTCTTCACAATTGTACTTCATAACTATTAATTTAAGTAAAAATTTTAAAAAAATTATTTATAAAACAAAATTAAAAAAGAAATAATTAAAGATGATAAATTAAAATATCATCATTTTTATATCTCCCTTTTCCCCAATAAAACTATAAACTATCTTCTTTTGGCTCTTTTTATGTTAAACTTCAAGCAATGCACTAAACAGGAACCAAACAACTCACATTCTCACAAAATACGCAAAACACGGACACACAGAGCTCAGGGAGGAGATCTGAAGCGGTCATCGAATAGGGTCTCGAAAATGTAGCTGAATGAGCAGGAAGAACCTCAATTTGAAGAAAATAGGTTGTTGTCGTGAGAAAAGGGAGAGACATTACCAAAATTGATACCGATTTTCTACCGAAGCAAGGGAGTTTTCCAGTGGAAGGTAGAGAGAGAAATAAAAAAGAGGTAAGAGAAACAAACAATAGACGAAAGAGAGAGCTGGTCGATAAGGGAATGACTTAGAAAATTGAAAAAGAGCCAAAAAGAAGATAATTTATAGTTTTATAGAGCAAAAAGGGAAACATTAAAATGATGATATTTTATTTTTTTTGGTAAATCATTGTTAATTATTTCTTTTCTAATTTTGTTTCATAAATAAATTTTCTTTTTTTAAATTTTTCCATAAGTTAACAATCAAGAAGTACAATTATGAAGACAATGGTATTTTTAGTAATTTTTTCTTTTTATTTATTAACGGTCAAAATGTAATTCATGCTTAAAATAATTTTTATTTTTGAAATAGAGAACATAATGAAATAAAGTAAAAAATATAGGGTCTAATGTACTTTAGTCGAGAAAAGACTAAAAGGATGTTTTTGTCCAAGAGAAAAGACTAAAAGGATGTTTTTGTCAATAAAAAATACAAAATGCACGGTTGTGGTAATTTCCTCAAAATATAGGGGTTAAAAAGTATTTTTAAATTCTAAGCTCTTTTGACTTATGGTTAAATGAGATAATAAATCTATTTTTAAAATAGGGGGAATAACGTATATCAAGGGATAAAACACATAGAGATAAATGTATTTAGCCTAAAAAGAATAGGTGCTTAATATCTGTTAAAATTATTCACAAATAGTAGCGATACAGAAGTGAGTTAAAAAGAAGAATGTTGATGTATAAGGTAAAAGGACTAAACTAGAGAGAGAAAAACTTTAGAAAGAGAAAAGTTGACAGAGCTAGCTTCGCTGGGATTACGGAAGTGCAAGGCCGGAGCACCATACGGTTATGGATTCCCTCGACTCTGAGGAGCACATGGCTAAGAAGGGTCGGACGCGGAAATGCGAGGAGGATACTCCTCCTCCCAAACTCTTTTTTCTCGCAGCGGTCACAGGCGAACAGGCGTCGGCCGGCGGTGCAACGCTGACTGGCTGGCAAGAGGACGAACCCAGTGGTTGTTGAAGAGGGCGACCTGACGAAGATAGCGGGAGACTGGGAGGCAGTCTACTGCTCTCCCAACACCTGAAAACCAAACTCGATCACCAGTGGCAGCAAGCAGTGGTCGTGAAGGTGCTGGGGCGTCGGATAACATTTAATGTCCTCCACACTCGCTTGCGGTCCCTGTGGAAGTTGCGAGGCCCCATGAAAATGGTGGACCTCGACAGTGATTTTTATTTAATCAAATTCAAGGAGGAGGCCGACTACTGGAGAGTGCTCACCAACGGGCCATGGGGAATTTTCGGGCATGCGATCGCGGTTCAACGCTGGAGCCCGTCTTTCCGTCCATCCCATGCAGTGATCTCTCGAGCGGTGGTGTGGATACGAATTCCTAATCTCCCGATAGCATGCTACCATCCGAAAATCCTTACGAAGCTCGGGAACCTCGTTGGAACCACAGTCCAGCTGGATGACGAAACTTTGCTGGCGAACCAAGGGCGTTATGCCAAGATTGCCGTGGAAATCGAACTCACATGGCCACTGCCCCCCACCGTCGACCTGGATGGGGAGACTCTGGTGATCTCTTACGAAGGTCTCCCCCAGGTTTGCTTCTCGTGTGGTTTTCTAGGGCATACTCCTAGCACCTGTCCTCGCAAGCGTGCTGCCGAAAACCATGCGCCACCATCGACGAACAACCCTCGACCAGATGCGATGGCAACTAGAGACGCCGTGGAGGCACGGGCGGGACACCATGAGGACGCGGGAACCAACGAGGTATGGTCCCTAGACAAACGTGCAGAGGCGGTGTCCAAGCTCAGTGAAGGGACAGGCAAGCTCTGGCGACAGTGGACGGGCTCAAGACAAAGCTGGAGGTGGATCACGTTTTACTACGTTGATATCACTAGAAGCAGACGCGAATGGGACAGTACAGGCTGTGGCTATGACCACCCCTGGGTCTCCATTTGGGTTTGGCCAGCGTGTTAATTTATTTAGTTTTAATGGGACTAGTTCCTCCAAGACTCAGTTAGGGGTTGCCCGACCCACAGACCGGCCCCGTGGCCCCAAATCGACCAATAAAGGAAAAGCAGTGCGGCCCGTCTTCCCGCCAAGGGCGGGTCGGGGCCCGATTAAAGGGCATCCGTCGCAGGTATCCGCCTCTACGGCCCAAATCCCACTTAAACCAACACCCACAGAGCGCCACCTCGCTGTCGAAATCCCGACCCATTCCGAGATGATTTGTGACAGCCAGCTCCTACAGGAGTCGAATTAAGGCCCCGAATCGAGCCCGCAACATATGGAGGGGGTGCAGGACCTATGGGAAAGCTTCGATTCCTCAGTCCTTCCCCCAGCGGCCCCTCTCGATATTAATATGGACTCAGCGGGGCAGGAGGCGTTACCGGGTCCAAGGCCTTCCAAAGCTGGCCTGCAAATCAGCGAACCGATGGATGGCCCGGCAGCCCCAGATGTGAGCCCGCTGGCGGCTCCACTGTAGGGTTCCTTTTTCTCCCTTTTTATGTCAATGTTATTTTGGAATTGTCAAGGGGCCGGTGGGGCCAATTTTCAATCCGTTCTGTGAAATTACATCAGGCATTACAACCCGGGGATTCTCACCTTGCTGGAACCTCGGATTAGTGGCGATCAGGCTCAAGCCGTTATTCTTTCCCTAAGATATGATTTTTCCTTTCGAGTGGAAGCGGAGGGTTTTTTCGACGGGATTTGGCTCCTTTGGGAGGAAGCTTTTGACATCTCCGTGGTTATAGCGCATTGACAGCTCATCCATGCCACGGTTCTGTATCAGTCCACTACCTTTGCCCTTACTGTGGTGTACGCTAGCCCGCAAGTGTCTTCACATTCCAGTCTTTGGACAGCGCTTTCGTGGATTGGCACCCAGGTGTCTCAACCCTGGCTCGTGGGGGGGGGGGGATTTTAACGCCAAGCTGGAACAATCTGACAAGAGGGGTGGAGCGGCCTCGACTTGGGTGGTGAATCAACGTTTCAGGGCTTGTGTGCATTGTTGTGGTCTCCACGACCTCGGGTTCCTTGGGTCTAAATTCACCTGGCAACGGGGGACCGTTCAAGCTCAACTGGACCGAGTGTTCGGCTCTTCCGCTTAGGTCCAGAAATTCCCTCAAACCGTGAATCAACATCTTCCTTTCTTAGGCTCTGACCACCGGCCTATGCTTTGCCACCTCTCTCCCCCCACCCCGAAGCAAGGTACCGGGGCGCCGCCCTTTCGTTTCCAAAATGCCTGGATCACGCACTCCGGGTTTCAGGCGGTGGTCGACGAGTTTTGGCAACCGGATGCGAGGATGATGAGTCACTCCCTCCACCAATTTTCAACTCATTTGAGCCATTGGAACAAACATGAATTTGGGAACATCTGTCATCGCAGAAAGAAGTTAGTGGCCCGGCTCGAAGGGATCCAACGAGCCCTGACTCCAACCACCCAGGATTCGTTACTGGCTCTGGAAGACCAACTTAGCAGTGAGTTACTGCAGGTGCCGTGTGCAGAAGAGCTCTTTTGGAATTAGAAAGCCCGGTGTGAATGGCTCTCCAAAGGGGATCGAAACACTAAGTACTATCATACGCTCACCCTGGCCAAGCGTAAGAACCTATAGATAGCGCGGCTCACTGATTCAAATGGGATTCACATTTCGGATCCGGTGCAATTTCAAAGCCTGGTCACGGATTATTTCACTCAGCTCTACTCTTGTGCCCTCGACCTTCCGTTCAGTTCCCGATCACCGGTGCCTTCCCGATCACCGGTGTTGATGGGTTTAATGCGGTCTTCTATTAGAACCAATGGGGGAAGGTTGGGCTAGCGGTGGTGGCCTTTATTCAAAACATTTTTCAGCGGAAACACTGGGATCCTGAATTAAATCAAACTCTCTTGGTTTTGATCCCTAAAACCCCTTCCCCGACTCAAGTGTCCCAATTTTGTCAGATCAGTCTGTGCAACGTCCTGTATAAGATTGTTTCCAAAGTAGTTGTCAACCGTTTGAAAGTTCACATGCCTCAGTTAGCCGCTGAGAACCAATGCAGTTTTATACCAGGTCGTCAGATCACAGATAACATCGTTATCGCTCAGGAGGTGATCCACTCTATGCGAACGAAAACTGAGAGAACCAGGTACTTGGCTCTCAAAGTGGATCTTGAACAAGCTTACGACTGACTTTGTTGGCAGTTTGTGCAGGAGACGCTTGCGGATATTGGTCTGCCAGAGACTTTAATCTGGGTTATTATGCAGTGTGTTACGACCACGTCTATGCAAGTTGTCTGGCAGGGCAAGGCCTCGACGTCGTTTAGGCCGTCGAGGGGTCTTCGTCAAGGAGACCCCCTCTCGCCGTATCTTTTCGTCCTCTGTATGGAAAGACTTGGACATCTCATCTCCACAGAGGTAGCTCGGGGAGTTTGGAAACCGATTAAAATGGGACGCATGGGGCCCCCCATCTCCCACCTTTTCTTTGCCGATGACCTTGTTCTCTTTGCTGAAGCGGAGGATCGGCAGATGCAAGTCATCGGTCAAACTTTGGAGACCTTCTGCAGGGCTTCCGGCCAACACGCTAGCACCATTAAGACCCGGATTTTTTTCTCTCGGAACGTCTCTAGTGATACTGCGAGGCGCATTAGCGACGGCCTCCAGGTTACTCGTACGACTAATTTGGGTCGGTATTTAGGTATTCCTTTACTCCATGAGCGGGCTACTAGGCGTACGTATCAGTTTATACTAGATAAGGCGCAGCGAAAACTTACGAGGTGGCGGTGTCGGACACCGAACCCGAGGCCCGACTGGTCCCGGTGGTGAGCCCTGGCTGATGGTCACTACCGAGACCGCTGTGATGACTGTCATGCTGAAACTGATACCTGACACTGACTACTAACTCACTTTGGTGGTGAGCATACACTGACTGAGGCTTAGACCCTGGCTGCTCTTGATAATTTCAAGAATATTGACCTTCCAACCCTTACCCTAATCGATCGCGCCCGCGAGGTGTCCTCCCCGCGCCCGCGAAGGCTTGCAACTCAGAAAGGAATGAAGACATGGGATCTCATCCAAAAACTGGGATAAGTCGACTTATGCCTAGACAAGTCGACTTATGCCTCCACCTGGACTGCCGCGTCCGCGGGAATGCACGCTCGTGCCCGCGAAGGCATGCTACTCAGAAAGGAATTTTATCCGGGACTGGAATAAGTCGAGTTATGCCTAAATAAGTCGACTTATACTCGCCTTTCGCGCGCCCGCGAGGCCTCTATCTCGCGCCCGCGAGGGCATGCTACCCAGACATGGGTAGTTTTTCCCCGACTGAACTGCCACACCCGTAAGTCGACTTACGCCTCACAAGTCGACTTATGCTTGGAACTAACTCATCTTAAGGTCTTTTAACACTCTCCTAACCCCTCCTCAAACACCATGAACCCATCTAAGCTTTTCAAAACCCATCCAATCTATGCCAAAACACTTCATAAATATTCAAGCGCCTATTTCAACACTCAATCTCAACTCAAATGGATCAATCCACATGACCCAAACCAAAACTCAACAATGCTAACTCCTCAAACACAAGCTAAACAATACTAACACTTGAACTCAATTCCAAGTATCTATCAACTCAACCCAACACAAACATAGGTCTTATACAACTATCACAATCTCAAATCTATTCATGCATTTCTTAAACTCTTAATGATCATTGAAACATCAATCGTTCAACACATTTTCATATATACCAAAAATACTGTTTTTACAATGCTTTAGTGGGCATTTCAAGCCCAAATTACAAACTGCTCAAATACAACTGGATTGCTAAAAATGCATCTAAAGCATTGTTACAAAATATGACTTTAAAATACAAAATACTAAAATTCTTGGAGTTGCCCTTTTATGCTCAATCCTCAAGCTCTTGCCCTTCACCTGGATGGGACGGGATTTGGAGGGGGTGAGCTAAAGCTCGTAGGTAACATGATTATATTTATAATAATAAGCTGAATTCTGTATTATCATTCATACTTTTAGCTATTTCTACTGAAGCTCATGCAATCATGCATTTCATGAATCAAACATCTCAAACACATAATTCAAACAAATTTTCAAGCTTTCAAATTTCATGCTGACTGACTACACATAGCTAATGGTTCGGTAGGTCCACAAATGCTGATGAGCTACATTTCTGTAGTCATATGCTGAGGAGTCCAATTATGGAACATCCTTGCCACTTGCGGGCAGCCGGGAGAAGGCT
>JANKOD010000193.1:29217833-29236911 GCA_026284645.1 Erythroxylum acuminatum | reverse complement strand
AACTCAACTAAAAATCCAAAGCTTACCTTAAACCTTCAACAACACAAGTTGATACTTGGCTCAAATTGAAGCTCTAGGCCTCCTCCACCTTTTTAACTCTTGGACTTTCTTTAAAATCTTCCTTAATCTCTTGGGCAAGCAAACCCTAGCACAAGCTTCTTCTTCTCCACCTCACGAACTCCTCTCTCTTCCTCCCTTCTAATTTTCGAATTCTTCACTTCTTCTAACCCAAGGCTACACATTCTCTTCTTATTTATACTCCTTTTTAAGTTAACTTAAGCCCATAAGGCCCTAAGCCCACAAACCTAACTCATTTCTTCTTATTCTTCCTCCTACACTTAAGCCCACTTTCTCTTTTCTTCTCTTCTACTCATTTATTTAGGCCCATTTCAATCTTAAGCCCAACTAACATACACAATTCATCTAACTCATTAAATTTACCTAACACATTTAATACAACTAACATATTAAATGTCACATGCTAACTTAATTAATGCTACATGCTTGATTTATTTCAATTTAATTAATGCTAATATAATTTACTTAATCTAATCATGCTTAAAATAAAAAAAAAATTTGGGGCTAACAGGCGGGCCAAGCTGTTGTCCCTCGCCGGCCGGGTTACTTTAACCCAGATTGTTCTTGCGGCGTTACCCCTTTACACTATGCAAACAGTGTGACTTCCCCGGAGTTTATGTGACGACCTGGAGAAACTCATACGCGACTTTATTTGGGGGTCTTCTCTGGATCACCGCAAACTGCATCTTGTCAATTGGGAGTTCGTTTGTAAGCCTAAAGCAGACGGCGGGCCAGGTCTTAAACGTCTGAGGTCGCAGAATGACGCCTTCCTCGCCAAATTAGGCTGGGGTCTGGTCACTAACCCTACTGCGCTTTGGGTTCGGACTCTGTGTGCTAAATATCGGGTTGCGACTGCGTACCTCCCTTTTACGATCGACAGGACTAGGGCATCCCCAGTTTGGAAAGGGATTTCGACAGTTTGGCCTTGGGTTCGTCAAGGGAGCAAGTAGAGTTTGGGGAATGGGCGGCGAGTGCTTTTTTGGCTGGATAACTGGCTGGACAGTTGGGCCCCTCTTATTCACCTGGTATCCTCCACAGTGCCCGAACCCCTCCGCTCGGATACGGCGGCAGACTTCACGACGACGGACGGTAGTTGGCGCTGGCAAGAGTTCCAGCAGTATCTTCCGGGCACCATCTGTCTGGCTCTTGCAAATTTCGGTTCTCTTGTTTCGTCCTTGGAAGACGATCGCCTTCAGTGGGACTTGACTCCTCACGGTAGGTTCTCCATAGCTTCTGTCTATGACTTAATTAAGGGTCAGCACACGAGCCACAGGCGGCCGATATGGCGGATTATCTGAAAATGGGCTGGGCCGCAACGTATCCAATCGTTTCTCTAGCTTGTCGCTAAACGGAAACTCCTGACCAACCAACAGCGCGTGGTTCGACATATGGGTCCTGCCAGTAATTGTCATTTCTATAGGCAGGAGGAGTCCACTCTACAAGTGCTCTGGGACTGTGTGCGAGGGCAAGCGCTGTGGCATCACTTTCCGCCGGAGGTGGTCGATCTGGTTTTCTTCCAACTGGAGGAGGAAGCTTGGTTGACCTCTAACCTTACGAAGCATACGTCGATACACCAAGACGACTGGGCCACGATCTTTGGCGTTACTTGTTGGTTCCTTTGGAAATGGCGAAACAACAGCTTGTTCGAGCCCGGCTTTGTTTGGCCGGTAGAGGGTCACCAGACTATCCTGGATTATGTGGGGTGGATTGCACGCGCTTGGGCCGTCGAACATAGCGTGTTTCCCAACCCAAGCCTTCATGTGGGTTCCTTAGTGGGGTGGGCTAAGCCTCCTATCGGCTGGGTTAAGGTCAATTCTGATAGCGCGGTGGGCCTGGGTTCCTCTCAGGGAGCCGCTGGGGGGCTTATCCGCGATTGGCGAGGGGAGTGGATTGGGGGATTCCAACATAACCTCGAGACGAGATCACCTTTAGTGACCGAATTGTGGGGAGTGTACTCAGGCCTTTCGCTGGCTTGGGACCTCGGTTTTCGACGAGTGGTAGTCAAGGTGGACTCACTCGAGGTTATTAATATTCTCTCTGATTCCCACACTGTTTTGACTGAGGTTTCTTTTTTGGTGACAGGTATCCACCACCTTATGCGCCGGGAGTGGACGATTCAACTTACGCATGTTTACCGGGAAGGGAACCAGTGTGCTGACTTTCTCGCCCGACTCGCTTGCCGGTTACGTCCGGGCTGTCATATCCTTCAGACGCCCCCTTTTGGAGTTCAGGACCTCCTCCGCCGGGATGCTTGCGGCGCTGTTTTCCCGCGTGCTCTAATTTAGTTTTGTCGTTTTCCTTTGTAAAAAAAAAACAAGAAGAATGTGGTTCAAATTAATACTAAAGTGTGAAATCAAAATTAAATAAAAAAACAAATATTGCAAATACTTTTAAATTAATGATTGAATCAAACAAACTAATCACATTATCATATTTGAATAGAAGTGACACTTTGTATTGATAATGTAATATTGATAACTTTACTATCAATTCATAGACAAAAATATAATTTTGAGTTTGTTAAAAAACAGAGAGAAAAATGAAGAAATGAGTCTTTAATAAAAGAAATACCCTTATTATTCCTTTATTTTAACTTTAACTTTTATTTTTCTTATTTAAAAATTTTAATATTTTTCTTTAAAAGAAAATATAATTTATCCGTATCTTTCAAACTCTAAGACTAAAAGCTAATGACTTTGAATTTAAGTGAAGAAATTTAATTTTTAAATATTCAAGATTAATAAAATTAATGGCATTTCGATGATATCCTCTTATAAACAAATTCAAGGCCTGAATTTCGATGCTCAGAAGATTCTAATGTGACTTGTTAGGCTTGAGACTTAAAAAACTTTATTCTAAGCAACCAAGGTTTAGTGAAGGCATTATTTATTGAATGTAAAGAACCCAGAAAAGGGTCAATTTGGGAAAATCCAGGTACTTGAAAAAACAAACCCAAAGAAAACTGGTCAAACCCACGAGCAACGGTCTCATGTAATAAGCAACCTCTATTTGGGCGCGAAAGGTGGATTCAATATCTCAGAATGCAGTTCCTAAGCTTCAGGAAGAGAGAGGCTTTAGAAAGAGATAACAGAAACACAACAAACAGCACATTCATAAGGCACACACTCACACCAAAACAGACCCAAGAGAGAGAGAGTGTTAAAGATTGCAACTTTGTAAATCACAACGCACGAAAGAGATCAAACAAAGATGGCACAAGCACAACCAGAGGAGAAGATTGAAGAAGAGACGAGTTTTCTTGAAAAGAAAATGACGGAAGCAAGGAAACCCGGTAATAGTTGTAGCAGTAGTGGTACCAGCAGCAGTAGTAATAGCAGTGCGTCATTCAAATTCAATGCTCAAGCCCCGGAATTTTTGCCCAGATCGCATGCAACTGCACAGATCCCTGTTTCTGGCTATTTATTCCCTTGTTTTCATTATATTGGTGCGGCTAATGGGTCTGATTGGTTCTTTGTTGGGGACCAAGATCCTACTGCGTTCTTGATGCCTAATCACAATCTTCCGGTGCCTAACCAGTCCAACAAGAATAATGTTCTCACTGATGATCTTCGTCAAAAGATCATCAAACAGGTTTCTATTTTGTTGATTCTTTGTCCTTTTTAGGATTTCGTTTTCTCATATTCTTTTGTTTCTCATGTTTGTATCTGTCATCAATTCTTAGAACTCTGATGTGAATTCATGGAAATGCTGAAAACTTTTTTATGTCTCTTAAAATTCTGCGATTATGAACGTTCTTGGCCAAGTTTTCGGGAGGCTAATGTGGTGTCCTTTTTAACCAATTTGAGGGTTCCAATTAAACTTTTTGGTCCTCATGATTCAATCCTGAACATCCATTGTATCTTTTCATTTTCCCCTCGAAACATGAGATCGGATGAAGGTAGAAACTGCTTTTCAAGATATCGCGTTGCTTATTTCCCCCCTACATATTGTCGATTTTTATGCAACCTGCTAGTAGTATTAGCCAGTTTCGGTTGATTTTCGGTCCCTGCATCAAGGGTTTCACATCGATTTTCGATCCCTGCATTTGTGTTTCTAGTCTTAAGGGATTAAAGATCATAAGCCTGACTGCAGAACTTTGTTCTTTTAAACAAATACTGTTCAATTACTGACTTATGTATCAATGGTATATTCCATACCAAATCATGCCACTAAATCTGACTCCTCCTTGCAAGTAAACGTGGATGTGACAGTATTGGTCGAAGGTGACAATTGAATTCGAAGGGTTTCATTTTATTGGGTGATTGATTCTATACTCCTTACCTGATGTTTTGTTGAAACGGTACAACTAATGAGGAAGTAGGAAACGTGGATTACCAGTTGTAATGTTGACTTTCATTCAAATATAGGCATTGGTTTTGTGTGAAACAGGTAGAGTACCAGTTTAGTGACATGAGTCTTCTTGCAAATGAATCTATGGCAAAACACATTAGCAAAGATCCTGAAGGCTATGGTAAGGATAAGGATCACTGGTAGTGGTTTTCTGTGTATACCACTAATACAAGGACTAATAATTCAGAAATTTGTCTCTGCAACAGTGCCAATATCTGTTATTGTCTCCGCTAAGAAAATGAAGTCTCTGACTACTAACAATCAGTTGCTTACTCAAGCACTTAAATCCTCTTCAAAGCTTGTGAGTTCTTTGCTTAAATTATCACATTTTTTTGTTGCAACAAATTCCAAAGTTATTAACATTTGGCCCTTCTCATATCTGATTTCATCCTTGAGATTCCATTTTTCACTCTCTCTTTGGTCTTATTCAGGTTATAAGTGAAGACGGCAAGAAGGTAAAACGCAAAATTCCTTTCACTGACAAAGACAGAGAAGACTTACAGGTAAGTCGGTAAAGAACATTTGTGTCAAAATTTGTCTTCCAAAAGTGTATTATCCAAAAGTTGACATTTTCCTGGCAATTTGCAGTCTCGTACTGTTGTTGTTGAGAACTTACCTGAAGATCATTCTCACCAAAACCTCGAGAAAATATTTAGTGTGGTTGGAAGGTTAAGTTTCTTATTCAGGGACTTCCTCTTTTCTTTTTTAATAGGTTTTAGTTCATATTGAGGTCTTTGCTGCTTACTCACATATTCGTCTTGTAAGCAGTGTGAAGACCATTAGAATATGCCATCCCCAAGAATCCAATTCATCACGCTCCAAACGTAGTGATTTCTTAATGAGCAACAAGGTATTAAAAATCAAGCCACATATTTTGTAAGCACCAAGATGTTATAGCTAGCAGATTTTCTCATGATTCTTTACTTTCAAGCTACATGCACTCGTGGAGTTTGAGGGTCCAGAAATTGCTGAGAGAGCGGTACGTCCAAGGTTTTACATTTTTTCCATTGTAATGTGGCTTCCATAAATTCTTGCTATCCTTTTTCTTTATAATTCTATGACTTCACCAGGTTGAGACCTTGAATGATGAAAGGAACTGGAGAAAAGGGCTCCGTGTAAGGCTGCTGCTTAGATGCTCGGTATGTCTAAACTGAACCATTTTTTCAAGTATTATCCTCTTCTTCTCCTGCTTAAAAGTTGATGCATTTATAAACGTGAAAATGGCCAGCCAAAATCTGTTCTGAAGAACAGAAAGTCAGAGTTTGATGGCATGTTCGATGATGATGAGACGGTCAATCCAGAACCATATGAAGAATCCTCTCAGCTAAACAATGCAGACTCTGTCACTGAGAGTACTGTAAGAATGTTTTCGCAACTGCCTATTTCTGTTTAAATGAATTTGTGAATTAATATATAATGCAATTATGTGGATCCAAAAGAAAAAGCTGAAGAGGTAGTACTTGAATTTGCAGTGTCTTTGCCTTTGAATAAGAAAGATAACCTCCGTTATTGGATATAAACTGAGCAAGTGTACCTTGATGTTGTCTCTTTTCGTCTAGAAGGTTGCTGTGCTACTTAAATAAACAAGCAAACTATGTTATCGGCTTAGTGTTTGACATAAAAATAACTTCTTACAGGGTGAAGAAAATTCAGGGTCATCAAAGAAGGGATGGGGAAGAGGCCGGGGGAAGGGAAGGGGACTAGGACAAAGCTATGGTGGACGAGGCCTGCTTGCCCCTTCTCCACAATCTGCTACCAACCTACAATATGAACCATCTGCTAAGCAAATTTCCAGGGGTCCAAGAATGCCCGATGGAACCAGAGGTTTCACTATGGGACGAGGCAAGCCACTAAGTACACCAGCACTGGCCAGTGCGTTGGTGGAATAATGTGTGTTTTTTGTTTCATCAATTTTTAGTTGCTATAAGATCCTTATTCTTTAGCTGCTGTCAACCTATGGTATGTTCGAAGAAACAAGAACGAACTCGCTTGTATTTGGCCTGAATCTGCAGCCTGTAGTAGTTTGACATATTTGACAACCTTTGTAGTAGTTGCCTCTACACCATTCTTCTTGCAACTTGCCGTGACCTTTCTTATAAAGCTGTCTTCTTTCTGGTTTTAAATCCTCGTGTCTTCGTTAGTGTTGTGTAAATTTCCTAGACAATGATTTGGTTCTTGCATCTCATAAAGGAATGGAAATACACATACTACTTTCACTTGTAAGTCAAAAGCTTTGCAATTTTAGAAGCTGAAAAATTGGAAATCAATCAACTATTTGGATATGTTTATATTCTTCATCTTGGTAGTTGCTATCATGATAAAATTTCACCAGTTATCATTAGAAATCACATAGTAATTACACAAAAGATGGAAAACATGGTAACATTTTGAGAGAAAAGGAAGCTACAAGAATTTGTATAAACATGACCATTTCTTGAGAAGTTGAAGAAGAAGGGGCATGAATTCCTCAACAAGAAATTTGAAGGAAAGAAGTTTTCTGCAACCAAGGAGGGATTTATAGTTGAAGCAGAAGTTTGAGGTCTCATTAAGTTAATCAGAGCTCTTCTCTATCTCTCTCTCTCCCTCTCTTTTGCTTTTTTCTATAATGAAGTGTACAAACAACAAGGAAGGGTGAAGGCAATTAATGATTAATCAACTCATCATTAGAAGAAGCGGCTTGGTTATACGTGAAAAATCTTAATAACTGGATTACCTTGCAATAATCACAATGTTACGTAGTAAGTTGGTGTTATAAGCGAGGTCATTGAATCCGTGTTGATAAATTTTTAGAGGATATCAACCTTACAAGATTTAGAATAAAAATCTAATAGAGTCGCATCATGCCTGGCCTATTAGCTCAGTTGGTTAGAGCGTCGTGCTAATAACGCGAAGGTCGCAGGTTCGGAACCTGCATGGGCCATGAATTACTACTTCCCAAATTTTGTTTCCTTAATGACGAATTAACGTTGGGTAACCACATTCTCAACCATTACATCCTTAACGGTTTTGACGAATCCACAAGACGTCTTCTTTAATCTTCAATTCTGGTTCTAATCCATGTGTCCAATTTGGGAGAATCTTGCACCACCTAAGATAACTGACCAAAGGTTTGAATTTTGTTCTGTAACATGCCATATATTCCGTAATAGTTAGAGAACAATACGAAATAAAAGTATTTATAGACCGGGTGTAAATATCGATTAGTATCGACCTGTTTCGTTTGATATTAACTAATACTGACCGATATTTAATATCGATCAGTAACAAAAATTTTGAAAAATATAAAAACTAAATAAAAAAATTTTCAAAATTTTTTAAAATTTAACTCCGGCCTCTCTCTCCCTCCCTCTTTCTTTTTTTCATAGCTTTTTTAATTAGTTATTTATTGTGATTTTTAAATTTTTATTTTTTTAAAAAAATAAATATTTTTATTCCTAATATAAATTAAAAACTTAAAAATAAATTATTTTATTTAAATTTATTTTAATCTTTAATATAATATTTATTAATAAAATATTTTATTTTTAAAATAAATAATTTTAAAATTATTATTTATAAACTAATATTTATTTCATATATTTTTAATTATTAAATCAAAATCTATTTGAAATTTATATGTTTTAAAGAATTTAAATTTAAATATATTTATTAATAATTATTAAATTAATTTTTTAAATTAAATTAAGAGTTAATGATATTTATTATTCTTTTTATTGGATGTTTTGATGTAATTATTATTTATTATATAATGAAAATTGTAATTGTAATATTTAAAATAATTTGCACTGTTTTTAATTTTATATTTGTATGATGATAATTATTTTTTATATAAATTGTAATTATTATTTATATGTGAAATATCTAAAAATTATTATTATTTTATATTAATTGTAATTATTATTTATTATTTAAAATTTTAAAGACATGGTTAAAAATATACAGTACAGCTGTATTATATGATAACGGACTATTTGCAATTTAAAAAAATTTAGAACTATTTTATAAATTTAAAGAATTACTTAAAGCAATTCCTAATATTAATCCGTATCAGTACAATACTGTACCATTCAATCCAACATCAAATCGGATACGTTATTCGAAACATTGTAACTGACTGCTTCATCAGGGAATACTTTTCATGTATGTTCCTTGACGATCCCATGTCCTTTTAGAAAGTTCCAACAAAAACATAATGAAAACAATCAGTTGTCTGATGCAAGTGCAACATACACTGGCTCTCGCTAAGGAGCAGCCAATTATATCTTATCTTAAGAGCCCTATATATCTGGCATAGAATCATTATCTTTTTGTCAGGAGTTACATGGCATAAACATCTGTGTATAGAATGTCTATCCTGATTCCCAGACGCTCTTAGACTAACAAACACCCTAAAGCATATTGGGTTATCAGGAGTTTCATGGCATAAACATGTGTGTAGAATGTCTATCCTGATTCTCCACCGCTCATATACTAACAAACACCCTAAAGAATATTAGGCATGGGGTGGCTGTTCTCAATTTTCAGTACCATCTTGTGCCTCTTCTATCTCATTTATTTATTAAAATGTTAATGAATGGATAAGATAGAGAAGTTATAGGATAACACTGAAACTCGGGACATAAAATTTGATCCCAAGCATATTCCTCCAATTAATTGACTTAACTATGTGTAAGGTTCTCATAAAACGATCCAACCTCTGATGTTAATAGCATCAACCTGCCAGCAGGAAAGTACCTAACGGTTCAAACCTGCATTCCAAGTGGAAGTAATCATTATATACATGGATGGATTCAACTAGCTCCTCCATAGACTTAAGCCTCAGAACGCACTATTTTGAGGTCGTGACCTGTGAGTGTCGGGAATGAGACATGGACAAAGTGGTATAAAGTTTTCCAAAAGTTTTTCCGCATGAGATTTTGGACCTTTTTGGTGATAGATGCAGAAGATATAATAAAATCCTGTAGCTTTTTGACCTTCAATAAAAGCAAAGCATATCGCAGAAAATGAAAAGATACTTGTTTCATCTCTACTTAGCATAAGAATAGGTTCTTCTTAGTGCTTTGACGATATTTTTCAATGGATGTTGAAAAGGGAAAGCACCTCACTGAATGCTCTTCGCCTGTTGGATACTTCAATCATTTCTCACTTTGTTAACGAGCTTATGTTTGTTGAAATAGGAAGTGGTTGGGTCTGTCGTGCTAGGCCTAAGTCCAACCCTAGAATGGCATGTGGGCCGATTGACTCATTCCTAAGATGATGTGCTAAGCCCGACAGGTATTTACTATATAAGTTCATCACTTCATCATGATGCAGGTATGACTCTAGAACCCTAATACTCTCTATTCACAGCCAAAAACTTACAACAAAAGAACTGACTTAAGCATCGGAGGGGTCGTCCGGCGATCAACCCCCGGTGTGCCTTTATTGTTTTTGCAGGTATTTCCCAGCTGGTGATAATTGAATTCATGGATCCAAACAACGGCGCCCAGCCTCAACAAAACCAGACTGAACCAGGAAGTAATTTATGTAATATGTAGTACAGACCTTATTACGTACCTAGGATCATACATGAAAGGATTAAAAACAAAGGTAATACCGAATACCTGATTTCAGTTTCATCTCTAATTTCGATGCTATTTTCGAGTTCCAAACGATCATAAATCTCTTAGGACCTTTATGGAAAGTGTTTCTCAACACGAGGTTTAGGTCTTTCTACAGTTTTCTCAATACATAAGCTTTCTTAATAGATCAAAGAATCTTTATACTTACGATTGATATGAGCAACTGCAGGAGACCTTAACCTATATATATAATTTCCATATCGGGCTTCCCCATCACAGGGCCGATATGGGTCCGGTCCATACTAATTGGAATCTATTTTTTACCCGAACTTCGACCCATTAATTTAGATCATTTATTGGGCCACTTTATTATCTTTATCTGGATCAAATTACGTAACTTAACCGATAATTTATTGAAAACCAAAAAATACAATTAGTAGTTGTCCAACTTTATGGGAAAGGACAAAATTGTCCAACATTCTCCCATTTGGACAAGCATTAATTGTAGTTTTGTCTCTAGTTTAAAACAATTTTAAAACTTGGTTAAGCCATGCTATTGAAATAGTCGACTAGGTTTAAAAACAAAACATTTGATCCAAAGGTAACAAAAGTTAATCATTCTGTCCTACGAGGCTTTCGATACCGAAAAGTATCAAATGCATGTGTCATGTGCGACACAGATCTAATACAATCACGTATATATAATATCTCACTAACATGAATGAGAAAATTGAGTATGACAAACTAGAATGATACCTTTATGATCTAAATTATACTATCTTCGTTTGTAGGTCTCGATTTCTCCAACCTTATACTAAACTGCATATGCTAAACTACATAGAGAAATATTTTTTTCTCTCACAGAATGCTAAACAACATTAGAAAAAATCTTTATGTTCTCCAACTAAATGCTAAACTGTATTAGAGAACCTTTATAGGATTAAAAACTTATATCTTCCTATGTCATGTCAAATTCATGGATACCCGTACTAAAACTGTATGCGTCTAAATGACATAGGCACAAGGTAAATCTGTATATATGCTCAATGACCTTTAAATTCTTAAGATTGACACAAATATGAAGACTTTTATACGTATTATGACAATGTATGATTACATGTATTGCTGAGGATAAACGATGATCATCTCTATTGATGAACCATCATACTGTCATAATACATCAAAATGTACAAATGTACATGGAGCAAAAATAACGATCCACTAATAACAGTGTCCAAGGACATCAAAACACCTATACTGTATACTTGTGTCACAAGCACAAGTAGGCGAGATCCTTTAGTTAAAGGATCAACTTACAGTTCCTCAGTCTTTAAATTCTCCAAACCTTAATGTCACCTTTTATATCAACACATTTAGGCCAAATAATTGACCTTTAAATGCTAAGACCCTGTGATATTCTTTGTTGTTATTAAATAACATTGCAAGAAGATTACTACAGTACAACCAAATGGGTCTAGCCACTGAATCAATCACAGACAACTCAGAAATCAAGTTTCTGAGCTAAACCGTCTTTCTGAGCTAAACCGTCTGTGATACAGCACCATAGCATGCACTCTGCATGCATAGTCGAGGAAGTCCCATATGTCTTCTTAACACACTTCCACGATATTGTACCATCTGCAAACTTAAAACTGTAACCTTAAGTGGACTTTCAATCATCTGGACACATAGCTAAAATTCGAATCTGAATTCCCTAAGAGTTTTAGTCTTTTGACTATGTTATATGTCAACATATAATCCTTAATTCCTTTAAGTATTTCAACACTCGCTTGATTGTATTCCAATGGTCTACGCTTGGATTAACTAGATATTGACCAAACAGTCAAATAGTAAATTCAATATCCTGCCTAGTACATAGCTAAGCATAAATCAGGCCATCAACCTACTAAAATACATAACATTCCTCATAACCTCTCTCTTTACTTTATTCTTTGGGTACTGTGCCAAAAATTATCTCACTATAAGAGATAGGTGCTACGACAGGTTTACTATTGACTGTATTAAACCTTTGTAAAACATTCTCAATGTATGCATTCTATAAGAGGCCTGATGAGGATTAAGATCTGTCCCGGTAAATCTGAATACCTAGGATGTAAGATGCTACACCAAGGTCCGTCATGTCAAAGTTCTTAACCAAAAGTTGCTTAACCTCATACAACATGGTCAAGTAATTTGACGTGAGCAATATATCATCCATATGCAGTAATAGGAAGATAACTTTACTTCCCTTGACCTTATAGTGCAAGCATCTTTTAATTTTATTTTTTTATGAAGCCGAAAGAGGCCAAACCTTATCAATTATAAGGTATCACTTTTACGAGGTTTGATATAAACCATATATTGATCTGCATAACGCGCAAACCATGTCAGTTCCATTTGGATCCTGAAATCCTTCAGTTTGCACCATATAGACCACTTCATAAAGGTCTTTACTCAGGAAAGCAGTTTTGACAGCCATTTGATGTAACTCTATATCACCATGAGCTACAATTACCTTAATCACTCAAAATATATCTTACGAGGTTATGAGAGAAAAGGTAACATAAAGTCAACCTTTCTCTTTGAGTGAGCCATTAGGCAACTAAGCGAGCCCATAAATTGTTGAACTTTATCCTGAAATCCTTTAGGTCTTAAAATTCATTTACAACTGTGAGGTTTGCAATTCTAATGCAAATCAACTAGCTCTCAAACCTTACTATACTTCATGGCTTGCATCTCGTCATTCATTACATCCCACAACACATCCGCATTGGGTCCAAAAATAACTTCTATAAATAGAAACAACTTCTATAAAAGTAACTAGATCCGTAGCATGTCTAATAGCATAGTCCTATTCACCCGATAGACTATGTTATCAGATGGGATAGTAGGTCGTTTCACTCTAGTAGATTTATTTAACTATATTAGATCTCGTACCCCTAGGAACCTCTATGTCTATAGGTATTGGTTCATGTTCTTGTATAGGCACGATATAAAGACCTAAATTTACGAATCTAACTGTATGAGTGGCGAGTACATGATAACTATAGTATCCGCCCTGCTATCATCCGAATGGTCAAAGGGCCCACCATCATCATAGATATCATATTCCAGAAACTTAGATATTTGTGATTCCACTATTCCAGTCCCTCCTTCTCTACAGTAAAAGTTGTAGCCTTAAAGTGTTCGAGATATTTTACTAAATAGCAATGAGCACAACAAGCATGTACAAGAATAGATTAGTCATGTTCTGCATTGACTTCTTTAAGTCCTTTAGGATGCAGTTATGTCTTTCGACAATACACCATTTTGCTCAGAACTACTCAGTATAGTGAATTAAGTCACTATTCTAACTGATTTCAAATATTTGGAAAACAAACCTTTTAAAGTCCTGAAACACCATGTTTGCTATGATATTCTCCTCCACAGTCAAATCTGACTATCTTGATGAATTTTCCCAATTAGTTCTCAACCTTCAGTCTTTAAGCAAGAACACATAATTGTGATAAGAATAATCATCAACAATTATCATAATACATTTAGAATTGCACAATGAAATGTATTGCACAAGGCAACTGTATAAAGTTTACCGATATCTTTATGTATCAGACTAAACAAGTCAAAAGCATGAGTTGACCCCAATATCCTTATTAGTCAACTTACCCCTGCAACAGTCAGCACATATTTCCATGTCATCATAATCTAGAATTAAGAAATGCTTTCCTTATTCAATATATAAGCCTTAGCTCTGGAAATGTGACTTAAACTTTTATGTCACATTATGTATGACTTCTCATTCATTAGGGTCCTTTATGTTATAACTTGTTTAGCAAGATACGAAGAAGCAATTATCTAATTCGGGGTAAGACATATTTTATACAAATATGACAAGAAAGTTGTACCATTATGTTTTGCATTAAACAACTGTACAACATAAGCATTAAATATAAAACATTAACCCTCTTTGTCCAAAATTGATCAAAAGATCACATATAAAATGTGTTATGTAAAGCCCAAATGAACCTTACAACAAAGTTCAGTACATACATCCCCTATAGATATTACTTCCACTTCTTCATTGCTGTCAATCATCAGTTTCTCTTTCACTTTATTTGGCTTTATCCTAGATATGAACCTTTGCATTGTGAAAGCACCTTGATTAGATGCTCCACTAAATAGCCACCATGTACTTAACGCAACTATCGTAAATTATATTCATTAATTGATAATCCAAGGAGTTACCTGATGGTCTCAGTCTTTCCTTTTAAACATCATACTACTGGTTTCTTTATGTTCCTAGGACCTTTATCAAAACTGGTTTGACCAACATCAGCATGTGGAGAAGATTTGAATTTTTACCTTTGAACTTAGCGAGCTTCATCTTTGTCTTCCTTTAAGCTGTTTCGAGGGCTGTAGCAGTAGCAAACTTGAGTTTCTCCTCCTCAGCAACACAATAGGTTATCAAAGCATTGAAGTCTCAACATCTTCAATCTACTGTGAAGATTAATTATTTTTTATATGTACTCCATTACTCCCTTCTCCCATATATACTTCATGGAGAATAATTCTTTCATTAAGGAACTTGTCTCAACATTAGGTGAGACTGTGTACCTCTGGGAGACATTATCAAGAAATTCTTTCGCTATGTCTGTATCCGGAAGTCCACTTAGTAGATGGTTAGGTATGGATCTCTTAATGGTCATCAAATATAATCTGTTAGACCGATCCCAAGTTTCATAGGCTGCTTTATGAGCTCTCAAGCTCATAGATGTAGGTGGAGATGGCCTATCCGTTTGTATGATCACATCAACCACAGTTATCTCCATAGTATTCAATACATCCTCTGTCCACTTCTTTGTATTGAAACCGGACAGGGTTTCAATGGTGACACTGATTTTGTTTACTGAAAAGGTGACTTCAAGATGATAATCTTTAAATCAACACAAATGTAGGACAACAGCGATACTCATAGTCATTAAATAGTATCTTTACTGAAAATCTGATCACATATATTATGAACCACCTGTGGGCTAAACACATAATATATGCAACTAGAGTTCCACATAAAAGTGATCAGAATACAAATCATCAACTCTCGTGACACTAACACCTGTGGGAGAATAGATCATTCAAGCAACGACTTTCCTCTATTCAATGCCTTTATGCACATCTCAAAATCTCATATAAGGCCAACACCTGTGGGCAGAATAACCAAACATGAGACCAGAGACATCCCCTAACATGTAAGTTGAACAATTCAAAATACTGACTCGAAAGGCCATTGTGGTGACTACATCCTCATCAGAACTCAAAAAGTCCACAAATATAGGGGATACATCTTTACGTTATCCTCACATTCTTTATGGGCATATGGTATGTGACAATGTAACATCGATAAATGCAAAAAACCGAATGCACAGTCTCATTGTCACATACTCGTGCTAAAGACATTTCCTGAAAACTTCATTTGAGACTTTCGTAAGAGAAAAATTTTGGTTGAGTGACTATTGTGTGTCACCGGACACTGAACTGACTACCTGAGACATGAAAACTTTATGTATCTCCCTTATTGCAAGTTCGTTGCATGAAAATTTACTCAAAAATGGCTTCAGAATGTCTTAATTCCTTTTCCGATTGATTATCATGTAATCTCGAACATCGAACATGAGACCCGAGATACAAGAACTTGAAGTATCTCCCTTATGTGATGTCCAAAGCATGAAAAGATACTCGAAATCGGATTCAGAATACCTTAATAAGTTAAACTTTAATTTATTACTAATGTAATAAACCCAAAAAATTGGAAAAACTTACTTTATGAATTTCCAAACTCGGAAACTGACCCAAAATATCCCGAAGTACCCTTAGGAGAAATATGAAAATTTTGTATTTTTTTTAAAAACACTGTAGCAGATTTCGTACAGTTGACGTGGCGCACCACGTCAATGTGTGTGGCACGAGGCCACCAATACGTTGCACGGGCGCACGCTGATGCGTACCAGATGTGTATGGCGCGTGCGTGACACGTGTAGGCGCGCATACGCGCCGCCACATATCGTCCATCTGACGTGCCACGTGTATGGACAGATATGATACATGCGCCACACGCACCTTCCGTCTCATGCTCGTGGGAGCACGGGTCGCGGGTTGCCCGTGCAAGTGTCCGCTGCCCGCTAGAGTGACGTGTCAGCACGTAGTTGACTCGTGTACCGTACACACCAATCGTACGCCGCTACCTGCGCACGCGCCCAATGTTTCCTCTCCCACCGACGTCGGAGACGATTTTCGTCTTCTTGGGATGTGGTTTTTCCTCTTTTTGGCTTGTTTTCGTCTCGTTTTTCATAGCTAGTCTTATGTATTGCACTTTTACGTAATTATATACATAAAAAACTGAAAAATAAATCAAAACATGAGGAAAACCATATGAGATGAAAAACCAAAAAACCTTGGTTTTTGAAAATCTAATCACGTAACCGCTTTGATACCACGTGTAATACGTAGTACAGACCTTATTACATACCTAGGATCATACATGAAAGGATTAAAAATGAAGGTAATGCGAAATACCTGATTTCAATTCCATCTCTGATTCCGATATTGTTTCCGAGCTCCAAATGATCACGAATCTTCCAGAACCTTTATGGAAAGTGTTTATCGGCACGAGGTTTAGAACTTTTTACAGTTTTCTCAACACGTAAGCTCTCCTAACGGGTTAGAGAATCCTTATGCTTACGATTGATATGAGCAACTGCAGGAGACCTTCACCTATATATAAAGCTTCCATATCGGGCTTCTCTATCAGAAGGTCGATATGAGTCCGGTCTACACTAATTGGGATCCATTTTTCACCCAGACTTCGACCCATTGATTTAGGTCATTTATTGGGTCACTTTATTATCTTTATCTGGACCGAATTACATAACTTAACCGATAATTTATTGAAAACAAAAAATGCAATTAATAGTTGTCTAACTCTACGAGGAAGGACAAAATTGTCCAACAATTTATATTGTCTAAGCTAGCTAAGGACTCAGTTATATATCACTGCAATAGTCTGTACCGTCTTACTGATCAAATAGGTAAGCTGTCAATTTTCATGATTGTACTGCTGCTTTCCTCAAGTTGTATAATCTTAGGGCATCTCCAACCATTGCACCAAATTTTTACACCAAATTTGGTGTAAAGTGGAATATTCCTAGAATATTTTTACACCAAATTTGGTGTTACTCCAACCATTCTACACCAAATTTTTACACAAAGAATATACCACAATAATTTAGTTATTAACTAAATTAATTTATATTTATATAACCACAATAATTTAGTTATTAATTAAATTAATTTATATTTATACAATAATTTTTATTTATTTATTAAAAATAAAAATAAAAATAAAAATCATTATTCTAATTAATTAATATATACTTTTTATTAAATTAATATTATTTACAAAATATATTTAATATTATTGCAACAACAAATTAATAACATACACAAATATAAACTGATTAAAATTTCTCATTTAACCTCTAATCATTTGAATTTCCATATCGTTCCCACAAATGTTCAATCAGTACATTACGAAGTTCATAATGAGCTTCTTTATCTCTAATTTGCCTATGTCTAGCAAGGAATTCTTGAAATATAACTGTATCATCCCTATTGATATTAATTTCAGAGGCTGGTATTTCGCTCCAATCTTGTATGGCCGCTTGAGTATCACGTTCGTCCTCAATGATCATATTGTGCATTATAATGCATGCTGACATAATATCTTGTAATACGGATTTTTCCCAAAAACGTGCCGGTCCCTTGATAATTGCAAATTTTGACTGGAGAACTCCAAATGCACGCTCAACATCCTTCCTACATGCTTCTTGCATCTTCGCGAATAACTTCTTTTTTAGGCCTCGAGGATCATGGATGGTTTGTACCAAGGTAGACCATTTAGGATAAATACTATCAGCTAAATAATATCCAGTATCATACATTTTTCCTTGAATAACATAATGAGCAGAAGGTGCTATACCTTTGGCAAGGTTTGCGAACAAGTGAGATGCCTCTAACACATTAATGTCATTATTTGACCCTGGCAAACCAAAATGTGCATGCCATATCCACAAATCATAATCAGCTACAGCTTCGAGAATAATAGTTGGGAATCCACTACGTCCACTATATTGTCCTGCCCAAGCCGTTGGACAATTTTGCCATGTCCAGTGCATGCAATCTAAGCTCCCTAGCATCCCTGGAAAACCTCGTTCTTCATTAATTTGAAGCAGTCTTGCAACATCATTAGCATTCGGTGCTCTTAGATAAATCTGTCCAAAGACCTCCACAATAGCTCTACAAAACCTTTTCGTACTTTCAATTGCAGTTGATTCTCCAATTTTAATGTATTCATCGGTTGAATCAGCTGATACACCATACGCCAACATTCGAAATGCTGCTGTTACTTTTTGTAAACTAGACAATCCTAGTTTACCACATCCATCTCTCCGTTGCATAAAGTAAACATCATGACCTTCAACAGCACGAACAAGTCGCAGGAATAAATTCCTACTCATTCGAAATCTCCTGCGAAACATTGCTGCGTTATATCTTGGATTTTCTGCAAAATAATCATCCCATAGTCTTCGATCTGCTGCAGCACGATCACGATAAATTACTCTATGACCGGAGATTGAGCCTTTGTGCTTTGGTTGGTTTACTATATTGTTCATATAGTAATCCATTGCAAGGTTGTTATTGGTGTATGCAGATAGTAATGCTTGGTTTTGTGCTAATATTGCAGAAGTGAGATCTAATTCATCCTCCGATGATGAGGATGAAGATGAGGATGATATATGAGAAGAACTAGCATTAGTACTCATGGTTGTAGACAAATATGGTGAAGGGTTCAAAGCACAATCTGCTAGTGGTTCGTTCCCTTATATAGTAAATAATTCAAGACAAGATAAGGAATCTCTGAAAAAATCTAACTCTATCTCTTCTCATCCATTGGATTAGATTGCATTCATCCCAACCGTTAATTAGTATTCGTATCCTATCCACACAATATCCAAGACAAGATAAGGAATCTCTGCACA
>JANKOD010000193.1:29190374-29204005 GCA_026284645.1 Erythroxylum acuminatum | reverse complement strand
GCTTATGTAATTGAGTAAACACATGTATAAATGTATCATGTATCATGCATGTGCAATGACAAATTCTCGGGTATATTTCTATAACAAATTGAAGTACTCCAATAGTGCCAAAATTCACACACTCATTTACTATTCAATCTTAGGTTACTTACAATTGCTCCCTTAAGCCTATTACCTTGACGTCGGCAATATCAAGATGTGGTCGTGCTACTTGCTCTCCTATGTACATTAACACAATTTCACATTACTGTACTGCTTATATAATTGAGTAAACACATGTATAAATGTATCTTGTATCATGCATGTGCAATGACAAATTCTAGGGAATATTTATATAACAAATTGATGTAATCTAATAGTGCCAAAATTCACACACTCATTCACTATTCACACATTCATTCATTATTCCAGCTTTTGCTGAAAGCATCTCATTCGGGTCAACGTTGCATAATCAACAAGAGCACAAAAATGATGTATTTCTATAACACTTTCTCCTAGACAATTATTCCTTTGTGTCTTAAGTTTCTAATGACACTAAAATCATACAGTTTAGTTTATTATTCTATGAGTTATGCTCAAAATACCACAACCTATGTATATTTGAAATTTTGGCTAATGCATGATCATGTATTCAAGTTATACATCTCATATCTCTCAATTACAATGTCCAAAAATTACAAACTTTATACCAATTTAAAGCTAAGAGAATAAGATACAACTTTGGTGAAGACACCTAGTCTAATTCGGCCTACATTAATACAGTTTATTCAATAACCACAAGATATGATTTCTGTCCCTGATAGTGCTATAGCCTAAGCCAAAATTCAACTTCATGCCAATTTTGAAAGTCTTAGAGATAGAATTAAAATTCTACTTCTCAATAAAGTTGTAGGCATATGTCTCAAGTTTAATCTGAATCAAGAATCAACTCATTTGAAAATCTACAAATCAAGATATAATCAAAATATCGAAGCATGTTCAATGAAAATTCTCTTGTTCATAACATTCCAGCACATTTCTTCACTTTCATCCAATCAATCTTTTTCAAATCAATTCAGATGGCTCTAATTTTTTATGGAGAGGAAAATCAATGTCTTAGGAGTGTATTGGTTCAATTTTCAAGTCATTTGGAGGTTAGGAGACAAAGTTATAACAAAATGAATGATAGATGTTCAAAACAGTCTTTCTCTCTACAGTAACCCTGGTGCAACTCCTCTTCCCTTCTCTCTCTAAAACGCAGATTTTCTCCTTCTTCATTTCTCCAGATTTTCTTACTTCTATCTTATTCAATTAACACATATGACACTTACACAACTCTTCTACTTCCATTTCAGCTCATCACAACTCAAACAAATAAAAAATCCAAGATTAATTACAAGTACCAAAACCAGAAATTATACATGGTTGTTCATCATCTTCTGCTTTTGTTTACATCATTTTCTGCACTTATCATAATTCCATCCAATCCAACAAACCACATAACCTATTTACCTTTTTTGCAGTTATCCACGTCTCAGATTCTCATTAAACTCAATTCTCACAATCCTATAAACACTTTCTGCACAAACTCGATTTCACACATTCATATAACTCATCTTATCATCACTATCACCGAATTACTTCATACACAACACATGCATGTATTCATTTCTAAACCATAAAACATCATCAAACTCATTCACAGAACCCAGAAACTTAAAACTTCACTTATTTTGTTTTTAGAAAAAATCACCAGTAGTGAGAGTGAAGGTCAAGGTTCGGTGAAGAACAAAGCAAAACCAAAGAACAAACAAGGAGCTACAGAATTTTGTCTTTCACAACTCATGATTACGTGCTTTAATATCTCAGTGACACAAGACCTCATTGCATGTGAGCCATTTGTCATCTATATAAAAGTATTATATGTCAAAATACCATTGATCTATTTTTCCCAATCCAAAATCCAAAATACCACAAATTTTAGAAAATTTCTAACATTCACCAAAAATTTTGAAATAATACTAATAGTCTCCAACTAAATTTCCAAAGTAAATAACTCACAATTCACATTTTAATCGCATTTAACAATTAATTATACCTGGAAAATGTCAGTGAATGCATGTACAATTATTTTAATGTATCAAAAATAAATATTCACATATGTGTGAATATGCAATGATGCATGAGTATGAAATGCACTTCTAATTTCTCACAGTACACTCAATTCACTATTCTGGGGTCTAGCTTCGAACGTGAGATGTTACAGATTATCTTCTTGAATTATGACTATATCGTGTTATTATATTGCTTTTTACGAAGATAATGAACTCGTTAATAGTACTTATGTTTTGTCATTGTTAAAACATCAAATAGAATCTTCCTTAGTTCAATACAACATATATTATAAAAATTAAAGTATGACACAAAATTTTTAAATATTTTTAATAAAAATATATACATATAATAAAGTTCTTATAACTATTTTTCAAAAAATAAATTTGATTTTAAAATTGCAAATTGCTAAACTTTTATTATAACAATTAAGTCATAACATAAAAAAAAATTTAATACTATAAGAAGTGCAATTGACTTCAAATAATATCTTCACATTTTCGAAAAATGTTATAATTATTCTCTATATTATAATTATAATATACATATTTAAGTAGGTCATTTGAATTTATATTAAAAATTTTCAAACTTTTTCACATGTTTTTAAAAATTAAAAATTTTAATTAATAATTGTACACACAATTTTTCAGTGAATCTTGAATTTCTTTTCTTATATTTATAAATACCATCTGCATCTTTATATTTAATTTAAAGAACACATTATAACTTTTTATGTTTTCAAGTAAACAGTGGAAGTTTAAATTACTATTATAAAATTATAGTTATGATTAGATTATTATTTGTTAGTTTTATAATTTTACTAATTATATATCTTATCAAAAAGTATTGATAATAATTTAGTTTCTTATGAAGTTTTCAAGAAGAAGGATGCTCTCGGAGGTATTGATAAGAGTATAAACTAAAAGAGTTAACTTATCTAATACACATATTGTTAAATAAAAATAATAACTTTTTGTTTGAAATTTGTTTTTATTTAACTTTAAATTCTATTTAAACACAAATCTATTAACAATACTTAATTATATATTTTTAATAAATTAAGCATTATTATCAAACCAATTTTTGTTCACAGTTCATAAATTAATTTAAATTTAACTATATTTAATTGTTTCAATTTTATGTACAAACAGTGGTTATTTAACATAGAAATACTCTCTTTTCTTATTTATTATAAAACTATAAAAATAGTACTTAATATTAAAAGTTGAATTTAATTCTTCCAAATATTATAATTATATAAATTCTATAATAATTAAAAGTAAAATATTATTTATATAATAGAAGTACGTATATTAAATGAAATATTATTTATTAATATATAATACTTACATATTATGTAACCAATTACATAAAATGTTTAAATGAAACTAAAAAAGAAACGGCACACTCAGTTAAATTCGGGATGTGATCCTCTGACCCTGTTTTTGTGTACCTACTCTGTCCCATTAGATCCAAGCCATCCATTTACGTGAGTCTCGTATAAATGAATGACTTGAATCTAATGGGACAAAGTAGGTATACAAAAATAAGCACAGAGGATTTCAGACCGTTAAATTCTAGGGAATGAAACAAAACGGCAGTTGATGAGTTGAATATGTATTAGAAATCAAATAGATGTAGAGAAATAATTAATGCTGCTTTTAAGAAACAATTAAAATCTAATTTAGCATGAGACCAACACATTGTAATCTACGAGATCTGTGGTCAAGAAAAGTGGTATTGAGAGAGAATTTTAAGTAGGCTCAAAAAGAAGCCGACAAGGAGTGCTCGGGTTCAGAGAAAAGAATGCAAAGGAAAGCTGGCAGATGCCATTGAGTCCCTCTGAATGCAGCTCTTTCTATCTCCTAAAAACTTGCGGAAAATATTGTGTAGTTGGACCTGACAATCTCATAGTTTGCTATTATGAACCATCGCAATCGCCATCATCGTCTTTACCCGTACACATATTCTCTGCTCCCTCAAATGGATTCTTGGTGTAGACTTTTGACTGTCTATGTAGTATTTGGTGTATGCTTCATCATTTTTGTTTTAGAATCCTGGATCCTAGGTGCAGTTAGATAAAGACTATGAAACAGTAAACCAGTTAACTTCAATAAGTCTTTTAGTTTCTAGATAAAATCATCAAGTGTTTATCATTGGCCACTAATACGCCTTACTAACCTGTAGTTCAGATAGTCAAAATCTGTTGAGCCTCACAGAAGGAAAAAGCATCAAACTTTTCTGAATTGCCAAGTGAAACTTTTAGACTTCCACTGAATTAAGATGAGTAGCCTAAGCCACCACTGGCGGCGGTGGAACTTCTGCGAGTATTATATGGGATTTAAGGCAAAGCATGGAAAGAAAAAAGAACCAACTCGCAGAAATAAAACAAAAAGTTTGTAGCTTTTTGACCTTTATTAAAAGCAAACGTATCCTACAGCTACTTTAGAAATGAATTATGATTTGTCCATCTGCTATACAGCTTGGACTCCTGCCTGGAACACTGTAAGTCATTTCTCATTACAATTGATAAGGGCATGTGCTTCGTGAATTTTCCTCAGTTATCTGAGACTTAAATCTAAACTTATGTCAAAAACACTTAAAGCATACACCAAATACTACATAGACCAAGCCCAAGTCCACACAAAAGGACTTGAGAATTCCCATCTTACAGCCAATTGAAACCATATGGAAATGGCTGAAGGTGAACAATCAATACAAGTTGCTAAATGACAATATCGTGAAACAATGGGCATATGAGATTCCTCATTTCCTTTAAGGCCATAAGGACTGCTGGATCCAAACAACTACCAATCAGCAAGTAACTTACTTGGGTTAACATGTAATAGCATATAGACAAAGGTGAAATCTTTTGCCTCTGCAAGTTTATGTGCGTGTGTGTGTGTGAGAAAGAGAGAGGGATTTACAGGCCTTTCAATGCACAGGACATTTTGGCGATTTCCTATTTAAAACAATGTCAACAAATTTTCTGATCACAGGTTACAGTCCTAGAAAAGGTCATGAGAAAGCTCTTCGGTTTGTTACCTGCTAACACATTCTTCGTTTCTTTTCTTTGCTCTACCAATCTTTTTTCCTGTCACTTTTCACCACCCTTACACAGACAGATTTCACCTTCTTCCAGAAAAATTCTCATGTAAAGGAAAAGCATCCAGAGAAAGAAGCAAGCCCCAAATAATCTCCAAAAGCTCCTAGAACTCCCACACTTCCTCTCCCCTTTTCTTCAAACATCCAAAACCCAGCATACACATTCCCTCTCCAAGCCACAAATCCTGAAAAAGTTTAACACTTTACTACCCAACTTCACCGAAACCACACCTGTCAACGAAAAACCCACTTCAAAGCTCCCGTTTTTGACAATATTTCTAAGAAAATATGGCCAAAAACAAACACAACTCCTAAAACCCCTCAAAAACCCTCCAAAAAGTTGATAGCACTTGCTTGAAGCTGCATATACACCATTTCTCAATGTCAACACCACTAGACCAACAACAACAGCAACAAGCCCCGCCAGTGGCCGTGGTTCAAGCCTACACTGAGCGAGGCGGGCATGGGTCAGTCGGACCCGTCATAGCAGTGCTGGCAGTGATCACAATTCTTGGGGTAATAGCAGGCATGATTGGTAGGCTATGTTCAGGTCGTAGAATCTTGGGTTTCGGTGAGTATGATCTGGAAGGTTGGGTAGAGAGAAAATGCTTCTCTTGCATTGACGGTCACGTCGACCCGCCTCCGCCACCATCCCCGGACACTCCGGTAGCGGGACCGGTGGAAGAAGACGCTTCACAAGAGATGACAAATGAACAGCAAGAGAACAAAGCTCAAGCTAGTACAAGCCATTCTTGATACTGTTGATGGTACATTTGTTTTCTTGGGTTAATCCCTCAATTGTCTTTAAAGAGAAAATGTTGGTCTATTATTATTCTATTCTATGCCCATTTTAATTTTATTTCCTTTTTCCTCTAGTTTTAATTCTATTACAAACCTGCAGCATCGCACAATGTACACCAAAACATTTTGGGTTCAAGAACAAAGCTTATCTTTGAATCGTCTCGCTTATTGGAATCTGTCAATAGTAGAATGTGGATAGATCAATAAGGAGATAAAAGATAAATGTCTTAAAAGAGCAAAGTTACAATTTTTTCACTTTAGATTGTGAAATATGTTTAATAATATATAGAATGAATCGGAGATGATAGATTAAGAGTTTGCCATTTAAGGTAATACTATGATTTGGTTTCCTTATTTGGGAATTAGATGTTGCTATTGATTATTGAATAGAATAGGAAAACCCTTGACTTGGATTATTGTGTATTTCAATATATACAGTGTACAAGGGAATATAGAAAACCCTTGACTTAGATTATTGTGTATTTCAATTTATATAGTGTACAAGGTAGGTATACACAAGAGATATACATATAAATATATTTTTATTTTTATTTATATTTATATTTTTTATATACTATCACAACCCGCAGTCAGAGCGGGAGATGGCCAGACGCTCAGACTAAAGCGAATATTGCAAAAAAATAGAGATGGTACGCCTTTGGTGAAAATGTCTTTGTATTGGTGCGGAGGGCATAGAAACATCAACATGTCCTAAAGCCATTTTATCTCAGACAAAGTAAATATCAATCTCGATGTGTTTAGTACGTTGATGGTGAACATGATTACAAGACAAATAAGCAACACTAACATTGTCGCAGTATACAAGATTAGCTTTGGGGATAGGGCAATGAAGCTCCTTAAGAAGATGCCAAAGCCAACAGGTTCAGCAACGACCTTCTCAACAACTCGGTACTCGGCCTCAGCACTAGAACAGGAAGTGGTGCTTTGTCGTTTAGAAGACTAAGATATAAGATTGTCTCTAAGAAAAACATAGTAGCCCGAAGTAGATTTGTGTGAATCGGGGTAGTCGACCCAGTCAGCATCAGAGTAGGCAATCAAACCATCAGTAGTAAAGGAGTACAATTATAGTCCATGATCCAAGGTGCCTTTGAGGTAGCGCAGAATGCCCTTTAAGACATAGAGATGTGGCTCATGGAGGTCATGCATAATAAACAAACTTGTTGAACTGCATAACTAAGATCAGGTCGAGTAAAAGTTAAATATTGCAATGCCACTACTAAATTAAAATATAGAGGTGGATTTGCAATAGAAGGCCCAGAGTTATCGGATAATTTTGTCTTGTTGTCAACATGAGTAGATGAAGCATTACAAGAGGACATATTTGCTCTATTAAGGATCTCTTGGGCATATTTCTGTTGTGAAAGAAATAAGCCACTCTTGTAGTGAGTGACATAAATGCCTAAAAATAATAATGGAGTGGCCCTAAATCAGTCATGGTGAAATCAGTGCTGAGAGATCTGATAATCTGTTGGAGAAGTGAAGTGAAAGATGCGGTGACAACAGTGTCATCCACATACAAGAGAAGTATGGTCATGTGAGGACCTTGGCGATATACAAAGAGAGAGGTGTCAGATTTGGAGCCCTGGAAGTCAGCAATAGAGATGAAGCTCGCAAAATGCTTATATCAGGCCCGAGGAGATTGTTTAAGACCATATAGAGCTTTATTGAGGCAACCGATATAATGAGGGCGAGCTAGATCAACAAACTCAGGGGGTTGCTCACAATAAACAATCTTCTCAAGATGGCCATAAAAAAAAGGTGTTCTTGACATCTAATTGATGAACAAGCCAAGAAGGGAGAGAGTTAGACTAAGTCCAAACTATGGCAGGTTTGACAACAAGACTGAAAGTTTTACCATAGTCAATACTCGACTGTTGGTAAAGCCACGAACTACCCAACCCCTTTTGTAGCACTCCGAAGACCATATGAGCAAAACGTATGTCTGAAAATCCTTTTGCCACTTACAACATTGGTATCTGCAGGGCGAGGAACAATATCCTAAGTCATGTTTGTAATCAAAGCATTATATTCATCAAGCATAGCAGTATACCAGTTAGGATCCTTAAGGGCAGAGCAATAAGTTGTGGGAATGGGAGATAGAGAGGAGGACGTCTGCGTATAAAGAGAAAATATTGACTTAGGCTTATGAATGCCATATTTACTCCTTGTCATCATTGGATGTTGAGAAGTAGAAATAGATGGAGGGATTGTGGTTGTAAAGGAAGAAGGAGGTAGAGTAATGGGTGGAGGGGAGGGTGAGTGAGTTGTGTTTGGAGTAGGAGAGGTGGATGGGGAAGATTAGTAGTGGTATTATATGGTGTGTTAGGGTGTGTCGTGGAAGTTATAGGTGTGGGACTCGAGGGAGGGAGGGTTGGTACTTTGAAGTATGGAAAGAAGAGGGGAGAGATTTTCGAGTCGTGCATGAGAAAATCGTAAGAGTCCGAAGGAGTATGGAATGTAGAGAAAGGAAAAGAATTTTCATCAAAGACTACATGACGTGAAATAATGACCTCTGTGTAGATAAATATAGGTAGCGATACCCACAATGATTGGAGGGGTACCTAAGAAAAACACATGGCATGGAGCGTTGGGCGAGTTTGTAAGGGGCAATGGATGAGAAGTTGGGTAGCATAATGACTCAAAGTCACAAAGATGGGTGTATGTGGGGTTGTGTTGTGTAAGGTTTTTGTGGGAAGGAGATTAAGAAGATGGCATGCCATATTAAGTGCTTCCACCCAATATTGTGGTGGCATGTGGCGTGTTAAGTGTAGATCATACGCTCAACCTTTCCATTTTGTTGTGAGGTGTGGGGGCAAGAAAAGCGAAATATAATGCCATGTGTTTCAAAGAATTGTAAGAATGATTTCTTAGCAAATTCATTGCCATTATCACATTGGAGGGCCTTTATCTCACCATCAAATTGAATACGAACATAAGCATGGAAATTAAGAAATTGAGAGTAAAATTTTGATTTAGCACGAAGAGGAAATATCCATAAATAATGACTAAAATTATCCAGGAGCGACAAGTAATACTTAAACCCAGAGATACTAGTTATGAGAGATGTTCATAGATCTAAATGCACTATTTCAAAAGGGCTAGAAGTACGAGTAAGTGAAGAGAAAAAAGGAATCTTAACATGCTTTCTCAACTGACAAGCATGACAAATTGGAGAAGATTTCTCTTTATTACAATCTATAAAGTTGTTTTTAAGAAGATAATTGAAAACAAAATTTCGTGGATACCCTAGTCTACGATGCCATAACGAAGAAGAGGATGTTGAAAAAGACACGAAAGCAATAAGATCAGATAAGGAGGGTAATGTCATTGGTAATCTGATCGGGTACAGATCTTTGGAGCTATTGCACCTGAGAATATCAGTCTGTGTCTGTAAGTCCTTCACAGAAAAACCAAATGGATCAAATTCTAAAGAGCAATGATTATCAGTGGTGAATTTACATACGGAAATGAGATTTTTGATAATGTAAGGAGTGACTATGACATTGTTTATAGTAAGAGGGGAAGGGGAATAAGGAAGAATGGTAGACCCAACATGTGTAACAGGGATGGAGGATCCATTACCAACAACTACATGCTTAGGTGAAATAACACTCAAATTAAAAACAGAAGAGAGATTACCTGGGTAGGCATTCATGTGTGTGGAAGCCTTAGAATCCATGTACCATTCACTATTAGAGGCAGGTCAAAGGCTCATTGTGTCAAAAACATTCACTAGAGCTTGCGGAGAGATAGGCTAACTAGTAGGGCAGCTTTACAGGGCCTATTGTTGTTGATGTCTGACCCAATTCTAGTGTCCAACCTATTGTGGTTGACTGTGGATTGTTGAGATGCCTAGGCCAGCTAATATGGCTTACGGCTGGGTTGTAGGCCTAGGACTTGGACCGAGCAGTCCTAGGGTAGGACTATTGAATTTAGCCCAATAGTCATTGTGTCCTGTACATTGATTGTTGTGTCCATAAGTTTGTCCAACCCATTGATTTCCATGCCCATAATTACATGTTCCAAGATAATTTCCATGTATATCATAATTATTGTACCCTCCACGACCATTGTTGTGAACTCCACGTTCGTGACTCCCCCTATGACCATTATGGCCATTTCGGTCCCCTCTTCAAATGGGATGATTGCCACAGCTAGCTTGAGCATTGGTTGGTCGTGAGTTAAAGGAGTCATGGACAATAAGAGCCTTGGATGGAGAGGAAAGAGAAGAATAGGTTTTCTTCGCTTGGCAGTTTTCCTCTAGAAGTAGCATGGACCGCACTTGTAAAAATAAGGAAAAGGGATTTTGAGTGGAGATGACATTAACCAAAGGACCATACGTATCAAGAAGATCATTAAAGGTTTAGAGAACAAGAGTTTGGTCAGGTATGGGATTGTTGACATCGGCTAGAGCGTAGGAGGGATTTAATGGCTTGACAATATTCAATGATGGAAAGAGCCCCCTTTTTATGGTGCGGAATTGCTTTTGAAGTTGAATGACCCTAGCCAATTTATTATCATTGAAAAGACCCTCAATGGAGAGTCATAAATCTTGGACCCCATATTTTAGCTTTAGAACCATTTTAAGAAGATCATGAGAGATAGTTCCGTTTATCCAAGAAAGAACTAAATAGTCTAGTTGTTGCCAAGCATCATCATTCTCACTTAATGGTTTAGAGGTACCATCAAGATGGATAAGAACCCAACAGCCTCCTGCGATAACGGTTAACAATTCTTTCTAGTCCCAATAATTATTGGTTTGAGATCTAGAGTAATGGGAATATGAGTTTTGATATTAGATATGGAGTATGCAATATGTAATGGAGGCGGAGGAGGAGGAGTGGGGGTTTGAAAAATAGACATGATTAGGTGTGGGGTTATCAGAATAATGGAAAATAGCAAAAGGCTACAAGAAATAATAAGAGCAGGGGTTACAAGAAGAACGAAGACAATGCAAAAGAAGAAGACAATGCAATAGGTTTTTTATTGATCATTAACACCAAGAAATATGCATTTTTATCCTTTATCATCTAACTTTGTCCTCTTTAGATTTGGAATATAGGCATAAGCTACACACATAAAAATTCTGAAATGATCTATAGCAAGTTTTCATCTACTTCATGTTTCCTTAAGTGTCATATTTTGAAGTAAAATTGTGGGACTTCTATTTAAAATATGAATGATCTAATTTACTACTTCAGGCTGCAAAGTTTTTATAATGCTACTCCTTATCAAAAGACTTCGCACCATATTCAAAATAGTGCAATTGTTTGCTCACATACTCCATTTTGTTAAAGCATGTAGGTTGTTGTAAGTTACTTCTTAATCCTTTGATTCACAAAATTTTAAGAACTCTTAAGAGTTATATGCTCCACATAATCTGCACAAAGAATATTGATTAAGCTACATATATGTTTTTCAACAAACAATTTATAGCTTTTGAAAGCTTCTGAAATTTTCCTGCAAAAAATTACATCCAAGTGTTTTTTTAACTAAAATCATCAATGAATGTTATTTTATATCTTGTACCTCCATTAGAAGATTGATTTATTGGCTCAAAATTGTTTGAGTGAACCAACTCCAAACACTCTTTTTCTCTCTATAATTTTCCTTATGAGATTTGATTTTAATGTTGTTTGTTATCAACATATTCTTCGCAAATTTAAGATGGAGTAGTAATTTAAAGAAGGCCAGTTGCCATATTTTTCTGTTGCAGAGTCTTTAATCCACCAAAATTTAGGTGGCCATAATGAAAACGTCATAGCCATGCCATAAACTTATTTTTGTTAAGAAGCATGAATGAGTGGCGTTGTAGTGAAAAAGCGAGAACATATGATTCATTGTTATGTTAAATTAAAAAATTAACTCCATCTTTACATCCTAAATTTGTCATATTCCATTTTTGATAGAAATCTCATACCCATTCTCTTGTAGTTGTCTCATGCTTAGTAAATTATTTGGCAATTATGGAACAAAAAGGACATTAGAAATAATGTAAGTGGAATTTTCTATGGTATGGATAGTGACTCTTCCTTTTCCCATGACTGATACTATGGAGTTGTCAAACTGACAGTGTTACGAAAAGATTCATCTAATTTAGAGATGTTGTCTTATCTCCATACATATGATTGCTGCTGCCAGAATATAAATACCACATATTTAGTTAAGTTTCTTCATTCTTTTAAGAAACCATAGACGAGATACTTCTTCTTTTTCTACAAAGTTTGTTCTTTCTCTATTTTGCCTATTCAAAATACCTTAATATTCTGATCATTAATATCCACACCGATGACATCAATAGCATTCAACATTTGACTTGTCTAATAACTTTGGTCTATAAATTGTTTTGTGATGGACTTCTCATCCTTTTCCTCTTCCTTGAGATAATTTTCTTGGTGTATGTGGTATTTGACTAGTTCTCACGATCATTACTTCCTTTTCCTTTATCTCTACCTTTACCTCCTCCTTTATCTCCTTTTAGGGTTGATTGATTTTCTATTAAGGCTTGAGGATATGAAGGCTTGCTCCTTTTTCTCTTATTGGTCAATCTTTTGTTCATAAATCATCAAAGAGCTTTGTAACTCATCATGTAACGCCCCATTTTAGGGGTTTTTATGATTTCTATTTGGATATTGGCATGCATTCATGGCATTTTCCGAGTAAATTGGTTTAATGAAACTTCGGATTGATTCGGACTGTATTAATATAATTTTAGTAATTTTTGTATACTTCGAATATTTTTAGAAATTGGTGGTGAATGAATTATTTTTTGAAAAATTAATTTGAGAGTCATTATTTTATGACGGAATTTTGGTGAATTTTAGGAAGGTTTCTGGAAATGTTGGGTATTTATTTGTTATAAGAATTCATAACAATGTTTTTGGTTATTTAACAAGAATATTTTATTAATAAAATAACTATAACTTAATACGTAGACGAATGATGTTATAAGCCTTAATTATTGTGAGACGACTACCGAAGCTCTTTCATCATCTGCTTTCGATCTGCTTTTCTGCTGCAAATAACTAGGTTAGTCCGTTTGATTGGTGTTATATATATATGTTTGCATGTATGGTCCGAGACATATATGTATATATGATCTGTTAGGGATGGTTTTATGGGAGGATAAGAGAAAGGGGGAAGGAAATTTTTAGATTTATCATGTTTGAAGATTAGGATAATTCTGATAGGTTAGAATTGCTAAATAGGTTAGTTGTAAAGTGAAGAAGTTAAAGGAAGGTGAGAAAAAAAGTAAAGGAAGGTGAAAAAAAAAAGAAGAAAAGAAGAAATTTCAGAGTCGGAAGTCGAAGGTTGAAGATGATGAACAGTGCAAAATAGTGAACAGTGCAGCATAGTGAATAGTGAACAGTGAACAGTGAACAGTGAACAGTGAATAGTGAATAGTGATTTATGTTGGTGATTGATAGGATAAAAGTGGAAGTCTGCTAGAATGTGATGAGCTGGAAAGTTTCATGAACATGCATCATACATATTCATTAGGGAATTTGAATTATTCACAATAGTAATTTGTATTTGTGTCCCCTATTATTAGAGGATCGACCATTGCCAGATATTGCCGGGACTTCGAGGCAATAAACAGTAAGGCGATTTAG
>JANKOD010000193.1:29160006-29184745 GCA_026284645.1 Erythroxylum acuminatum | reverse complement strand
CCAATTAAACACGATAAGGATTATCAGAAAAATAAATGGGTCATGCCGAATTTTTAGTAGAAGTTGGGCTTACTACGGGTTTTGGTGGCATTAAGCCTACCCATTCCCTAGTGCCAACACGGCCCAAAAAGGTGGGTCGTGTCATTGCCCTTCTTAATTACCTATAAATACATCCTTTTATAGTAAATTTTAGGTTTATGAGAGATGCATGGTCATGCATCAAACTATGCATAGCTCAAAATACCCAGAATTCGTGAATCTACATGGCTTGAGAGAAGTGCATAGCCTGTTGCACATCCGTGCATCCCTTACATGCTTCAAATCTTTGTTTTATGTTGTGTTTTCATCCAAATTCTTCTCCTTTAAGTCCATGAAGGCAATTATACTCTATAAACACACTTGGAGCAAATTAAGTACCAAATATACAATAAAAGTATAAAATATCAAACAAAAATACATCAAATATGCGATATAAACATGATTAATTATGCATCTATCAATTACTAAATTACAAACTAATTAACCTTTATAAACATGCAACTTATAAAATTATCAATTCCTCCACTTAACTCATTGCTTGTCTTTAAACAATTGAAAGCAAAGCAATCTAGCTAACCAAACTAGCCTAACTATAATAAGAAACAATTATACTTTTGTATTTATATTGTAGCATTTATCATATGCCACAAGCTTACAAATTCCTAAGTATCTTTAATAGAGGTGTTATAGTCTCCTGATAGTTTGCTAGAATTATAGCCTCAAACATTAACCTCCACACATTAGTTATTTTAGTAATTAATAAGATAAGATACACATATTCAAGCCTCATTTAAATTGCATAACTTAAATACATAATATTTCTTAAATGAACCACTATAAGATTAAGACAATTCAAACACTATTGTACCTCTTTCATCAATATTTAAAGCTTCATATTTGACATTTTCTTCATAAAGGATCACTTATTCACTTAAGTGTTTGAAATTTTAGTTAAGTTACATGCATAATATTCTTCTGAAATTGAGCTTTTTTAAGTTAAAAATCGTATTAATAACTTTCGAAAAGGATATAAGAAGGTGTATATTTATACAAACTTAACACTTGAAAATCATCTAAATGGTCTTTGAATTAGGTTGTATTGGAGCCAAAGGGAGTAGGTAACAAGGGAAGGAAATGCAAAAAAGATAAAAATATTCAAAATTAGTAGAGAAATTGAGTAACAAAATTGATAAAAATCTCCACCAACACCTCGTATCATGCAAAAATCTCCCTTCATTCTTTTTCAGTACAAGAAAACAATGTTGATCAATTTTCAGTAATTTCATTTTTTATTATTTTCTTTCTTTTCAATTGGCATGAATTACCCTTTTTGCATTACCATTTGATATAGATTACCATCTCCTTGCCACTTATTTCTTTGTACCCCATACTAAAAAATATAACATCACAAGCAAAGCTATACTAATCATGAATTAGGGTAAAGCTCAAAACGGTTCATTAATGCTTTAATATGCAAAGGATAGGCAATTTGGCTCAAAAGTAAATCTTATATACCTTTATCATTTTAATGTTTGCACATAACTTATATGCAATCACAAAAGGATAAAAATAAAAGTATTATAAGCCGGAAATCAAATAAGGGATCCATATTTGAAAGAAAATTTTTGTTTGAAGCCACAATTTCTCACGGGATACTTAGTATCATCATTTAATAATTTGGTTTTCTAGTATTCATAAAGTCAATTTTGCATTGCAACCTTTTAATTATATTATGCACCTAACTTTTAAAATCCTATCTTAACTAAGAATTATGTATATACTTATGCTATCAAGCTAAAGTAACTAATGTGATCCTAAACAAATAAAAAAAGAAGGATAAAAATTCAAATCTAAAACTCACTAAAAATAAAAAAATATTTAAAAACTCACCCCCACTTAAACATGACATTGTCCTCAATGTTAGATTAGTAAGATAACAAAAGTATGCAAGAAATACAATTATCATGAAAAAAAATCTCCCCCCAATTCCATTCCAGATTGATAAGGTAAAATCTAAGAAAATCTAGCAAAAGAATCCACAAAAGAAAACAAACATTAATAAAAATAAAAAAGAAATTAATTGGACGAAGATTAGGATTATGATATTAGGCTACCTCTCATGAAGTGCTAAATTTAATGTTTATAACTAGATATGGTCATTGAGCCCTTCACCCTAGTGGCTCTCCAAAAGTCTTCTTTCTCGTCTTAGGCTCAATAACCTCCATATTTAGCTTGTCTTTTTGTATAAAACTATAAGAAAATGAGACATTAATAAGATAAATATGATTTTCTTCTAAAGTTGCATGACCAAAGTGATAAGGTAATTACTTCATATCTAGCCTATATGCTTATTTGATAAATGATAAGGATTTAGATTTCCTTCTAACCTAAAAGTACAATCAATAGGGGTAAAATCCTCCTCTTTTTCATTAACTCATAAAACTTTACACGATTTCAAAGGTTTATCACAAATAACTTTATACACTTGGAATCAATAACATCCATCCAATAATAAGTATCATTAAGGGCAATATGTCTTTTCAAGGTCTTAAAGATATCAAACATTACCTTCTCGTTGCCCATGCTAAGTGTCAACTTACCCTTATCCACATTAATTATTGCCCCTCTACTAGCTAAAAAAGGTCTCCTTAATTTAGATAATGGGAACTCCAATGTCATGCTCCATATACATTACCCAAAGGTGAGCAAGAAAGATAAAATTTTCTACCTTTACGAAGTAAGTCTTCCATTACTCCAATTAGATACGTAATGGACCTATCCACTAGTTAGAGTGACACCATAGTAGGCTTGAGTTCTCATACCCAAAGCTTAATGAAGAGAGATAGAGGCATTAGATTAACAATAACCCCAAAAACAATTATAAGAATTGGAAGCATCAAAATGGAAAGCAATAACAAAACTCCCTAGATCCTTTAACTTTAGAGGTACTTTATTTTGCAGGATCACACCACACTCATCAGTTAAAGGCACCATAAAATACTCCTCAAGTTTATTTTTTGGATTTTTTTATTTAAAAATTTGACATATGATGACATTTGAGATAATGCTTCAAAGAATGGTTTATTGATGTGCAACTTCTTAAACATATAAAAGAAAAGTTGTTTTCATCCTTTATCTTCTTCAACATCTATGGGTATGAAATTAGTGACACATAGGACATGTTGGAGGCTATAGATTCTTGCTTTAGATAGGTGTCAATTGATGATGAAATTGTTTCCAGCTTTCTTTTCTTTATCTTGTTCACTTCTTTAGGTTTATCTAACTTCTTAAATTTAGCATTAAATTGTTACCATACTTAAGTGTAATGGCTAACACTTAAGCTCTAGGATTTACCTCGGTGTTACTAGGAAGCTTGCCCTAACTTATTTCACTCGCCACCTTAGCTAACTGTTTTACTTACGCCTATAAGTTATGAATGGATATATAATAAGACCATTTCAACTTTTCAAGTTTTCCTAATTAAAATTGAAGTTTCTCCAAGTTTCCAATTGAATCAATGGAAGAAATACTTCCCTTTAGCATTTTTCCATCCCATCACATTGTGAATATGGTGGTAATTGAATTGAGGTCATTATTGGAACCTAGGTGGTCCCATAATTATGCCTACAATAACTCCTTATTCTTTCTATAAGACACTTAGGCGATTCCTCCACCCTAGATTATAAGCATTGGGGGAGTAATTGTTGACAACTTGTTTTCCTCCATGGGCAACGTGTAATTAACATTATCGTAGCAATTTGGGGTAGGCATTACATTTATGAATGCATGAAAAGGATGCACATACATGCCACATTGATAGTAAAACTCCTAATTGTCCATGTCTTGATTCAAAAAAAATCTTCATTTAGTTTGAAATATTAGCTACTTGCGATGCAGTCTAAAGATGCTTAAACCTTATAAAGGAAAGCTTTTGACTTTCCCTTCATAACCTTAGTTAATGAATTTTCAGATAATGTCATGATGACCTCCTTGACCTCCTCAGTCGTTTATGTCAATATCATCCCTCTTGTAGCTATGTTAAACAAATCTTGACATGTTAGTACAAGGCCTTAATAGAAGAATTACATAATTAGTTATAAGGAGTAGTAATGGTGTGGGCACTAGATATGAAAAATTATATATTATTATTAAGCTTCATGGATTGCTTCTCCTTCTTTTTATATGAAACTCTAGATCCACATTCTCAGTTTGTTTGTTTTATATAGAGGGAAGAATCATGTATAAAAGTGTCATAAACTTGGTTATACTTCTTAAAAGAATCCACCTCAATTAAGAGGAACTAAGTCTTTACTTAGTGTTTTAGGTAGTAGGGAAAGCATCTCATCAAAAGCTCATCTTCTATAAGGCATTTAGCCAAAGTGTCTAGATCAGCAAATAAAATGATTTAATAATTGTGATCATATCTTGCCCATGTGATCCATTGAATATTGGTAGCAAGTGGAGATGAGCTTGCTTTAACTTGTAATTTCTTACCCTTCGACTTATCTTAATACATGAGGGACTTTAATCACTAACTTTTAAACGTCCCCCATAGGTATTTAAGGTGGATATTATTGCTCTATACCAACAATGATGTTATCGTATAGTGTGATATGAATATAAAATGAAACATAAAACACAATGCTAAAAAATAACTAAGGCAGATGCACTAATTGTTTTCTATAGTATAGTTTAGGTGAGTCTAGTGTCATTCCTATAAGGACCATAACTGTTAGTAATAATCATATTTTTTATCTAATCTAACGTAATGAGTGATTGAATTAGAAAAGTAAAATAAACAAAAATAGAATTGTAGATAATTGAAGGCAATAAATAAGATTAACAGTAAGTAGACATAATATATTTAGAAATAGAATCCCTTTGGATTGATAGAAATTCTTTAGTTACAAATATATTCTTTATCGAGCAATATAGTTCCTATATTCAAGTTGGTTGACCAAAATCTCTTTCTAATCAAAATAAACTAAGAACGCATTAACTTGCTCTGTAAATTCCAATGATAGGCTTCACCCTAACTCAAAATAAATTATGTAGTTCTATCTCTTGAGATCAATACAACCCTCATTATTGATGTCATGATCTATTCATACATATCATCACTCGATCTTAATATATATATCCAATATTGATTCTTTAACTCTTATTCCTTCAATTTAACAAAATATATTTCTTAAGATAACAAGGATCTTTCATTAAATTAAATAAATCAATTCAAAACATAAAATTTTAAATTCATCTTATCTAAACTTATATCCTAATTTAGTTCATAATAAAACAAGGAAAATAAAAAAAGAACAATAAAGAAATAATAAATAAGAATGAACTCATGCTTCATAAATGTAAACGTTCTTGATTGATCTAAATGGAATATTGACTTTCCAAGATTGCTCTCCTTAATATGCTTTTGAGTCTCCTTAGTCTTTAGATTGATTTTTAGTCCTCTCATACATATTCTCTTTTTTTTATTCTTTTGTTTTTCCTTTGTTATTCCATAAATTATAGGTTTAGTATCAAATAAGGGACCAAAAACAAAACCATATTAGTCTTATGTTCCTTTAACCACCACCGAAAACCCTAGTTTATGTAAACTTTAACACCACTATGGGTAAATAATATGGTACTGTGTTGAAAAATGTTAGGTTTGTCTCTATTCTGTTTCTTATCTGAGTTTCTCCCTTTGTAAAACAACCACAAACACAATATCACATAGGTTTTATGGAATATAGAGCCATGTTCAGACTATGTCCTTCATGTATCTTATCTATCGAAGATGCTAAGAGCATTTATTTCTAAGATAAGGAGGACATGAGTCCATATTTTACCATGTTCCTCCATGTGCTAAGTTGTAGAAGTAAAATGTACCTTTTAACTATAAATATTGCACATAATTCCATGTAGGTTTCATATTAGTGAACATAGGCCTATGTTTGAACCGTGTTCTTCCAAAATCACTTTAATACTCCTCCAACTTGGCTTCAATTTGCCACTACAAGAAATGGGTGTTTAGCAGCGGAAATTACCAATTGAATGTGAAGGTTCTCTGTCGGCAAGCAAATTTGCTAATGGAAATTACCGACCATACGAGTCATCGAAGAAATGACAGTCAGTAATCTTTTGCAATGGAATAGAAATATTCCGTTAGTAATTTACCGACAAACGTTTTTATTTCTATCGCTACATATAGCGACGAAATGTTTAAGTCTGTCGGTAACTTTACTGATAGACTAAGTTTTGAAAATCTGTTGAAACATTTAGAGGCAATAAGTTGCTTCCCATAGGTAAATTTTGCGATAGATTTTGTATGTGCATTGGTAAATTTAGCGACAAATAAGTTGTTGAAGTTCCGTCAGAAAATTTAGCAACGATAAGTTTTTCCGTTGGTAAATAATGTTCTTATTTCGTCGGTAAATTTAATACTAAATGTACCGATGGATATTATAATTTTGTTGATAAATGCATCGTTATTGTCTTTTATTTTTCATAAATTTAAGTTGTAAATTTAATTTTGATTGGTAATCTTATGATTGATATTTAATTTCTACAATTATCTGGTGATAATATATTGAATTTTTTCTACATTTAATTTATCTAAACAGTAAGTTGAATGATAATATAAAGTAAAAATTATCTTAATTGATAATAAAAAAATATTATCTACAATAATAAATATGTAATTCATACAAAATGACTTGAGAGTAGCAAAACTAAGTTATGCAGTTGGTGAAGGTGGATGGTCTGATTGTTGTGATGAGGTGCTGCCCCTCCCCTTCAACTCATTCATCTTATTACGGAGCTGGGCTATATACTTTATCGAATGTTGCAACTGAGTTGCCAGCATCTATACTGTGCTCTCAAGCTGAGCGACTCTTTCATTAGATGTCGACCGCCTACTAGATGCAGCTGTACTGGATGTGGAGGATTGTGAATAGCATGCGTTCGTAAATGAACCTAAGCAGAAGATCCTTCCACGAAGATCCCTACTACCCATTGCATCAAGATAAGCCTAACTCTCATCAATAATTTCAGAGTACTGAGACTGTCATTGAATGCTTTCTTGTATTTGGTCCTATTAAGTGGCAATGTTTATGTTAATAAGTGATAATTACTAAGAATTAATATTAAAATATAAATTTCACATATATTTAAGTTCTCTACATCGGGTGTTGACGAAGGTCACATGATCATGCTTCTTAGTGTGGGTGTGTAAAAAGTGCTGAAGGGGTGTAGGCTTCCTACCTATAGACTTTTCCTATATTAGAATAAAATATTATAAGTGAACACAATTTTAAAAAATTTCAGCAGAGCTTCCTCTATTTTTATGATATTTACCCCCTGTTGAACACAGAAAGTAACTCAACAACACTACCATATATCAGCAGGAAATAATACATCGCTTCCAAGGTACTAATTTCTGTTTCATAGTATGCATTCTAGGTTTAAACCTAGATTGACCAAAAAATTTGCACTATTATAATTACACATATCTCTCCAAAACAACATACATCCCAATTTGCAACAATCATTTTTTTCAACTGATAAACCAAGAACTATAATAAGTTTCTTCATATTGTAAAAATTATCAACCATTGTATGATTAGGAGACAATGATTCATTATACTAACCAAGAATTTTATCAAAACTTCGATAAGAGATATGCCCTTTGGACTTTATGTTCAATATTCAAGCAATTGAAGACAATTGAGTCATCTTCTCACAATTTGGCCATAATTCTTAGTCAACTGATTGTAGTAAGTCAAAAAGTTATTTTCCATGTGAGTTTGGTTCTTCTTGAAGATTTTCTATATTTTCCTAAAAGGCATAACTGGTTGCATCATAAACCATTTGGATGTAAAGATTTTCAGTTTCACCCACATTATTTGTTCTAAATTTGGTCTCCCCTTCAAACTCATCCACATTTATTGAGGACTTTACTTCATTACCCTTTAAGGTGCTACAAATCAATGGCTTCTTATGTCGTGTCCACTCAAAATAATTTGGAACAAACCATTTTCTTAACAAATGAAGATTCACTTCATCAATAGGAAGAAAATGAATATGCTTGCACTTTTTACATAGACATCTAAAATTTTGGGCCATCCATATATGCAAGTTGAGAGTATGCATAGTGAATAAATGCTTCAACTTCCTCAACAAACTCAGGATTAATGAAACCATAAGGTGTTAATTGTCTATACATCCAAGATCTATCAACATTACTCATTTAAGCAAAATGGTTATTTAAAAAAGTTAGAATTAATCACATTGAAGTTCAAGTAATCATGTTTGAATTAATCACCTACAAGTTAATTTCCAAAGTTTGATTTTAAATAAGCACTATGGTACATGACATTGTTTACACCTGTGAATCAAGAAAGAAAGTTCTTGTTATGACTTCTAGGCTCGTGAAATTTTTCACCGATAAGCCTTATGGGAGCTGCATCACAGGTTTCCAGCCTATATATCATCTGGAGGGTTTATTATGTCTCAAATCATTGTGAATTTTTCGTAACTATACAACTTACTACTTCTTTAATCTTTTGATTCAAGTTTGTACACTAAGTTCAAATTAAAAGAAACACTAAGATACGTGACGTTATTACACCATATTAATTGAGAAAGCAAGTTCTCACTATGACTCTTAGGCTCGTGAAATTTTTCACTGATAAGTCTCATGAAAACTGCATCACGGGTTTCCAACCTATATACCATCTTAAGGGTTTATTATGCAAAGAATTGTCATCTCTGTTAAACCTATGAATTTCTTATATTAATACTAAGTTTGAATTAATCACAATGAAAGTTCTAGTATTCACATTTGAATTAATGACCTACAAGTTCATTTCTAAAGTTTGAATTTAAACAAGCATTATGGTACATGACATTATCTGAATTTTGGTAATAAAAGATAGACATATATGGTGCAAGTAATTAAATTCACTTAACATCACACAATTACATAAGTGATTTTATCTGAGTTTTGGTTATAAAAGATAGACATAAATGGTGCAAGTAATTAAATTCACTTAACATCACATGATTACATAAATGCTTTCGAATTTACTATTATAAAAGATAGATAAAGATGGTGCATATGACATATAAATATGAACCTACTGTAACAAATGATCTAGGATGCCATTCCGTATACCACAATTCTAATACACAACACATGTAAATTTCATAGTTGTTTTATTCATCAATAGGCATATATACTTAGCTTAAAGTGTTGTCCGACCTCTATAATTCAACTCAATAACAATGTATAATAAGAGTATCTCACCTAAGGTAGCATTGTTATTATCTTAATATCGGTACGATTCAGGAAACACTTCAACTCCTTATATAAAAAGAAGAGAGGTTAGACATATAAATAGGAGGGTGTAAAATCATGAAACAAACAACTACAACCTACCTATATATGTATACAATACTTAATTCATCAACTTCATAAAAATATTAAGTGCATTAGTAAGACCAAATGACATAGTTAATTAGTCATATGAATCCAAATTAGATTCATTGTTTCAAATTATACATGCAATTGTCCTAATTGTAGTAATTATACAAATTAAAAAAGTACCATTGTAGTAATTATACAAGCACTTTAATAATTCATATGTAATCTATTTATACTTAAAATAACCTAAAACATTCATTAGAAACAAAAACTAACCATTTAATGGCTAGGACAGTAGTATTGATCAATTAATTCTATTACAAACTTGTAGTACATGTTATTAAAAGATCAATACAAGGAAACACAAAGGAATAAAGTGTATTGAACCTTGAATCATTAAAAAATACTCAAAATTAAAATATATTATGAAATATTAACAAAGACATAAATACTAGTAAACTATGCATTATAATCTAGAAGGAAATAATTATGATTAATAGAAAGAGGAGAAGCCAACAGTCTTACTTGTCAAAGAAAACTGATGTTCTTAATCTTAGGAAGCTTATTCTGTCACTTTAAAATTTTCTTACAGAAATAAATTTTATTATTAAAAACCAAGATCTTCAATTTAAAATATCAAAATAGCTTTTAGAGGGAAGAATAATAATAATAATAACTCTAACCTTTTAGAGAGACAAATGAAACGATTGACTTTTCTAAATTAGAGAGTATATTATATGAATTAAGTTATTATTTAAAATGTTTGTTAAATTGATTAAAAATTGAACGCAGGTATTTGAATTGGTTGTGATGTGATGTCATGTGTGACCCATGTTACGATGTCCAAAGGTGATGATAATATATGGGCCGCCCTTGTGAATTAGAGGGGAGAAGGAAGTTATTATTGGGGCAAATATACGTTGTGTCTTTTCGAACGCTAGAAAACCGGTTAGCCATACATACGTTACTTGGTACCTTGTGTTAGGGACAAAACGAAAACTGCTTTACTCCAGCCTGTGACGATTGGAATGTCAATTACATGCATGAACAGGATGTGTGTATTAGTTACTGATGTGGCTAGAGGTTGAAACTAAAGTTAATGAAATTTGGATTAGAAGGTACTTGTGTAAAGTAATTATTCAATGTAAAGTCGATGTAATATCCTTGTAAGGATCAGAAATCAACTGACGATTACAAGGCAAGGCTGAAAACAAAAACACGAAAAACATAAAGTCAACAAGGGCATCGAGGCAAAGAAAGAAAACCGCACCAAACTCGTTAGCTGAAAACGCCAAATGTTGTCCCCTATAAGAGAGAAACCAGTGAGAGAGGAGATACCAAACTATCTCTCTCTCCCGTCTCCCAAGCTCCAATCTTTTTTGGGTTTTTGGTTTAATAAGATATAAATAACAATTTGGTGGCACTAGGGTTTTTAAGCTTTTAATCCCAGAAATCTCCAGAAACTCGTTACAATTTAAATAAGCTCTTCTATACTGCAAAGACAGACAGAGCAAGAGAGTGAGAGAGACAAAGATGGGAAGACCAAGGTGTTACTTGGACATTAGTATTGGAGGGGAACTTGAAGGTAGGATAGTGGTGGAGCTCTTCAACGATATCGTTCCCAAGACTGCTGAGAATTTCAGGTCTCTCTGCACCGGAGAGAAAGGCATTGGACCCAATACTGGCGTGCCTCTCCATTTTAAGGTCGAATGCAGCTTTAGTGATTTGACTCTTTTTGTCATTTCTGCATTGCTCTGCAATCTCTTTGGTGTGTTTTATCCATTTGCTGATGGCGTTTGTGAGTGTTTCTGTGTTCAAATTTGTTTCTTTGATTTGTTGATGGTAAGTTCACGACGGCCTTCAAAATGGGTAACTTTTGTTATTCTTTTATTTATTGAAGTTTTCTATGGTTATTTGTTGGACCCGACACTGTTGTGCTCCTCCATGCATATATAAAGATCGAATCTTTCTGCCATTTCTGCATTACCATGTTGTTGTTGTTGTTGTATGCTTTTATCTCTTCGGCGATGGGTTTTGTTTCTGCGCTCGAGTTTGTTTCCCTGATTTCTTGATGTTAATCCGTAACCGCCTTTAAAGTGTGTGCTTTTTTGTTATTTCTTAATTTTCTCTTTTTTGTAGATTTTTTCTTCTGTTATTGGAGATTTGTTTACAGTTATAAGTCTGTGTTTGTAGTTTGGTCAAAGGCATTGCAGGCTTTCAGCTTTGCATTCTTAGTGCTGCTTTTGATCTTCTATTTCACTGAAAAATTTGGTTCATGGAAATCGTCATTCTATTTTGTTGCCCTTGATTGTTGGAGGAACAGTAATGGAAGAGTTTATTCTCATATTCACTACTTCTGATTGTGAATTTGTTTTTCGATCTCTGTGCATTATTACTGTTTTCTCTATTTCTCTATCTTGAAGCCACATTGATACACTTCTTGTTGTTCTCTCTTTAAAAAAAGAAAAAGTGACTTTCTTCTAAAAAGTAACTTGACTATTGTTAGATGTTTCTCATTGCTGATTCCACACCGGAAACATTTTCTAACTGTTAAGTTTCTCATTATTTACTTATAAAATGTCTAAAGAATCTGGAGACTGCATTTCCTTTTGATTGCTATTCTACTAATGATTAGTTACGATAGCCTATGCAAATGCAACATAGGGTAGCTGAAGTAAGGGGCTCAATATTGCACTATCTTTTGATTTTACTGTACGAACTACGTCTGTCTTTGTTACTTTCTTTGCATTGAAGTGGTTTATGGGCCTTTGGGAATGGACTATAATCTGTTTTCAGTTGAGTATACTAATGCATGATCTTGATTTCAGGGATGTTGTTTTCATCGTGTTATCAAAGGTTTTATGGTGCAAGGTGGAGATATATCTGCAGGAGATGGTACTGGGGGAGAATCTATTCATGGTCTGAAATTTGAGGATGAGAATTTTGAAATGAAGCATGAAAGGAAGGGAATGCTGTCTATGGCCAATGCCGGTCCCAACACAAATGGATCACAATTCTTCATAACAACAACTCGGACATCTCATTTGGATGGAAAGCATGTTGTATTTGGAAAGGTTATTAAAGGAATGGGAGTTGTCCGTTCAATTGAGCACGTGACTACTGATGATGGTGATCACCCTACTGCTGGCGTGATAATTGAAGATTGTGGCGAGATCCCTGAGACTGCTGATGATGGGATATCTAATTTCTTCAAGGATGGCGATATTTATCCAGATTGGCCCGCTGATCTCAACGAGAGTCCTAATGAACTTTCTTGGTGGATGGAAGCTGTAGAATCTATCAAGGGTTTTGGAAATGAGCATTACAAAGTAAGCGTTATGGGTTAAGTTCCCCTGACTATGTGTACAAATATCTAGTTAGCCTATTGAGAACCAAGAAAAGTTTATTTTCATAAGCATTAGCAATGAGTTGTTCCTTTAAGGTTTTGAGTAGGAGCATCCATTACTAGAGTCTGTGTTTTCTTATTATTAAAAAACTCCCTGCCCCTTCCTTCTATTCTTGTTCTCTCTTCCACTTTCTAAAAGGTGGAATTTCAGCAGAACCAAAAACTTGTGTTGTTTTTCTAATTTAAATTTAATGATTGCAGAAGCAAGACTACAAGATGGCTCTTAGGAAATATCGGAAGGCCTTGCGATATCTGGATATCTGCTGGGAGAAAGAAGGGATCGATGAAGGTAAATGATCTTGCTTTTGCATATGATTCTTATATCAATGATGAGAGAGTGACTTTTCCACTATATCAATTCCTTACCATACCTCAGTTTGGTCTGATTTCTTTTTATTTCTTTTGAATTAACAGAGAGGAGTTCATCTCTGAGGAAAACAAAGTCGCACATATTCACAAACAGCTCTGTGAGTACTTGTCAGATTGTTGTGTGTTGCGTTACCTTGTATTCTATTCTCTGTAGTGTTAGTTTGACTGACACAAATTTAATCAAGGAAAATAGCAACAACGAACGTTTATTTACTTGATAGAGCTTATTTGATTCATTCTTGGGTAAACATTACAATGGGTGATTGGTCATTCGATTGCATTACCTCTATGATCATCCTAAAATTTCACCTGGATCATTCTCAATCAAATGTGCTTTTCTGAAGCAATTGTCACTCTATGTGTAGGCCTGCAAGTTAAAATTGGGAGATCTGAAAGGAGCATTATTAGACACAGAATTTGCAATGCGAGATGGAGACAACAATGTTAAAGCTTTGTTTCGCCGGGGTCAGGTTGGTGTCTTAACTGGCATTGATGGTCTAAGCCGGTTATTCCAAAACCTTAAGAAATCCAATGCTTTCTGAATTTTTCGTGATCCCTGAACTTGTATTTAATACGCTGTAGTCTTGGTGCACTATTGTTCCTATCCAAATGAGAATTTGTTTAAACTAATTGTTTATCAATGGCTTAAACTGTCACCGATGCCTGAGCTTTTTTCCATGTTAGGCATACATGGCTCTTAACGATGTGGATGCTGCAGTTGAGAGCTTTAAGAAGGCATTGCAGTTAGAACCTAATGATGGTTAGTAAAAATGAAGCCTGCCCCTCATTTTCAGGGCTGTGATTTTCAGCTCCAAAATTTGTTATTGATATCTCCTGATCATGTTTCTGTGATTCAGTTTCAATATGCATACATCATTGGATAATTAAAGATGCAGTCAAAAGTAAACTTAGAAGTAATAGGTAGTTGAACTTCTTATGAGTGGCATGAAACTTTGCTGATTACTTGCATGGTATCTGTTGCTTCCAGCTGGAATAAAAAGGGAGTTCAATGCTGCAAGGAAGAAGGTTGGTGTACTAACCTGAATCTTTGAATCTTAGTATGTATTTGTAGTGAACTTGTTATATTCCATGGATTATAATATACAGATTACTGATCGGAGAAATCAAGAAAGGAAGCAATTTCAGAAGATGTTCCAATAGCACTGACAACTGGTATGTTATTTCCTTTTGCATAATTCCCCTTGATTGTGAGTAGTGCTAACTGATATGGTTTTTTATGTGCAGGATGTTAATACCTCCACTCCAGTAAGCAAAACTTGAAATATATAGTACTATTTCATATTTGTTTTGACTCTTGTGGTTCAGGTTTACTCTACTGCAAGTTCTGTAGTTTGGGAAGAGGATTTTTAGGTAATAACATTAACCTTCTCGCGTTGACAAAACTTTTTAGGACAGTGTTTCGATAATAACCAAAGTTTAGTATGAACATAAAACGTAGTCCAATGTTGTTGATTCCTTAGAATTGCAAAACAAGCCCATGTTATTCTTGTTTGATTTGTTTACACTCTTTGGAGTCCCATTGATCTTTTTCTTTATGTTTCAGGTTCTTCAAGAGTAGCAATATCAACTGTAAAAATTTGAGACTTGAACCAACCCTTGAAGTATTCATGGCACAATCATACCTGTGGAACATTGTAACTTTGAGCTGGCCATCATTAGCCATCATTAGATTACTGTTTGTCATATTTCATTGACCTGAAATGAAAAGGACGATTTTGGATTTTTTCACGGTTTCTTTCCTTGTTTTCCATTCCTATCATGAATTTTTTAAAACGTTGCATTTGATCAATCTGGAGTATATGACACTATCTGCGCGAGAGAATTTTTAGCATCATGTGTGTTTTAAGAGGACTCAACGGTGGTGTGATCATGGAGTTTTAAATCCTAACAAGATTGTCGTTCGTCGACACCACGATTTCTCGGCGTTCTTGTCTCATCCTATATGCCCGCTCTATACTGTACTTTCTGATTCATCATTGTCATGAGCCGATTGCAAAATTGGCTGTAAGCCAATTAGCACGGCGCTTCTAAAATGTGTGCGTGGCTGGTGCCTATGATTTTGCAATTATGGGCTTGGGCAATATATGTTGTCCGTTTGTCAGGATTAGTTCATGGTTAAGGGAATCTGTTAGGAAAAATAACTTCGTGACTTCTGTGCTAATGGGTGGAATAAAAACATCATTATCGAGTTTTCAGCTAAGGGCTCGTTTGGTTGAGCTTTTATTAGTAGAGCTTTTGTTAGTAGAGTTTTTTTTAGAAGAGTTTTTTTAAAAAGCCAGGTGATTGTTTGGTTGTCAATTAAAAAAATAGTTTTTTAAAAGAACTGCATACAGTAGACTATTTGGCAACATAAAAATAAAAAGTACTTTTATATATTGAATTATAAGTCAATTGTGTGATTTCGAAAATTCAAGAAAGGAAAAATGTTTATAATTATTGTTTTCGAATGATTTAAATTAATTGATTTTGGGAATGATTTACGAATTGTTAAATTTATTGTTTTTCGAATGTTTGGAAATATTATTATCCTTGTTTCGGAGGTTTTGATTAAATGATGTAATTGTTACATGCATTGTTTTTGAATGATTTGATGTATATTGTTAAAATTGTTTATGATTAAATTTATTGTTTTGGAATGATTTAAGAAATTTAGTTTATGATTAAAGTTATTGTTTTGGAATGATTTAAGAAATTGCTAAAATTGTTTAAGATTAAATTTATTGATTTGGAATGAATTGTTTGATTTCATTGTGATTGATTTATTGAGAATTTAATTATGTGTTTTCGAAAAATCAAGAAGAGAAAAGTTTTGAAAAAAATTTATTGTTTATATTTTCGAAAAATCAAGAAAGAAAGGATTTACGAATTTTATTGTCTATGATTTTTGAAAAATTGTTTTCGAATGATTAAATATGTTTATGTTTTGAATTATAAGTTAATTAAATGATTTCAAAAAATCAAGAAGCAAAATATTTATAAAATATTGTTTATATAAATGTTTGAAAATTTTGATTTCCGAATGATTAAATTCATTGCTTTTGGAAGTGTTTATAAAATATTGTTTATATAAATGTTGGAAAATTTTGATTTCGGAATGATTAAATTCATGGCTTTTGGAATTGTTTATAAAGTATGGTTTACGCCATTATTGTGGACATGCAAATGGATCTTTCAGTCCATCTGAATGTCATTATCATATCTCTTTTAAGAAGATTCTCGCTATCAAAAGAGGTATAGAAAAATTCTCTATCTACCTCACTCCTTATCATTTTGTCATTGAAATGGATAACACTTCTTTCCCTAAAATTCTCGACCAAGCTGGAAAAAAGATTCCAGTTAATCAACTTTTACGCTGGCAAGAGTAGTTCTCTTCCTATAAATTCAGTGTCAAACATTTGAAAGGTCATCAAAATATCCTTGCACGTTATCTCTCTATACCTTCAAAGCTAATCTTATTTTTCTCTTCCATTCTAAAACTCCCTATCCCTCTCTTTTGGCTTATGGAGTTTCCTAGGTTTGCCCTATATACAAAGAAGTTCCCTCCATTGTTTACCAAAACTCCTACCTCTGTGAAAGAATTGTATCCTTTACTTCCATGGAGCCTTTTTTGTTATTTGCATCTTGTTTTGGTTAAGGATGATATCATACCAAGTCCCGGTCTCTTTGATCCGTCTACGCCATACAAAATGATATATCATCTTTATGATGATATTGATGACTGCACACTATGACATCTTTGGGCTATGTCAGCATTGTATGCTTGTTCTGTTGCTTTGTCTCCATTACATTTGTATCGACATCTTTCAGATCCAACTGAGTCCAGATCTCTTTTGTGGACATTTCTTGAATGGTTTAAACCTCTAAACAAATTGAAAACTGAAATGTCTGAACTCTTAACTTATCATCACTTATGGGATTCTTCTCTGCGAAATAGAGATATGTATACCATTTATCTTATCCATCGACCTTATATGATGAGTACCTCTAGAAAAATGTGCACATTCAATCACATTCAGCATTGGCGTACCACAACTTCTTGGTTAGCTGATAAAGCTTCACTATTGGTTAAATTGTACCAACTTATAGATTAGCTCAATAAAAATCATGATGTGCAATATTGCACCATGTGCACTTCTCTTGGACCATACTATGATGATTTCTCTCTGATTGAGCCTATCAATACGCCATCACTTACACAATGGGCTTCTATTGAAGATAATGTGATCCATATACAAGCAGGTGATTTAAATCATCTTGTCTTGAATACTCCTACAAGTCCATCTTGTGATCAAGTCCAAGGTTCTAACTCTGTCATGACACCGTGGCCTTCAAACTGGACTCAAACTAATATCAATAACCTCATTCGACAAGTTGATAGAGAAATGGAATTGACGGATGACCTTGATCTCCCTCTTACATTATGAGGGAAGCACAATGATGAAAGATAGGTTCCACACATCACCTTCAAATAACTATTGAAGATTCCGTCTTATCATCTTCCTATTCACCTTTTGTAAAGTAGTACTGTTTACTACTGTTTGCTTTAAGACTTTGTGTAAAAGTAGTTTACTTTGTCAAAGTTAGGTGAATGATTAGCTTTACTTTTGTAAAGTAGATTCCTTAGAGATAAGATTAGGTTTGCTTTTGTTAAAACTTCAATCATGTTGTCTTTAGAATAGTTTACATTTCTATTTCATCTCAGTTTGTAAACATGCTTAAATTTCCAGATATATGAGAAAATGAAGAAGTTAGTTTTCTTCTAACTCTTTCTCTTCTCTGAAACCTTTAAACCCTAACTATCACGTTTGCCTCAGTGCCTAAGATGTAAGATGAGTATGCTCTATACTTGCCTCCTATGAGGATCTTATGTATCAGAAAGTCTATGACAGTCTGGAAGAACTGTTGCTTCTAAACATATCCGCTGCCTTGAGTCAAAAGCATTAATGGGGAATAAAGAGTAAGAGTGTGTGAGTGAAGTAGGGTTCCTAAGAGGCGAGAGCAGTAAGTCCCATGTAAGCCGAAGGACAGGCATTGAGGGGTGTAAGACTTCGATAACTGGATACATACGTTGTGATACACACTTCCAATCCGACTTTGGTTAGTCGATGATACAACTAGGAGGGTTGTTTAGAAAGGTGTTAACCTTTGGTTAGCCAGAAAGGTGTCATAGTTTACCCGTGTCATCCTATGACGAGTTATAAGGTACCCCGAGTGGTATCAAAGCCATAGAACGAAGCCGAGAACACTTTCCCTTTATCTTTGTCTATTGGTCAGGTATAGTCGGTTCAGTTGAAGAAACCTCCGTACCCCTAGGATTTTTAATCCATGAATCCTGTTAGCCTTGTTGCTACGGAAGGTTTTTCACTACTGCTTGTGAAATTTCTTGGAAACATACAACTTTCACACCTTTGTTAGGCGGGTAACATTGATATTAGGTAAGAAAAGGAGTAAGAAAAGAGTTGCATAAGAATCATGGAAGCTTCTTTAGATCTAGTTCATTTATCGTCAAGTTTGTCTTTGTCTAGTTTACCTTCTAGTGTGAAGCGTGTTCTATCAAAGAAAATAAAAAATCTTGTAGAAGTCACTCATGTAGAAAATCATATTTGTGAGTCTTCTTTACTTTTGTTAAGTTCGTACAGTATCTATTCTCATGACCGTTCTTGGTCGAGAAATATTAGGAGTGTGTTATCTACTACTAGACCTCGAGTGTGAAAGAAATCATCCAAAGTTTCAAGTTGGAACAGCGTAGTCTTAGATCTACAACTGTAGAACAATACGTAAAGTTAGAGATCCCTAAGGAATTGATTGCCTTATGGAAAGAGCAAAATCATACACATCTACACTTTGGAGATCTACAACTTGTTTTTACTTTACATGGAAAAAAAGGTATACCTGCAACAGCTAAGATATCCCTCCTTGACACTGCTTATACAACGTACCAAAATGCTCTTATTGGTACCTTGCTGACTAATCTTGACAGAGAAGTGTCATCTTGACCATTGCACCTGATTTCAACATCAGGTTGGATGATCCTACATTATCTGAACGTCTACAAGTTCAGATCTAGATCACTGAAGCAGATTAAGATCCTACAACCATCATGGCTACTCTTCATCACCAAATGATCTATCGTCTACAGAATCATTGCTTTGGACATAAACTTTCCAAATTCTACTTCGGATGTTCTATACATGGTTGCTGATTGATCTAATGTTCAGATCACTATCCTCTAGATCTTGAAGCAGTTACCTTCAAGGGAGCTTGAAAAGTTTATGCTAACAGAATGGATTACCAACTACTAGAAGGTATTCCATGCACCTCATCGACACTCTTTTCATACAACAACTCCTCCGATTCTGATGACACTGAGAGATGGCTTAATCAAATCCAACTATACCTACCCTAATGACGACACGCCTGGTCCTTCAACATTAGGGTCTATCTTGATGATCCAGCCCATTGAACAGTCAGATCTACCAGGTAATTGTAATCCATTCTATTGGCATCAACTTTTCAAGCTCCTGTGCAGGCAACTGCTTCGGGATTTGGAGGACAGTGGTCAGATCGATCAGCAACCATGTATAAAGCATCCTAGGTAGAATTTGGAAATTTTATGTCCAAAGTATGATTCTGTGGACGATAGATCATCTGGTGATGAAGAGTAGCCATGATGGCTGTAGGATCTTGATATACTCCAGTGATCTGGATCTGAACTCGTAGATATTTAGATAATGTACGATCATCCAACCTGATGTTGAAATCAGGTGCTATGGTCAAGATGACACTTCCTCTGTCAAGATTAGTCAGCAAGGTACTAATAAGAGCATTTTGGTAAGTTATATAGGCAGTGTCAAGAAGGGATATCCTGACTGTTACAGGAATACCTTTTTTTCCATGTAAAGTAAGAACAAGTCGTAGAGCTCCAAAGTATAGATGTGTATGATTTTGCTCTCTCCATAAGGCGATCAGCTCCTTAGGGATCTCTAGCTTTACATATTGTTCTGCAGTTGTAGATCTGAGACCACATTGTTTCGATTTGGAACTTTGGATGATTTCTTTCACAAGAGGTTTAGTAGTAGATAACACACTCCTAATATTTATCATCCAAGAACGGTCACAAGAATAGACACTGTATGGACTTAACAAAGGTAAAGAAGACTCATAAACACGGCTTTCTATACGAGTGACTTCTACAAGATTTTTCTATTTTGTTTAATAGAACACGCTTCACACTAGAAGGTAAACTAGACAAAGACAAACTTGACGATAAATGAACTGGATCTAAAGAAGTTTCCATAATTCTTATGCAACTCTTTTCTTACTCCTTTTCGTACCTAATATCAATGTTACTCGCCTAACAAAGGTGCGAAGGTTGTACGTTTCCAAGAAATTTCACAAGCAGTAGTGAAAAACCTTCTGTAGCAACAAGGCTAACAGGATTCAAGGATTTAAAATCCTAGGGGTACAGAGGTTTCTTAAGCTGAACCGACTATACCTGACTAACAGACAACGATAAAGGGAAGTGTTATCGGCTTCGTTCTATGGCTCTGATACCACTCGGGGTACCCTATAATCCATCATAGGGTGACACGGGAAACCATGACACCTTTCTAGCTAACCAAAGGTTAACACCTTTCTAAACAACCCTCCTGGTTGTATCATCGACTAACCAAAGTCAGATTGGAAGTGTGTATCACAATGTATGTATCCAGTTATCAGAGTCTTACACCCCTCAATGCTTGTCCTTCGACTTACACGGGACTTACTGCTCACGCCTCTTAGGAACCCTACTTTACTCACACACTCTTACTCTTCATTCCCCGTTAATGCTTCTGACTAAAGGCAGCGGATATGTTTAGAAGCAACAGTTCTTCCAGACTGTCATAGACTTTCTGATACACAAGATCCTTATAGGAGGCGAGTGTAGAGCATACTCATCCTGCATCTTAGGCACTGAGGCAAACATGATAGTTAGGGTTTAAAGGTTTCAGAGAAGAGAAAGAGTTAGAAGAAAACTAACTTCTTCACTTTCTCATATATCTGAAAATTTAAGCGTGTTTACAAATTGAGATGAACCCTGCTTTTATAAACGAAGCAAGGGATAGAAATGTAAACTATCCTAAAGACAACATGATTGAAACGTTAACAAAAGCAAATCTAACCTTATCTCTAAGGAAACTACTTTACAAAAGTAAAGATAATCATTCACCTAACTTTGACAAAGTAAACTACTTTTACACAAAGTTTTAAAGCAAACAGTAGTAAACAGTACTATTTTACAAAAGGTGAATAGGAAGATGATAAGATGGAATCTTCAATAGTTATTTAAAGGTGATATGTGGAACTCAACTTTCATCATAGTGCTTCCCTCATAATGTCATAGGGAGATCAAGGTTATCGGTCAATTTCATTTCTCTATCAACTTGTTCAATAAGGTCATTGATATTCGTTTGAGTCCAGTTTAAAGGCCATGGTGTCGTGACAGAGTCAGAGCCTTAGACTTGATCACAGGATAGACTTGTAGTAGTATTCAAGACAAAATGAATTAAATCACCTGCTTATATATGGATCACATTATCTTCAATAGAAGCCCATTGTGTAGGTGATGGCGTATTGATAGGCTCAATCAGAGAGAAATCACCATAGTATGGTCCAAGAGAAGTGCACAGGATGAAATATTCCACATCATGATTTTGATTGAGCTGATCTAGATGTTGGTACAGTTCATCCAATAGTGAAGCTTCATCAGCTGACCACGAAGTTATGGTACACCAATGCTGAATGTGATTGAATGTGCACATTTGTCCAGAGGTACTCATCACATAAAGTCAATGGATAAGATAAATGGTATACACATCTCTATTTCATAAAGAAGAATCCCATAAGTGATGATAAGTTAAGAGTTCAGACATTTTAGTTCTCCATTTGTTTAGAGGTTGAAACCATTAAGGAAATGTCCGCAAAAGAGATCTAGACTCAGTTGGATCTGAAAGATGTCGATACAAATGTAGTGGAGAGAAAGCAAAAGAACAAGCATACAATGCTGACATAGCCCAAAGATGCCATAGTGTGCAGTCATCAATATCATCATAAAGTTGATTATCATTTTGTATGGCGTAGACGGATCAAAGAGACCAGAGCTTGGTATGATATCATCCTTAACAAAAACAAGATGCAAATAATAAAAAAAGACTCTGTGGAAGTAAAGGATACAATTCTTTTGCAGAGGTAGGAGTTCTGGTAAACAATGGAGGAAACTCCTTTCTCTATCGGGCAAACCTAGGAAACTCCATAAGCCAAAAGAGAGGGATAGGGAGTTTTAGAGTGGAAGAGAAAAATAAGAGTGGCTTTGAAGGTTTAGAGAGATAATTTGCAAGGATATTTTGATGACCTTTCAAATGTTTGACACTGAATTTATAGGAAGAGAACCACTCTTGGCAGCGCAAAATTTGATTATTTGGAATCTTTTTGCTAGCTTGGTCAAGAATTTTAGGGAAAGAAGTGTTATCCATTTCAATGACAAAATGATAAGGAGTGAGGTAGATAGATAATTTTTCTACACCTCTTTTGACAACGAGAATCTCCTTATAAGAGATATGATAATGACATTCCGATGGACTGAAATATCCACTTGCATGTCCACAATAATGGCGTTGGTCACTGATCTCTTCGAGAAGAACTGCCCCCCAGTGTTCATTACTAGCATTTGTTTGTAGGACACGAAGTCCTTTTTCAGGAATCTTCAAAGGTGGAGGATCCTAACAGATTTGTTTAAGATGCTTAACAGCTATTGTCTGTTCTTTTCCTCATGTTGGTGGATTCTTGCGTAAGAGCTTAGATAAGCTTGATGTGAAGACTGCCACATGTAGTATAAAATCTCTGATGTAGTCAACAATTCCAAGGAACTGTTGAATCTATTTCACAGTGAGATTTTCATCAAGAAATTGCAATAATTCTTTTGCAATATGTGGGCCTGGTTGGTAGAATCCATCCTTGAATTGCATTCCAAGAAATTCTATTTCTGTTATACCAATAGTGCTTTTCGAGGCCAAAAGCATTATCTCATACTGTTAGGTTAGATCCAAAAATCTTTGAAGAAGGACATGATGTTCTTCATGGGTCTTTGAGAATAGTAAGATGTCATCGATGTTGATTAAGGCATTGTTGAGGATAGGCTGATAGATTTTTGTAATGGACTTTTGAAACAGTGATGAAGTAACTTTGAGTCCAAAGGGCATCACAGTCCATTGGTACTGAGCATTGGGAATGTAGAATGCAGTCTTATAACGTTCTTCAGGGTGAATACCCAGTTGCCAAAATCCTGTTTTCAAATCAAACTTTGAAAATATTAAAGCTTCCTTGAGAAGTAGTACCTGTGTACTAATTTTGGGTAGAGAAAACTTGTCATCCTTCAAGAATGCATTCAGAGGCTTGTAATCTATTACCAGACATTTCTTTCCACGTTTATACTCCGAACGTGACATAGAACGCTTGGCAAGCCCAATCCGACTTTGTGGGCTCGATCAATCCTTGCTGCAATAACACGACATACTCATCTCGTGCAAGCTTTAAGTCATCAGGGTTCATCCCTGGATATGTGGCTTTTGTAGGATTAATATCCTCATTCTTTTTTAATGACAGACTTATGAAGAAGTCTGAGTTTTTTCATAGAGGATTTGGATGAGTAAACTGTGCATGAGGCTCTAGACAGTAGCTCAACAGTTTATCTCAAAGTACAATGTAATGTGAAGGAACTTGTGTAAGTTCAAACACATTTTTTAGGTCAGTGTATAGACTCAAAAGGTTTTGATACCTGAGGCTTATGGGTAGGATCTGTAGATGTTGGGCTTTACAGTAAACATCCATTCCAATAAGAAGATCTGGGCCTGGTAGATTGCTTCCAAGTACTTTAGTCCAAACTGTACAATGAGGAAAGAAGCGAATGTCAATTCTGCTTCTTGTTCTTAACCTAATTTTGAAAGAATTTCCATCAGCTGCAGTAAAATACTCTTCATGAGAAGTTACTCAGTGTACCCTATAATCCGTTATAGGGTGACACGGGGAAACTATGACACCTTTCTGGCTAACTAAAGGTTAACACCTTTCTAAACAACCCACCTGGTTGTATCATCGACTAACCAAAGTTGGATTGGAAGTGTGTATCACAACGTAGGTATCCAATTATCGGAGTCTTACACCCCTCAACGCTTGTCCTTCGGCTTATATAGGACTTACTGCTCACGCCTCTTAAGAGCCCTACTTCACTCACACACTCTTATTCTTCTTTCCCCGTTAATGCTTCTGACTCAAGGCAGCGGATATGTTTAGAAGCAACAGTTCTTCTAGATTGACATAGACTTTCTGATACACAAGATCCTCATAGGAAGCGTGTAGAGCATACTCATCCTACATCTTAGGCACTGAGGCAAACATGATAGTTAGGGTTTAAAGGTTTCAGAGAAGAGAAAGAGTTAGAAGAAAACTAA
>JANKOD010000193.1:29118338-29140477 GCA_026284645.1 Erythroxylum acuminatum | reverse complement strand
TTCCAAAAGGGAAATAATATGATTGGGAATAAGTTTGAAGAAAGAGAAAAAGGAAAAGAAAGAAACAAAGAGAAGAAGAAAAAAAATTATATCGGGATTTTTTGGATTAGTCTTAAGGTTTCCAACGCGTCGCAATATGCTTTTCTAAGATATTTGTAAGCGGATGTCGGACCTTTGTTTCAGTTGGATTTTGATTTCGATGTTGTGCGTTGTTCGATTCGATTCGATTTGTATTCCGATTAACGATCCTTCGCTATCCTTGTTTCGTTCCGTTTCTCGTTTCCGTTTTCCGGTTGGGATCCGGTTCCTGAGATCGGGTTCCAACACAACAAGAGTTGGAAAAGGAGAATGTTTCACTACCTATACGTGTAAACCAATAAAAGGGGTTTGGTTAGGAGCAAGGCCCTAAGAGGGAACAAGTAAGTCCTAAGGAGAGAAGACTTTTTGAAATCCTAAATGAGCAAAGTAAGGACAAAGAAGTCCAACAGAAACAGGATGATTCAAATGGATGCCTTGAAGATGCTGACTACCCTATTGTGAGTCAAGCAGGGAATCCTATTTCTTCTCCTAAATCTAATTTGGTTCCAAATAGCTCTTTTGAATGTCAGATTCCGAGTATGTTGGAAGGGGTAGAGGGGGATTTTACTATTAGGAAGAGCAAGAAATCTAGGAGAAAACAAAAGTAGTAGGGTTTTAGTTCTGTAAAGTGTTATAGATTTAGGATTTTGGAATGTTAGGGGTCTCAACAACTCAAAACAAACAGCTATCTGTGAAATCTTTTCTTAAGATTTTGTCGGTTTCTTTTGTGTGTTTGATAGAATCTAGGATCAAATCTCGTTCCCTTTTGAATAATATATGCTCTTCTATGTTTCCTAGATGGCCTTACTATAGTAATTTAGATCAAGCTTCTTGTGCTAGGTTAGTGTTACCTTGGAATCCATATCGTTTCTTTTGTTCTCCTATTATTTCTAATGATCAACTGATTCATTTGGAGGCGACCCCTATGAACTGTGATTAAGTTTTTTTTGTAACTTATGTTTATGGGTCGAATAATTATAATCATAGGAAAAGTCTTTGGTATACTCTTTCAAATATCAAACTCAATGTTGGGAGTCAACCGTGGATTATAGTTAGAGAATTTAATGTTATTTTCTTTTCTCATGAGGCTGAACCTCTCAGTCCTTTGGCTATTAATGGTATGAGTGACTTTAGGAAGTGAGTAGAGGATTGTGATTTCTATGATTTAAATTCTAGGGGTCCTAGTTTTACTTGAACTAATAAGCAATATGGTGAACTTCTCATAGCAAGAAAATTAGATAAAGCTCTTATTAATTCAGATTGGAGTTCTCGATTTCCTAGATCCTATAGAGAGATTCATAATCCTAGCATTTTAGACCACTCTCCTGTAGTGATTAGGACTTTAACTTTCCTAAAGAAGAGATCATCTTCATTCAGGTTTTCCAACTTCCTAGTCTCGCAACCAAATTTCCTTCAGACAGTTGAAGTTGCTTGGAATTCCCGGGGAACTTCTATGTTCTGTGTGGTGTCTAAGCTTAAAGTAGTCAAAAATGCACTCAAATCGCTAAACTCAGATAGGGTAGGTGATCTTAATGTTAGATTTGAGACTTGTTAAGCTGTCCTTAATAATATCCAAGACCAAATGAGACTTTTGTCTATTAGGACTCAACTGGTTGCCGAGGAAAATGAGGCCATTACCAACTTGATTAAAGCCTTAAGTGATCAAGAATCTTTCTACAAAAATTCATCTCGTATTAAGTGGCTCAAAGAAGGGGATAGGAACACCAAGTTCTTCCACAATTCTATCTTGTCAAATAGGAACAAGAACAACATTTACTCACTACTGGTAGGAAATGGTCATAGGATTACTGATTTCGAAGTAATCCAAAAATAGCTCCTAGATTTTTTTCAAAACTCTCTTAGGAATAAGAAAGACCTAGTCTCTTCTAGATAGTATGTGGCAGCTCTTTTTCCTCACCTGATTCCTGGAAACCTTAGAAACATTCTCATAGCTGAAGACTCATCGTAAGAGATTAGGGATGCATTTTCCTCTTTCAACTCGAATAAGGCCCCTGGTCTGAATGGTTTTAATGGTTTTTTTCTTTAAACAAACATGACATATTACTGGGGATGATGTCACTAGGGTCATCTAAGAATTTTTCCAACATGGGAAGCTTCTTAAAGAACTTAACTCAACTTTTATTTCTCTTGTTCCTAAGAAGAATCATCCATCCACTGTGTTTGATTATAGACCAATCTCCTGCTGTAACATGATTTATAAGGTGATCGCGAAAATCATGGCTAATAGACTCAAAAAGATACTACCCCATATTATCAGCCCAAACCAAAGTGCTCTTATAAAGAATCGTCGTATGGGGGACAATATCATTTTGGCTCAAGAAATTTTTAAGAACTACCACCTTTCAAATAATTATAGGAGATGTGCATTGAAAGTAGATTTAGAAAAAGCCTATGATTCAATTCAATGGGATTTCCTCCTGAATGTGCTCTTAGTTGTAGGACTCCCTCCTAAGTTTATTAAGTGGATAGAAGAGTGTGTTACCTAGCCTTCATACTTTATCCTGATCAATGGATCTCCTACTAAATTTTTTTGTGGTAAGTTAGGTTTAAGACAAGTAGATCCTCTTTCTCCATATCTCTTTATTATCTGTATGGAGGTACTCTCTAGGAGTCTGAATGCTTATGTAGTAGATAGTGCTTCCTTTAAATACCACTAGATGTGTAAAGCTCTTAAACTTTCCCATCTTTTGTTTGCTAATGATCTTTTACTATTTTTTCATGCTGATTTGTCTTCGGTTCATACATTGCTTAATTGCATGGGCACTTTCTCAAATTTATCTAGCATAGACATGAACCTTAGCAAGAGCCAATTCTTTTTATCTCCTGATATAGATCATATAGCCCATCAGATGGAAACAATTTCGGGTCTTAAAAGAGGTCAGCTCCTTATTAGGTATCTAGAAGTACCTCTTTTAACAGTAGGTTGTCTAGGAGAGATTGCATGCCGCTGCTGGATAAAATTGATTCCAGAGTAAACAAATGGACCCATAAAACTTTGTCCTATGATGGTAGACTTCAGTTGATTATTTCTGCCCCTTCTACTTTTCAAGTCTATTGGTCTAGTCATTTCATACTTCCCTCCTCCATTATTAAAGAAATAGAGATTAAACTTAGGAATTTCTTGCGGTCTGGGAAGGTTGTGTCAAAAGCTCATGTAAAGGTTAAATGAAATGACCTTTGCAGACCTAAAAAAGAGGGTGGACTAGGGATTAAATATTTGTCTACTAAGAATAATGTCTTGTTAGGAAAAAGAATTTGGGTCCTTTTTAATGATAGTGAAGCTTTGTGGGTCAAGTGGGCACATACCATTATTCTTAGAAGAAAATTTTATGGAGTGCTCAACTGACTAATAATAGTTCGTGGACTTGGAGAAAGCTTATACATGTTAGGAATCTCATTGGGAACCAATTCAAGTTTAAGATAGGAAATGGGAATTCTACTTTCTTATGGCAGGACTCTTGGCATCCTAGAGGCATTCTAAAGGATCTCTCAATTCCTAGAGTGATCAACGGATTAGAACTCTCGATGAACGTAAAAGTATCTGATGTTATCAGAGACAATGGATGGTGCTGGCAAGATGCCACAATTAAGGCTATTCGTATACTAGAGCCACTAGTGTATCAACCAGATTATTCCCAACATGATAGATTGGAATGGATCGCCAGCTTCTCAAAGGCATATACAAATGCTTCATAATACAATTTTATGAGACCTCCTAATCCGAGTGTGCCTTGGCATAAATTAGTGTGGCATAAAGGTACTAACCCAAGATATTCCTTTATCCTGTGGTTAGCTTTTCTTAATAAGCTACAAACAAGGGATAAGCTCATTTATTCTTATGTTCCAAATCACTGCTCCCTGTGTTCCTTGGATAATGAGTCTATTAACCATTTGTTCATTAAATGTTCATTCTCACAAACAGTGTGGTTACATTATCTCAACCACTTTCAAATATACATACCAAACCTGTTAAACCTTCAATCCATTCTAAATTGGTTCATCTAGCCTCAAAACTTCAGAAACTTTGATCTCAACATTTTTATCATTCTTCTATATGTTATTGTGTATAACTTATGGTCCGAAAGAAACCTCATAACCTTCAAAGACAAAGTCATGGAAGTTGGAAGCATTAGCACTAGAGTGATCTTCCAAGTTATGGAACAACTCTGCTCAAATACTGAGAGAAGGTAATTGTGGTGTTTTGTTTTTTCTAATTGTAATGTTTTGCAAGTTTGGTTTCAGGTTATGGAAATTTGAGGTAAAGAGGAGATCACAATATCATATCCCTCTTCGGTAATTTATAACAATGGTGAACCCAGTTATCGGGATAATGTTCTTAAAATTTCGGGTTTTACTTGAATGTTTTGGGTGAGTGGTTGTGTTAGTAATTTCGATGATTCAGGGAAGGTTTTTTCTAAAAGCCTTAAAGCAAAAGGTTGTAAAGTCTTGGAAGCATGGTGTAGGGATAGAATGAATGCAAGCATCAGGAGGATAAGTCTGGGCATTCGGCAAAGGACCTTGACTTTTCAGCAAAAGAGATGACTTCAGTGAAGGAGCTCCAGTCAATGGATTCTATCAAGTTATATCGGTATCCTTGATGATGAGATGCTACAAGTGAGCAGTGAGTATATATGAAAGGATTGGGTAAGGTTGTCTCTCAAAACATTATTGGAGGGATGATAGAAATAGGCAGTATTTTGTACCTGGTTATGTATAATTTCAGTTCTTGTGTCATACTTTGATTTTCTTATATCTAGTTTAGATTTGCCTCAAGATTGATCGGGTTAGGTTTGTCTTTTGATTTGGTCTCGGTATGAGATTTGATTTTGGGCAATCTCTAATTATGTATATAAACCTTTATTTTCTTGATTTATAAAATTACTAATTTATCAAAAAAAAAGTTACCAAATAAAATTTCACTGGATAACTTGCTACCAAATATCTGTTTTTTTATTTAAAAAAAAAAAGAAAACAAGCATCATCTTTAATGGAATTGGTTATCAACATGACGTGAGGGAAGCGTCAATGTATATGCGCATACACAATAGATGAAAACACTGGCTTACAAAAGGACACGTTTGGATCTCAGTGGTCAGATTCATATACAATAGATGAAAACACTGGCTTACAAAAGGACACTTTGGGATCTCAGTGGTCAGATCAACAAGACTCCAATTTCGTGATGAGGGTGGGTTAGGTAGGAAAAATGTTTCCATGGATTTCATCACCAACATGTAGCACCTTCTCTAAGTGCTGAAATTTTTTTTGTATCGAAACATTGAATGTAGAAACTCAACTGTTCATTCCATTTTATTACAGGGAATGTGAAACGCATTACCAGCGGCAATGTGCAATACTAGTCTTAATGTACCTTTGATTTCTTTATCTGTCAACTGAAAACAGATGGTGTACAGTACGACTAATGGTAATAGCTTACACTCAATTTTTCTTTACCGTAGTTCTTGACATTCCTTTTCCATTCCCGTTAAGGATAGAACGAAGCTGCAACAGGCCTTTTGGTTACTTTTCTAGTCCAGTTAAATCCCTAGCCCAAAGAAAACTAGATAAATCCTCGTTTCACCATAGTTGCCTGCCTGTAGTAATGTAATAGACATTGTTACATCATGCAAGTGTATGAGATACGTGGTGGTCGCAGGCATATGACAGTCGTCAGCTTTCAGACTTTCTCATCTTAATCAACTTCTGTCAAGAGATGTTCGTTACAAGTGCATTATTACTTACTTCGGCTGCCAACCTTAGCTTATAAAAGTAGACTTGTATTTCCAACTTGGACAAGAAAAAACAAGAGATTTGCGCATTTTATATCTGCGTTTAGGGGACCATTTCCCAAGCCAATACTATTAATTGCGAATCTCCCATCTTTTTTTTTTTTTAATATTCCACCAGCAAATTCAATGGAAATTAGACTTTATGGTCTTAACCCAAATCTTCTTTCAACTAGCCAATTAGATTAAATTTAATGTAGTAGGCAGGCAAGTTTAACGTGACTAAAAGGATAACAATGGAAGAATAAGGATTCGAGTAGTGGAGGACTTAAAATCATTTTCCGTTACCAAGTCAAGAAAAAAATAATAAAAAGGGGCCATTTTCCTCTACTTTGCACTGTTATTTTTCCCCGTTCCCTTGCTTATATATACATAACATCAACTCGCCTGCTCAATATCAAGTTATCAACCTTCTAGACTTAACATCTTAATTGCCATATTACTCTGCAAGTTCCTGTGGACAGGGAAAATGGGCTTAACCTTCGCACACGTTATGGTTTTGGTGCTTGGTGCTTCCTTGATGACCACTAGCGTGGCTAACCCACAGGGGCAGTATGGATTTAACTACAGTGACTGGGGCAACAGACATGGCTTTAACCGACCAAAGTACGACGACCCTCCCAGGAAGATCATTGTTGGTGGGTCCAACAACTGGCAGTTCGGCATCAATTACTTTGAATGGGCCATTAAAAACGGTCCTTTCTATCTAAACGATACTTTAGGTGAGCCTGCTCCTGTAACATTGTATTATGTCTCTATTGCGGTATCCTTCCCGAAAACCTTCATTTCATTGGAAAAAAGAAAAAGAAAAAACGCTGATGGGTTGATTGTGTGTTGCAGTGTTTAAGTATGATCCACCAAGCGAGAACAACACACATCCTCATAGCGTCTACTTGCTACCCAACCTATGGAGCTTCACGAGATGCGACATGAGTAGGGGCAAGATGATTGCTAACACCACACAAGGGTCTGGAGATGGGTTCGAGTTCGTTCTCGACAAGTTCCAGCCCTATTTCTTCGCTTGTGGTGCAAGCAATGGATTCCATTGTAATAATGGCACCATGAAGTTCTTTGTCATGCCACTGCTTCGTCTCTGGCACTACTAACAGCCACAGGGAAACACTTACCTTTCCACCTATACTGCATACGGTTGTGTTTATCACTCGTCAGCCAATTCCAATAACGTCTCTTTGTGTTTTACTTTTGTGATTTATGAACTTTCTACCCCTCTTTTATTCTGATGTTACAAATTCAAATCAGAGGAAAGCGGTAGATTGAATGTAATTGTCACTTGGCCAATAATGTTTAGCAGAAGGCCTACTCTTAAGCTTTTGCCTTTCTTCCTTGCAATGGGACTTACAGAAACATATATATAGAAAGTTCTAACAAATCTTGTGAGACTATGAACGAATTCATATGCTTACGGAGCTTTCCCGTCCAGCTCTTTAGCTTATGCTCTATACTGGTAAACAAAGTCTACTTAATACTCTTATGAAGTTACTTCAATTCGTTTATCAACTAAAGCATAGCAATGCCTATAGCAATCCTTGAATGAGATTTGCACACCAAGACAAAGAATGAACGACGTAGAGGGTCCAAAGCCATCATAGATTGAAGGAATGCTTCATTAATTGAACTGTGTGATAGTACAGGCCTAACTAATACTATGAGTAAATAATCTAAACTTTTCCAACCTGTACATAAACAAGAAGATCTAGGCTAACTGTACCTTTTGAATGATTTGCACCACAATCATGCGATTAGAATAGGGTTATTGCTTACTCACTACACCCTCTGCAATTCATTTTTCTGCTTTTCCAGTTGGTCAGTCAAGTCCTTCTTCCAATTTTGGATCAACCTTTCTTGCTTCTTGACCATATCATCCATTTTTTTCAATTCTTCTTCCATAGCAGCAATCTTCTGTGAAAGTACAAGAGTTGCATCCAACAACATTTCATTAGATTAAACGACAATAATAGATAGTAAAGTAGCAACACATAGTATCTCTTCCAGCGCAATTTTATAACCTTTTTTAGCATTTCCACTTCAGTAGGTTGGCCTTCACGTTGTAGACCAATAAAATAGAGTTGAAGCCTTTTGGCAGCCTCCATGAAGTCCCTAGCATGCCTTTCAACGTCAACTGCAACAATTAAAATGTAGACAACTTTAGTATGTATGCCCATCAACTTGAGATTTATTTATTTTTACTGTTTTGCTATGACATAAAGTAAGATCACAGGGTCGCATACTCAGAAAGATCGATGTACTGAGGAAATAATAAAGCATTTTGCCATTCAATCTTCAACAATGAAAATGATCAAGCATTGATGAAGTGAAAAAGAAAAATCTTTATGTTAAGATATCTAATGTGAAGCATATACCAGGAATTACAATAACCAGTCCATAAGGAGGGAGTTTCACTTCCCAAGCAATATGGAACATCTATTTCTTGTTCTGTTGTTTTCACCAGATTAAATCTCTATAAGCATATGTTCTATACACATTATGTTTGTGTTAGGTTTATAACAGACCCTCTTATAACAATAACAACAACAACCCAATAAAAATCTCGCTGATACACGGGGTCGGGGATATGGATGAAAGACAACAAAAGTCAACAGAAAGTCAACAGACAACAATGTTTGATAGGTTGCATGGAAACTAGCAATCAATACTTAATGGTGCAAATCTATACTCACCATTCACCAGACTAACTATCAACCAATACGTAATAACAGTGTAGGTTACAGCAAGGATTATCACAGATTATACTACTACAATTGATATACTTAAATACATCTTCAAGAAAATGATTAAAGTGCGAATATCTAGAAATCATACTTGCCATTATTTTTTCAGCTCACCCTATTAAAAAAAAGTAACCTTTAAAAAAATTAGAAAACAATATGTCAAGGACTACCATGAAAAGCAACCTTTTCTAACGTGGGAGTCCCAAATGAGTCAATCGAGCTGCTCCAAAAACAAATATGAAACAAGCTCAAATCTCAGAGCTCTACAACTATGCAATCCAGTGACAAGACACACTTGCTAATGATGCATAGATAGTGAACATCCCACATATAAAATGGTACCTATGGAATCATAACACAAATATATAGAAGTTTCTGATATGAATTGCAATGCTCTCCCACAATTCACATATTAAGTCTGCTCTACATTTACAAACAGAAATTGATCCACATGAATGACTCTTTTGGGCAATGCCAGTGTGCTTTGCGTCGGTTCTCCAGACACTAATTCTGTAGCTTTTTCTATATAGTCTATGTTTATATCTTCTTTTGAAGGAACCAAGCATTCTAAGCAAATCTACATAATGGAATGATCAACTGTGATTAGTAGACAAAAAAGCACACATAACTACATATTGTATGTACTAGGAGAAAGCATACCTATGCCTCTTAGAATACCCCCTCCCCCTCCAATCATGACACAAAGCAAAAGACAAAGATTGTGTAGATTAGGCACGCATATATATCACCCCCTAATATTGAAGCCCTTATCACACACCAACAGAAGCAATTTTATCCTTATAAAGATAACTTGCAAAATAAAGTTATTAGATTTTATCATAATATTATGTCATTAAATCCCTCACCTAAAGGAACAATAACAACTTGTCACTTAAATTATCATACTTAATAACAACAGCAAATAGTAAAATATACAAGCAAAGACAGTAAATTTCAGAAGAAACCAACTCTGGTGTGAAGGGTGTGGAGAGCGGTCAATGGCTTGGAGCTCTCGGGCAGGCAAGCATGGAAGCAATGAGGCCTCCAAAGCCATAACAAAGTTTATCATATCCTCCTTCGCCGAGGGTTGTTGCTGTTGTGGCGGTGAATGCAGCTGTGGTGGGTCTAATTGATGCTGCTGCTGTTCATCCATTCCTTGTCTCTCCGCCATGTTGATGAAGATGGTGTCCAAAAGTACGATTTAATCCAAAACAATATCAAAGAAGCAAGCAAAAGATCAGAAAATTTCATAGCGGTGAGCATTTATTGTGAAAAGGTTGCATCTTTCAATGACAAATCATTCTAAAGACTCAACTTTTAGGTCCAGAGGTCTTTATGTGGGCTGTCTTGGGCTTCTATTTTAAGGTGAAAGAAGAGGTTTTTTAATCTCCTACATTTATATTTATAAATTCTTCTCTTTCTTACTTTCAAAAAAGAAAAAAGAAAAAAGAGTTTTTTTTAATCTAATATTGGCAGAAGGAAAAGGTAAAGAGTGTATAAACGAAGAATGAGAAACCCTCAAATGTGATTGTCCCGTACTTACAATAGGCCTAAAGAAGCATGCATTCAAGAATTTTGGTTTGTATGGGCTTTCCTCTTCTGCATTGGACTAAAGAGAATGAGCCCAGTAATCACTTAAATGGAATGAATGATTCTGTACTAACAATTGCACAATGTTGAATTGTAAGGTTTGCATTTCCACGTTCAGTGCTCGTCAGTGCAAGTAGCAGATGTATAAATCTATCATTGTTGAGTTCATTTGCTCAAGGGAAGAGTTCAATAATTAGCCAGCCATTGACATCTGGCAGTAGCAACTACCTCTCCCTTTCCTCAACATTATGAGTTGATATAATTAAATAAAAGCACGACCGGGCAGTCATCTTAAATATGGGCTAATTTCTGGTTTCATTTTCTTGCGGCTTCTTCCATATTCTAGGTTCCAGTCCTGTGACAGATAAACTAATATTGTGAATATTATGTTAGATAAGTTAGAAAAACACCGAAATTAAGATAGACCTGCCAAACACCGTTACTGTGGAGGCATTTCTCTATATGTAGCTAAAATACAAGTATGTCAAAATTGTTTACTTCGAGTGTAGCTTTCATTCGGTGTATATATTTGGAATAGTGAACAGACAGATAACTGTGTTTTCGGACTAGTTTTTTCCCTTGTTTAATAATGATTGCGGACTTCAGCATCACTGTAATGGCACATCCTTACTTTACAATGACTAGCTTTTGTTTTTCTCCTTAAGACAGTTTAGCCATTAAAAGCTCTATTTAATGATCCAAACCACTCTTTTGTGCCTACTAACTTCAATTCATAGACAAGATTCAAATGGCAGTATACTGTTAACTTGCAAACATTAGGGCTGTAACTACTGTAATCATATTTTGCACAAACTGTCCCACCTGATAATTTATTTATCCTCAGGCACAACTACAGAACGACAGAGACATTTCGTATCTCCAATACGGAGAGCATGAACAGATTGGATTAATAGATGTCATTTCATAAAGCTGGAGCGAAGTGGCAGAAGCATTATTAAAGAAAGAAAGAAAGAGGTGACTTGGTCCTGACAATTTTCCATCTTTGACACAAGCATAAAGAGTGAACAGTAACAAGGAAAGCCACTGTTCTTAGCTACTCAATGATGGATGGAGCAGAAGATACCTCAAAGTCAAATCTCTTCTGGGTGGATCATTTCTGGGGACCCTCTAAGGAGCCAAAGGTACAGAACAGACGATTAAGAAAAAAATAGCTCTCGAGAAAGTAACATGGATGGACCTAGACCGGTGAGCTAATTATAGCCATATAAGAATCTGAGTTTACATGTCATGTATACCCGTTCGTTAATGGCTGCAACTTGGGGCAAAACGAGGAGAACTAGAGTTTTTACTTTGAGATCAACTTTACATTCGGATGATCAGTGGAACAAATATTTTTTCAACCTTTTGAAAAAGAGGATTACTTTAATTTTATATCATCAGTAATCATAAATTATTCTTTTTTATAAAATTTAATTTCTTTTTCTATCATTTTCATCTAAAATTGATTTAAAAATAGGTAAATTATACACCACTAAAATGTACACAAGCGTTCAACGTATAAAGAAAATGTATTAAGAATGTAACTCTTATTTAATGTAGGCCTATTATAACAGGGTTTACAACTTCCTAGTTATTTAATATAAATATATTTATAATTTCAATTAAATTTTAAATAGAATTAAAACTAATTTTAATTAATTAATTAATTTACATTAAAGTCTAATATTTAATATTGGTCTCTTTTTTCAAATATATTATATTTGCTATTAAAATTTTAACTTGGTTAATTATATATGACCAGTTAGGTTCTTAACTATATTAATAATAAATATAAACTATAATATTAAATTATATTTAAGATTAATTTATCTTTAGTTCTACCATTAAATAATTTATATTTATTTATCCAAATTAATGTCCAGCAATATATTATGATCATTCAAATATTAGAAATGTCAAAATGATATTGACTAATAATTTCATATATAATTTTCATGTGTGATATAATTATTTCATCATAATTACATATATGGAATATGAATTTAGTTTCTACTCTATTTAATTCTAATTAATTTAGGATCAAGAATCATATATTAATCTTTCAACTATTTTTCATATAATTCATACTACGCCTAATGTATAAATTTAGTTGCCTTTGATTATGATAGGTTCTATATAGTGTCAAAACAAAGCAATATCTATTGATAGAGATCTCAAGTTAAATAGTTACATATACAACTAGCATTTTTCATATACATACAAATAATATTTCATATGAAATTCTCATAGTTGGTCAGTCTAGTAAACTTATTCTTTAACAAATACTCATACTTTGTTTAAATATGTCTATATTTTTGCCTATGATGTATAATATTTCTTTCACAAGAAATACTTTGTTTAAATAGCCCACGAATCATGATATTGTTAGAAAATTCATAAACAACCCAAAATATTTTTACAAAATCCAAAAACAACATATAATATTGCCATAAAAATCTAGAAAAAGCTATAAACCAGAAATCACGTAGAAATAGTCTAAAATACCTAAAAAAAATTTTAAAAAAAACACTTTAAAGTTCTCAAAAGTAGTCAACTTCTCTTGGCTAATCTCTCATCACCGATTATCTATTGCTTGCTTGCTTTTTCTTGTCTATAAAGGGAGCATACCACCTCTGACCTTACTATGCTAAGTTCAAAAAGTAATGCCTCTTCCACTATTTTATTAAATGTTCAGGTGCTAAATATTGCATGGGACATATACTACCAATTGCTATTGAAAATGCTCTTTCGAGTCGTGACAAGCTCACTTGTAATAAGATTTTGGATAAGACTAAGCCTTTGAATGATCCAAACGGAAGGCTTTTCTTTTCTTTGTCTATCTTAGGCTTAGTTCACTTCTGATGGAGAGATAAAACTTCATAGAATTCGAGAATTTTGTCAAAAGAATGCATGGTAAAGCAATTACTTTATGGAATTGGTGATGGAAAACATCTTAGACTTCCTACATATGTTATATGTCTGCCCCCAATTATCTAGCTAGGTTCTACATTTTGGCTTTGATCGACTGATTTAAAAGACTGAAAGGGACAATTCTATTTTACCATGCATAAGCCCTTTTTTTGGTTACTTTACTGTGCATAGATACACTTTAATAGTTCCTCATTTATTTATTATGATAAGATAAAAATAATTTAATGTTTATTTAACAATGTAAAAGGTTTTATCTTTGTGGAAAGAGTAAGAGACTAATTTTAATCAAAATTTCAACCTAATTTCATTTTTTGGATAGTTTTAGTTGATATGTTACATTTTTATTTCCAAGGGAAAGAGTTCTTGATATTTAAGTGTAGAGGGTGATAGGAATGCGGTTTAGAATATGTATCACCTATGTATTGTGTTAAAAAAAACAAGAAATTGTGTTTGATAAGTTTAATGCAATAGTCTTTGTAAACGAAATCATCAATACAATGCAATTAGGTTTCCCAAAATCAAGCTCCTTTTATGTTCTTTTGTTAACTTAGTAAATATTGTTAAAGTGGTCAAGTCTTTAATTTGATCAGCGTATAATCAGGAATTCAAAATCATTAGCCTATTATTAGATAAATTGTGTATCTTTTCTTCCTCAAGTCTTTTTCACACTGCTTAGTTGCAACATGTCTTGTAGGATTAATGAGTGTACATGATACTTTTAATTTGTATAAAAAATATAAATCAGAATCCAATTGATCATTAAACAATTATATATTTCTAGGTTGATTACATGTCGAAAATATCTATATGATAAACTTCTTGAAGACCATTTGTCTTGATTCACAAACATCAAAAAGACTCTCTACAAAGTTATCCCACTTACCCCTCCTTCTCTTAAATGAGAGCAATGAACTTTCTTCACTTGAGCTAGCAAAGGAATCATCATGATATGATCTTTCTCCATCATCATCTAAACAAGCAATAATATCTCAATATTTATGGAAAAAGCAATAATCTTATATATAGCATAAATATAAACATAATTGTTCAAATGTCCTTTGGGAAATTATAATACATATAGGATGGGTAGTTGATATTTAAGTACATATCAATCATATATTAACACTATTATGAAATTTTAACCTTTTCACTTTTAATCAAGAAGAATTAGAACACGAGTACTCAAACTTAATATGACCTATTTTGAGATAGGTATTTGACTTGTTGCAATACTAATCACTCAAATTTCTTTTTAGAATGACCCTCAAAATAATTTGAATGAAATACCTTAGCTTAAGAAATGAAAAAAAGAAGATATTTATACATATATAGAAAAAAAACAATGAAGACCTACAACCAATTACTGAAATCCAATATGGAGCTAAAAATAAATTCAGGGGCCTATAAACTCAGAAATAAATCAATTACTTGATCAGTAAAACGGTAATTAGGAACTTACATTAAGAGCTTTTCGAGATTCCGTTGCTATCTAGATTAAAGCATAATCAGTAATTGCATCATATTATAGAACTATATGCTCAAACCTGCTGGTTGTTAACATTCCTATGAGCAACTCTGCAGAGGATAGAACAAGACATATGTCTTAATTGCAATTTCCTTTATATTTTAGAGCAATTTTAGGGTTGGATATGCTTCATTATTAATATCCCTAGGAGCAATTTTGCAGAACATGATTAACGATGAATAGGAGGAAAGAAGAAGGTGAAGATGAAGAGTGAGAAAGAAGATGGCTTATGAAGAAAAAAAAACAACATGAATAAGGAAGTTGATGATAGTCAAAAGGACGGTCGACAAATTTTAGTGAAGATGGTGATAAAAAGGGGACAATGAAGAGGGAGGGAAGATTTGCAATTTTAGTGTTAAGAATATCAAAAATTAGCATTAAAAAATAGTGATTTGATTTAATGAATTTTAATTAAGATAAATTGAAATTAAATCATTTAATTAATTAACAATTATAATTGGGTCCTATAGAGCTACGTGGTGCACATATGGCACTATGGGTCCAAATTAAATCTAAAAAATTATATATTTATGACATGTTATTTATGATGTGGCAAATAACTGATGGAGTTAAATATCTATTAGATTTTCTATCTACTTAGGGTTTAATTTAAAACGTTTTGCAAATAATAGGGCTTAATTTGGACATTATAAAACATTGTGGTCTAACTTATATTCAGATGTAAATGTAATGATTATTTTTTTCCTTTTTTGCCTATTAAGTAATGAAAAGTATAAACTTACTCTAGATGTGCGTAATAGGTTTATAAAATCTAATGTTCGTGACCATATTATGGTTTGCATTTATTTCGAAATGCGTTTAAAACTTTTTTGAAAAAAATTTGTGCTAAAGCCATTAACCCTCATACTATCATTATTAAACTTTGATCTAATGCCTATCTTTTACATTTGCTTAATGATATCGATATCTTTGTTTTTAGTATAGATTGTTTAATGTCTTACTGAGGCAAGTTTGAACTTCTTTTATTGCCTTCTAGTGTTCGTATGGATGGAATTCAAAAAGTTACACATTTATTACCTTTTTGGCAACATCATAAGGAAACAATTAATACCATTTGCTTCAAAAGAAGGTGGTTTTCATTACTTTCTTATCAAATGGAGTAGTATCTTAATTTTGATGCTACTTAGAATAAAGAGGAAGATCTCCACCATTTAGACACATCTCTAATGGATTTGTATCTTTCATCTCATTTTTTAGAGTCAAAATCTTTTCAACCCATAAAGAATGATTCAGGATAGAAAATACTCACTTTAAAGCCTAAATGAAATATCAAGCCTAAGTTCGATAGTGTTTACCATTATTATTAATACATTATTTTTGTTTTGAGGGATTATTAATACATTATTATAAAGATTGTTATTAGTATTATAAGTATATTATAAGTTTGTATTAAACTTCTATTTTAGTTTAATTAGGATTTATTAGTTATAACTCTTATTAGTTAGAGTTTGTTAATTGTATTTATTTTTTATTAAAGTTCTATAAATAGCGTCTATATTGAGTTGTTAAAAACACTTTAGTGAATAGCAATTGAATACTCTTAAAAAGTTTGTTATTAGGTTGGCAACTAACTGGTTTTCTATCTTGGCGAGTGACAGTTGACTAGTCCAAAGTTGGACCCGCTATTGTTGTTGTTGTGAAGTTAATCATCGACCACCTTAGTCGGAGGCAAATAGTGGGGACTTGATCACAATCTCTATCACTAGTATGCAAGTCTATAAGATCGAAGACTACTAGTACCAATTAGGTAACCAAACCACCATGGTAGGTACTGATGAACCTTTAATTCCTTTTACTTGGATTTATTTTTTAAAGCTCCAGTCCTTGTTACTTTTCTTATGTAGTCTTAGCATCGTCCAGAGCCTTGTTATGCTTATCTATATAGCTTATGTTAGGTATTATGATAAGAGTGGTTGTTTTGACTTCTTATGGTAGCATTAAGGCTAGTCTTTTGGTGAGTTATGGGGCTATAAGGATCGATGATATTGATAGAATGTGGATAAGTTTTTGAAATATTGGGACTCTTATAAGGAAATCATCATAATTAATGGAGATTTTAAATAAAAGTAAAATACATATAACATACATCTAAGAGACAAAGTGGACATGACTAAAGAGAAATAGATTAATAGGTTCAAACTTGGTATTCAGGGTGTTTAAGGCAAAGGAATAGTTTAGGAATCTTGGTTATCAAGGCACTCGTACATCATGTTATGGGGGTAAAGAAGATTAATGATAAGATTTTGTCTTTAAAGATTGTGGTGAAAGATGTTGTTTTCAATGTGATTCGTGCTTATGCACCCTAAGTAAGGTTGGAAGAATAATTTAAGTATCAATTTTGGGAAGGTTTAGATGAGGTGACTCATCATTTTACCTTTAATGAGAAACTTACTCCAAGATGAGACTTTAATAGCCATATAGAGGCGACCTTGAACAAGTATTATTGTGCCTATGGGAGTTTCGAGTACAAATATAGGAATGACAGTGGAACTACTTTTTAAAACTTTTCGGTAGCATGTCAGTTGGTGGTAGCCAACTCATTCTTCAACAAAAAAGAGGAATACTTAGTAATTTTTAGTAGCATAACCACAAAGACTCAGATCGACTACTTCCTCTTGAGGTGAAGCGATTAACCAAGTTGTAAGAATTGTAAGGTAATACCTAACACATGCTTATTAACTTAGCATATATTGGTAGTCATGGATCTAATAATTAAAGGTTGGAGAAAGAAGAGAAGTTCTTGGAGGTGCACTAGAATTAGATGGTGGATCTAAAAGGGAAATTATTGAACAACTTAAAATTAGAGTAAAGAAACTATAAGTAGATGTTAATCAGATGTGGGAGAGAGTAGCAAATCCTTTAAGGAATGCATTTAGGAGATCTTGGGAGTTTATCAAGGGTCTAGGGTTAATATGAAGGAGTTGTGGTGGTGGAATGAAGACGTTCAAGATAAGGTGAAGATAAAAAAAAGCTGCCTATAAAGCCTTAGTGGATAGCAACAAGGATAAAGAAAGATATTTAATAGAGAGAGTTACAAGTTGGTAAAGAAAGGGGTGAAGAAGATAGTTTCATAAGCCAGAAATAGAGCCCTACGAGAACTTATATCAAAAATTGGAAACTATGGACGGAGAAAAATATTTTTAAGTTGTTGAGAGCTAGGAAAAATAAAGTGAAGGACTCAAATCAAGTTCGTTGTATAAAGGATAAAGTAAAACGAGTTCTTGTGGAGGAAAATGACATTAAGAGAATATGACAGAGCCACTTTTATATGCTTTTTAATAAAGACAGAGATAACAATATTTCTTTAGGTGATTTTAGCACTTTTGAGCAATACTGTGATTTCACTTTCTATTGGTGTATCATAAGAGAAGAAATTAGGTGATCTTTGAAGAAGATAAAGAGTGGAAAGGCAGTAAGACCTGATGAGAGCCTAGGAGAAAAAAAGGTCTTACTTAGTTAGCCAAGCTTTTTAATGAGATCATCAAATTTGTCATAATGTCAAATAAGTAGATACTTAGCACACTAATCCCTCTTTACAAGAAGAAAGCAGACAAATAAAGTTGTGAATACTATAGGGGCATCAAACTACTCAGTCATATCATAAAGATATGAGAGACGATGAATGAGAAAAAGTGAGAAAGGGTACACCTATCTCAAAGAACCAATTTGGTTTTATGTCAACAAGGTTCATAACAAAATCCATACATCTTCTTAGGTGATTAATGAAATATTGTAAGGATAGATAGAGGGACCTATTGATGATTTTCATTGATTTAGAAAAGGCTTAAGACAGGGTGCCTAGGGAAGTCTTATGGAGGTTTTTATAAGCTAATCCTCGATAGGAATAAGGTGGCTAAAATAGAGGATCATTTTAAGAGTTTTATATGCAAGAAGATACCACTTAAGTTAGAAGGTGAATTCTATTATTTATCAATTAGGTCGATTATCCTCTATGAGGCAAAGTATTGGCCCATTAAACATGTGCATATGTTAAGTTAATAGTGGTAAAGATAAGGATGTTCTGTTGAATGCGAAACCTTATAAGAAGAGATAAAGTTGGAAATAAAGTGGTAAGAGACAATTTGAAGGTGACTAACATTAATAGTAAAATGAAAGAGACGAGGCTTAGGTGATTCAGACATATTAAGAGGAGACATCTTGATGTTCCAGTGAGAAGATGCGAAAAGATTATACTTAAAGATTATAAGAGAAGAAAATGAAGAGGGAGCTGGAGGGAGCTGATTAGGAATGATATAACACTATTAGAGCTTACTGTGGATTTTAATCCTCAATAGGAAAATTTAGTGAAATATGATACAAGTAAAGAACCCTATATAGAGAGATCATTCCCTTTTTATATTCCTTTTGAACCTTTTATTTCGATTCTTGTGTCCTTTAATTAGCTTAAACATTTTTGTTTGTGGCCTTAAACTTCTCATGATTGATGTTTATATCCAAAATTCTTTATAATTAAGACGAAGAAGAAGCATTTTATTTGAAATGTACATTATCCCTGAGGCGGTGTGTATGCAAATCGCCACCTTATCCATAGCCACCGAGGCCCCTCCAGCAGATACCATTTGATGGGCTCATACCGAACATGGGCGCTTTACAGTTGCTTCGGCCTACGAGATCATCGATGGTCAGGGTCCGGATCGTCAGTTGAATATCTGGGAGTCCATTTAGAAGTGGGCGGGACCCCAACGAATCCGTTCTTTCCTCTAGCTCCTAACCAAAAATAAGCTCATGACGAGCCAACAGCGCGTGGCGCGTCATGTTATTGGGGATAACAGGTGCCAATTCTGCGGTCAGGAGGAGTCCACCCTCCACGTCATGCGCGATTGTCTGCGGGTGACCACCTTCTGGCAACAGTTTCCCCAGGGGATGATCCCCCTGGATTTCTTCCAACAGGACTTGGTAAGGTGGGTTCATTCCAATCTCAAGCCCCCCTCCCTGGCACTGTCTGAGGACTGGGCTACCATTTTCGGCGCTGCTTGCTGGATGCTTTGGTCCTGACGCAATAAAAGCATTTTTGATACGGATTTTGCGTGGCCGAAACATGGTCATTGTGTCGTGAAGGAGTTTGTAGGCTGGATAGCGAAGGCGAGGATTGTCGAAAACAACATCTTCTCCACACAGGGCCTTTCGGTGAGTATCCTGGTGGGATGGTCCAAGCCACCAGCGGATTGGCTCAAACTCAATGCCGACGGAGTTGTTAACCCAGTTTCAATCGCAGCGTCAACAGGCGGCTTACTTTGTAATTGGAACGAAACATGGTGTGGCGGATTTTTCTATCACCTTAGCAAAGACTCGGCTCTTACAGCAGAACTTTGGGGAATCCACTCATGCCTCACTATGACATGGTCGCTGGGATTCCGTCGTATCATTCTAGAAGTGGACTTCTTGGAGGTCATTAATCTTATCTCTTCTTCCTATACGGGGACTGACAAAAATAATCTTTTATTGACAGGTACCCGAAAGTTACTTCACAGAGATTGGGAGGTGCACATTCAGCATGTCCACCGTAAAGGAAACTAGTGTGCTGATACTCTAGCTCATCTTGCAGGCTTGGCAGATCTTGGCGTCCATCGCTTACCAGCTCCCTCGTTACCTGTTCTTCATAGTCTGCACCAAGACAAGCTAGGCACTTTGTACCGCCGCGTCAAGCGTTAGACACGTGCTTGTTTTATTTTGTTTTCAGTTGTGTTTTATCCTTGTAATAAAAAAATAACTAAAATTTAGAAGGATGAAGAAAATTTCATTGCTAATTTTTTTAGTTTAATAGTTAATTGAGCAAAAATCAAATTGGCAAAACTCAATTTAGTGACGCTTTAGGTATTATAAATTTTATGTTTTTAGAATCGTTGATCCAATGAATTACACACATCAATTATTCTTTCTTTTTATTAATTCCTTATCTTCAAGAATATATTAGAGCTTATGATAACCATCACTTTGGAACAACACAAATAAATGAATTCAATTAAATAAATATTTTATGTTATAATGAGTTGTTATAAATATATTAATTTGAATATAAACTCAAATTTCTTTAAAACTAACAATTAAAAACTTATAATCAAAATAAAAATCAATAAGTTATAATAAATTGACGACGTTTAAATATTAAATTATCTTTTAAATTTAGAAATAGTAAAATTATTTAAATATAATGTTTTTATTGTTGCATAATTTAGATAAATATTTTAAATAAAAATTAAAGATATTCTTCTACTATTATAAATAACCATGTAACCATAGATATAATTATCTTACTTATTTATATAGCTCCCTAAAAAACATCACTAAAATTAAAAAGATAAATTAGTTAATAAATTACTGAGTTTGATTAATATCGTATTTTTATTGTAAATTTAAATACAAAGGTAATTTTTACTAAACTTCATATGAACATAATTTCAAATTATTAAACTTCATATGAACATAATATCAAATTATTATTATTTTCATTGAATAAATAAAACATGTTCATTATATTTAATTAATAAAATTGAATAAAAATAAGAATAATTTATTACCTATATCGAATAAATTCCCCTTATGCTTATTATTATATTTTCTACAATTATTATTGATATACTACTTATCTAAGGCTTTATTATAATGAAATGATCAAGAAATATATTATATCAAACTTAACAACAAATTACTGGACTAAATCATATAAATTTTTTTGAAACTTTAGAATGCTAACTAAAATTATATGTGCAAGCGATATAAGAATTACTGGAAACATTATAAATAGAGCTCATTACCATGCTTTAAGACAACCAAAAAGTTCTTGTAAGGTCCATGTATAGTACAACTCCTTGCTTTGATTGCCTCAACATAGTTATTAGTCATCAAGATAAATAATATCTTGGTTTTATAAATGTATTTATTTATTTTGTCTCTATTTTTAAATATTTACTTATAAGCCAGAAAATATTTTCACCAAATCTTTTCTTTGAAAGTTTTTCACTATATTAGATTAATTTTCGTAATAAGAAATTATCAAGTAGAAATACATATATAGCATACATTAAAACTATATTAATTATTATAGAGAAATTAAATGATAACTAACAGACTCATGAATCATGATTTAACAATTTACGATTAGATGACAAAAATCTATATCCTAACCACTTGGTCTGGTTCAACTAATTTTGAGAGGAATACGTACTTAATTTTACATCTTATAGGGGTTATTGACTCATTTCACACCTACCTTATTATTGGTCATTTAATGATCCATCAGTGAATTAATCAATTAAGATTAAGGTCGTCCCCGTGAAAAGGGGAAAAAAAACTTATTGTTTGGTAAAGTTGTTACTCCTTTCGATTCATAATAAGTGTCGTTTTAGAAAAACGCACGTTTATTAAGAAAGCTAATGAAATTATAGATATACCCTTATTAATTAGCATGTGAGAGAA
>JANKOD010000193.1:29091592-29112536 GCA_026284645.1 Erythroxylum acuminatum | reverse complement strand
ATTGGAGAATTAAAGATAAATTAAAGGAGTTTTAATTTATCTAATTAGAAATCTAATTCTAATTCTAATTATGAATTATAATTATAATTTATAATTATTATCAATATATTTGAAAACCTAATGAGTCTCAATTGTACATAAAGAACATGTTAAAGAGAGCAAAGATAGTTTAATTAAATTAACTTGATTGTAAAGTTTGAGAAACTTTATGATTAAATATGAGATATTTAATAAATAAGGATCAATATGATATCTTAGATCTTATTTAGGCATAATTGATATTTAATTAAAATAATTTGTAATTCTATTAAAGTTTAATTAAAATTAGAATTTAATTTCAATAAAATTACTAAAATATTCCAAACTTATTATAAATATACTTAAGCTCTAATGAAACTAGAACTTCTTGGTCAACCCTCTTTGTAAGAATTACATAGTTCTCTCAATTTGTTTTGTAGATACCGTTAGAGAACGGACACTTTTGCAGCTACAGTGATTGAGATAGATCGATTTCGAAAACGGTTCAAGAGGTACGATAATAATATAATCAAGCTTTAGAATAAGGTACGAATTAAAATTTATATTTTATTATAATTTAGTTGTTAATCATTTTATGGCATTAAAATAATCTTAATTTTTAAAAAATTAAAATATAAAAAATTTTGTAATTATTTTGCTGTAGTTCAAATCGGATGTCGTTCTAACCCAATTGCCAGAAACCATATTTGTGCACTCTCAACTGATCGGACCTACTTCGCTACTGTTGGAACAGACTGAATTTTTTATCTATTCAAGTGAACCATGCAAAAAGTTCGGTGTTCTGGCAGTTCTGCTATGTTACGTTTGTAGCATGGATGGGAAGTACATTTCGAGCGAAGGTGAAGATCTGGCCACGTGTCATTGTTGTGGCTTATGATTCTTAATGGTGTGATTGTGGTCATAGGTCAGTGGTGTGGCTTATGATTCTGATTGGTGTGGATTATGGATCTAATGAAAGAACTTGTGACTTGGCTAACTTTGTAGTGAGAATTAGACATTAAATCTTGAAAATTCAATACTCGAACGTGGGTAGCAGGGAGAACAATTAATTCAGTGCTGCCTCTGCCAACGTTTGACTTGTACGAGTCATAAAAATCGGCCGACTGAGCTCTCAAAGTCATTGTCTATTTATTTAGATTGTAGGGACAATTGTTGACCACATAACAAGCACACGTCAAAGCTTGATGCTACCACGACACTCAATGCTTGCACTAGTGTCCACCGGAATTGACCTTTCAAGTTCCTTGGAGGCTGTCTGAAGAGCACTTAATATACTAAAACACATGATCATTGAAAAGTTACAGTAATCTTGGTTCCTAAGATCATATTCATATCCTATTCTCCACTTCTAAATTCCATGCATCCCTTGAGAAATAATATAGCTACTGTAACTAAGGCTAAGGCTGGAGAACTGATTAAAGGGCATGAGAGGCCAGAAGCTAAACTTTGCTTGTTAATAGTGAAAACATCCTTCCACCAAATATTCCGTCGACATATGTATCATCTGATCAGGATAAGGGAGCAAAGGTTGGCTTTTACTTTTTGTTTGTGCTCGTGTAGAATGATACTTTTGACCATTCTTATCAAACTTTCCCAATCATATGATCTCTTGCTATCCAGTGCTTTGGTCTCAATTCTGGATCTGAAAAACTTTGAATGCAACATCACTTTCCTGACCAGAATGATATGTAAGAAGTCAGTCAAACTTTGTAAAGAAAAGAAATTTGTAACAAATAAAAGTGCCAAGGCAGTACTCGCCAAGCAAACAAGCAAAGATGGACAGGTCAGTAAATTGTGTATAGAGATGATGTTAAAAACGTAAGAAAGGCAATTAAGTATGCTAACATTAACGTAGTGAAATCATAATTCTGCCCCAGTTCTAATGGTATTAGACTATACTAACCCTTATAAGTCTCTATCCCGTTCACATTACTTGATTGGAAAGGGAAAATGATTATATGATTCATGGCTCAGTAATAATTCAAAACCAAGAAATTGACATTAAAAATCTGAATTGCAATAGACAAATAAGAACTGATTACGTAAACGATATGAAGAAACAACTGATAACAACATAAAATATTATTCAAATGAAAGAAAAAACGCATAGCTTTAGCTTCCTTCTGCTGGAATATAAAAAGAAAACAGGAGCTTTAAAAGTATGTACAAGGCTTGGCGGACAGATAGGGAAGGATCAAGGACTACCAAGGAAAAAGGCTACATGCTTTCGCTCCCCCACTATATAAAATATTGGTTGAACAATAACTTTTAACCTTCAGTAACTTCTAAAATAATTACAAATAATACAACCATAATATGAATAATAAATTGATGTTATGCTAATGCATATAATGTAAGCAGCACAACTTATTCCTGCAAGCCTGACCCGATCGTCTAATGGAATATGAAGTCATGACGTGCTGGATAATGCTGAGTTCGTTTGAACTGATGGATCATTAGTACCCAATAACCAATAGCTTGAAGACGATAGATTTTTTCATTCTCGAACAAATTTGGTTTATGGAATTGCAGTAACATTCATGAACACATCATTATCACCAACAACCATGCAATGAAACTATAGATGATAATCAGATATAACAGAAAACCCATTAGCATAGTGTGTGTGTATATATATGTATGCCCATGATCACTATCATCATTCTCTCAAGGCATTCCTTTTTTTTTTTGGCAGAAACTTAAATTATAAGCGGTGGTCATTGAGAATTTCGCCCCATTATTGCAAACAGTGCATTAATGGCATAATGTCCCCTCCTTTTAGACTTTGCCTCTCTAACAACCCCTGAGAATAAAGTTATAGCATAATTAGTGGACACATTTCATGTAGGTCTCCTCTATTATCGGCATTACTAGCTTTCTGTAATAAAAGGTTATAGCTTCTGCAAGCATGCCGGTACTCATCTTTTTCCATACTAAAACAAATCCCAAAATCTTTGTTATCCCTGTATATGAATCATCACTTAACCTTTTATACCGCTTTCTGCTACAAATCTGTCGATACTGATACCCTACCAGAAGATTTTAGTTCTAACTTAAAGTTTGAGTAACCATTAAATTCTATATATATACGTACATTTCTATCACCAGAACAAAATTTGAAGGATTAGCATAAAGGCAAGTGAATGAGCAAAATATTCGTACATGGACATGTATGAAACGACCATTTTGTCAAATGGTGTGTCCGTTTCTCCTGATACGTCCCTGTAATTGTAAATGTCATAACGTCTGAACCTTGTAGTCCTACTTTCAACTTAGCAGCTTTTGCTTGTTGGTAATGCAAAATTTCATTTGTCCTCTTCACCATTCCTCGTCCGGGTGTCTCAAGTTCTCAGTACAACATCAGATACAAGTCACACCAATGTTATAACGTTTTTAAGACACTCCACATGTAATGTAAGAGTCTAAAACATCTCAAAAAATTGAACATAGCTCTCTCGTCTCCTTTCTTTTGTTTGGAACTCTCAGGTTACTTCAAAGATACAAAGGGAGTGAATTTTCAAGCTAAAGACTATTTTCAAAAATAGTAATCATTTAGAATATGCAGATCATGTTCAGAAATTGAAGGCAAAGGCTCTCATTGGTTTTGCTTTCGTGTTAAAACAAGTGAATACCCATAGAATCTCGTGGGGATTATTCATTCTTTTGTTGGAATTGAAATCTTGACGCTGTAGCACAGGCACATAGATTGTCCTGTTTTGATATACATACATTCATGTTGTTGCAGCTTATGTTTGACTATTGGAGGGGCCAAAAAACATACCACAACTTTACACTGTACCAGATCATGAGCGTGATTATTCCATAAACCTAATGATTATGTCAAGGAAATCTCTTTCCAACCCATGTGTGGGTTTCCTTTTGGTTATAAATATAAATATTATATTATATTTTTGGCTATTCCATGTTGTGTTATCATTCTCCAACATTTGCCACTTTCCGGTGACCTAGCTGGGAATATATACTTGTTTAACTCTAGATTGGTCCGTTCAGAGAAATGACCAAATATATATATATATATACACAAACAGCATATCGTACCTTCACTTTTATGTACTGAGAACCATAGTCGAGAAATATGAAACTAGATTTTCTGTCCAGTTTTACTCTATCTTATTCTGTCTCAGATCTGAACTCGAGAAATATAGCCCACGAGGACCGTAGGCTTAGATTAAATGATTTATACTAACAACCTATTCGAACCTTGCTGTATCCAAATCTACAAGCTCATATGATTTACTTTTCACATTAATGTTCTGGTCTTGAGACGTTAGTGATTTAAAAAAACCAGCAAGCTGCCTATTTGGACCATCAAAAAATGAGTTTGGAAAACATGGAATACAATCAAACATGTTGGGAATTATTAGGCAATTAGAGTGACTTCATTCTGCTTATTAAACAGATAGATTAGCCAATAAATATTCTCAGACAACTCCCATTCAAAACCAGTTCCCATTCTGTATAGCCTTTTAAATGCCCCCTTGATCACCAATATTGTGATTTTATACAATTTGTGTCCATTTCAATGGAAAGTGACACACTATACTGCAACGAACACGTATATCAAAGTACCATTAACCAAAACGGAGATCATGAGATCAGGAGTGGGAAGAAATGAAAGAGATATAAGCCAAAAAAGTTGAAGGAAAAAGATCTCGTTTGCTTGACAGACAGAACCAGAAGCAGAACGAGCGGATCAGATTCATACACGTGTCAAAGACCCAACACCTCTAGAGATCTCATGCATCCCAGGATTGAAACCCAAACAACCAAGAAGCCCTTGCCTGTACGGCAAAAAGGTCCTCCTCTTCATCTCCTCCGACACCGCTCTGTTCACCGTGTAATGCATCTCGTGAGCTGATACCGGCGGCCCTCGCCTGCGGGAACTTCCTCCACTGTCAATTGATCGGAAACTTGAGTTTCTGACGTCCTCTACCACCTCCCTCTTTGACAACACTGCGTACTTATCCAATGGATCTTTGCTTGTTGCTCTACCCTCTGATGCGCTTCTGAAGAGCAACAAATCCTTGAGTTTCCATTTCTTGTAGCTCTTGGAAAACGACATCGCTGAGAGGATCGATGATACATAGGATGCTTTTCCGTTACTTGTAGTAGTAGTAGCAGTAGTCGAAACTTTGTCACCTGTTGGGATGGTACTCCCTGGATCATGTTCAAACAAGATTTCAGAGACACGTAAAGGTGACAAAGATCTGGTTCCTTTACGTACTTGATGTGTAACAGATGAAGAACTGGAACTTCTTTCTCTTCCTCGTCGAATTTGTTCTTTGTCTTGATTCTGAGGTGTTATAAATTCTCTTCTACGAGTCTCTTCTATGGCAACCTGAAAAGGGTCAACATCTTTCTTAGCTCTTAATTTCGGTGACCTTGGAGATCTAGGAGACGAGACGGAGGAGTCGTAACCGGGTGGGGGCTTCAAAGGACGGATCTTTCCTCCGTCAAAAAGCTCCTCAGCAGACAGCGAAGTACGCTCCAAATGGCCGCTGAAGTTGAATTCAAAATCTCCACCAACAAAACCTCCATGATTATCATCTTCGGTACTGATCTTGCTCTTGTTGTTTCCCTCTTCCTGACTTTCATGCCTTCTAGACTTTGGAGTTCCAGGCTTCTCTTCCCAGTCAAAAGGGATAGCAGAGGAAGAGATATTGGTGGCAATATGATCAGAAACGCCGCGAAGCTCACGATAGAAAGCGGAAATTCGGGTGGGGCTAGTCGGGGCACTGAAGAAGTTGCCGAACCGTTGAGGACTTGAAGGTGCGGTCATGTAAGGTGAAGAACAAGCACTACCGTCGAAGTTGAAGTCCACCGGCGCGAGTGGTAAAACCACCTCCATTTCCATGTTCTCGAGCTCTGTGACAATGGGGGGTCGCCGGTTGTTGTGGGTTTTGAAGGGGAAAATCGATCGAATCGCGTGAATTTATAAGGAAAGCGAGGAGGTGATTCGTGGTGGGCGAGGAAGGACACGGGAAGCATAGGAGAATTGACTATACGACTCTCATTCAGAATGAGGCGGCTATATAAATCTTCTTGTACTTACAACAACCAATTTAATACACTATAGTCTTTGTTACTATATTTTATTTTATTTGGAGAGGTTATACAGTACAAGTGAGATGAATTGATTCCCGGTCCCGGGGGTGTTTGTGTATTTTGTGTCCTCTAATTAGGATTTATTGAACTACAATTCAATTAGATGACTTGATTGATCATGAATGTTTTCTTGGAGGTGGGGTTTTTCAACAATCATTCAGGTGGCTTCTCTTAAAAATTAAAAAGAAAAAAAAATCAGATTTAAGTCTATTTTTGTCCTACGAAATCTAAATTAGAAATTGCATTAATTAGCCTCACTTTAATCGTTTTTTTTAAACTATAAATTTGTAAATTTTAACAAGAAGAACAATAATGACTTGATTAAAGTGGTCAACCTTACCATGGCCCTCCTTAGCAAAAATGCTGGTTGTTAATTAAACAAAGGTAATTGAGTAATTAGCTCCTCTGATGCCTGTTCTTAATCATTGTTCAATGAACATGCCGATTGTTGAACACAAATATATTTAAAGCAAGACTACTTATTTTGCTTGCTATTACCGTCTTCTTGTGATTATACTTCTTACCCTCTTTTCATTATTGTTTGTACATAGCGGCAGAGTCAAGAATTTAAGATAGGAGGGTCTAAATATTTAAGTTTTTAAATCTTAAGGGGCCAGTATATCAGTCATGCATAAACACCCTATTCCTCGTTAAGAAACAACAATCCAATATAAATATATATACATATATATGACCTTGTTAATTTCTAATTTCTTATATATATGTGTGTGTTCATTATGATTATCATTACAATGAACTAGTCTATATTTATATAATTAAAAAGGGGAAAAGGACAACTAACAAGTTAATGATTCGATGATCCAGATTATTATTCCATAGTTTAAGTACAGGTCTATGCAAAAAGTAATAAATGTCAACTATCATAGGCTGCACTGCATTCACGATTTTCCATTATCTTTCAAGCAAAATGGAATGGCACGTGATATATACAACAGTCAGTATGTAGAATTTGTGTTCAACTATGATCTCATCTCATCCTATTTTTCTTCATTTTATCATGCAAGTTGGTTTATCACAAATTAATAATTTTCCTTACTGTGGGCGAATCCTTTTCATATCACATCGTATGTAAACAAAATTCAATATATATCTAGAAAACAAGAAAACATCAAACTTGATGGCTAGCTTAAAGTGTTGCTTGTTAACATTTGTGGCTAAGGGATTCGTTTTGGTCGATGATGTGTTTTCCTATACAAATCTAGGATTGATTGTGTCCTGCCATATTTTTCTCTAGCAAAAATTAAAATGATCTCCTCTTTTATAATTTCTTTTTTCCATTCTTCGCAGCAGTGACATGAATACTGATTCGTATCGGACCAAAACTGGTATGAAATAAAGGGTCGGTTATACCGGATTTAAATACCAGTCGGTACCGGTCTGTTTCGAATGGTGCCGACAAGTACTGAAAATTTTAAAAAATAAGGGGACTTTTTTGCAAAGTTTATATAATATTTATTAATAAGGTATTAAATAAAATATTTTATTTTTTAAAATAAATAATTTAACAATTATCATTTATAAACTAATATTTATTTTATAAAATTTTAATAATTAAATCAAAATTTATTTGAAATTTATATAGTTTAAAAATATATTTTAAATTTAATATTAATAATTATTAAATAAATTTTATAAATTAAATTAAAATTGTGATTATTATTTTTTAATATGAACTATTTTGTAATTTTTAAAAAATTCAAGGACTATTTCATAAATTTAAAAAATTACTTGAAATAGCATCCGGTATTAACCAATACCGGTGCAGTATTATACTAAAACCCAATTCGGTACCAAATCCGTTACGTAACATTTCTTCTAATTAGTATCCCCAAGAAGGTGAGGAAGTCTTAATTTGTATCCTCACAAAAGTCCAAAATATTAAATTCTAAAAGTCTTTAAATGTAACCTCACGTATGATTTATTAACCAATACCGGTACAGTATTATACTAAAACCCAATTCGGTACTAAATCCGTTACGTAACATTGCTTCTAATTAGTATCCCCAAGAAGGTGAGGAAGTCTTAATTTGTATCCTCACAAAAGTCCAAAATGTTAAAGTCTTTAAATGTAACCTCACCTATGATTTATCAACTAGGATGACTGTTCCGCCTCCGCCCACAAAAATATGAGTTGTTATAAAATTTTCTATTTGTGTGAAAGATAACCTACAAAACGATCATAGCCAAATTAAATATTATTTAAAGGTGTAATCAATCACTGCCATTCATAGGGATAAGGTAATTAAATTCATGTAGAAGCTAACAGTAGTTTGGAGGATTAAAAAGAAGAAATGGTGAAATGGCCAAAAAAAGCCTTAAAAACTTGAGAAGCAACTAATCATCCTAACAAATGGTGAACTATTGTTCTAAGTACTCCTTAATGTGTGAATATTGGCCAAAACAAGATCTGTAGAGTTTTACGTTTACTTGGGATTTCTCTTTTCCTTTCTCCAAACATGGGAGAGAAGGTACAATTTTTTCTTTAGGATCTTAAGAATATGAAAACTGTGTTAAGATCACCCAATTGGATGTACCTGCAGAAAGCCAACCTGGCAATTGTGGGCAGACCAGTTTTTTCAGTTCCAATGATGGAGGATCGCATTCCACTTTAAGAGACACAAAGACAACATTGACAGCAGCTTCGACAACCTTGGACTAGGATTAGTCTAGGCGATGATGTTCTGTTCAAAATGGTAAGAGGAGGCATGTTCAAAGTTTTTGAGGCTCTGCATTTTGTTTACATCTTTGTGTTTTCTTTCGTTCAGGTTTTACGTTCTTGGAACTACTATCTTAGCTCGGTCGTTTAATGACAAAGTTCGTTACAGCAAACTTATATAAATTAAAGGGTTGAAACTTGAAAGAAGAAGTGACCTTCCTCCACGTCTTATTGGAAGTTAAGGCATTCACTAACGTCCATTAACCTTGCGGCTTTGGAGAACAGAAAGCTGGGATCTTTTTTTGACGTCTCACGGAGAGTTGGAGTCTATCATAGTGTCTTGTTTATAAGCCCCCCTTAGCATTAGTAAGATCCTCTCTTCAGGCCAAAAAAATGACAGAAAAGGAAAGTTACGGGTTCTGGTTTGGGAGCCAATGCCCCAATAGCTTTTACGTTATACAGCAAACAAATGCCTCGTCTATGCATCTACTAAGGGTGTTCTATGAACCAGTGGAGGAGAGGAGATTACAGGATGCAATGACAAGCTTGTACTGACTAAAGTCAAGCAACTCAATTACATGTCAAAGCGAGTTCGATGGTAAAACTAGACTATTAAAATGGCCAATAATAGCTTAACAAAGATCAGCAACGTGCAAAGCCAATAGCTTCTCATCTCTGAGTCTAGTCCAATTTATATTCCTTATGCTATATTAACTGTGGCTAACAAGCAGCAAAAGCAACAAGCATTCAAAGTCATCCTTTTCATAGTTTCTCTTCTTGTCCTGGGTCTAATACCAAACGAATCAATTCCCACCACTTTAACAAAACTTCATGAGCAGACTCTTAAACATTCCAAGTTATTGTTACAATCCTAGCACAACTAGTGGACATACAGTTTCCAATCACGCTAAACTCTCCACATATGGACTAAGCAGTAGCTCAAGCCATTATAGTTTCAAACTTGGCTTTGATTACTACTACACTTTATCTTTGGCCAGCAACTTCAGATTGTAACACGAACTGGTCAAGAAGCCCCAGAAGCTGCAGCTGTAGCATACATGCTTGGTTCCTGATTCACTGGCATACCATATCCATAGCCTTGCCCTCCAAAATATGCCCCATTCCATTGATTACCATGATCCCCACCTTTCCACTGTCACAAATCAAATATACAAAAGGATTTACTGATAAAGGGCAACACATTCAATAACAATGAAAATCGTGCAGACAACACCTTTAGAGAAAACTAGAAGGTAAAGTCATTTCATGCTTTAGTCAGACGAGAGAAAAAAGTAGTTCTAACTTTCCATAAAAAAAAAAGAAAAGTAGTTATCCCAAATTCCAGGAATCAAGATTAAATAAGTTGCAGTACCATATAATAAGTTTGCTACATGCTAATGCTATCGGCAGCATAAAGTACCTCCCTATACCAATGATTGGGGATCAAAAGAAAAAGAAAAACACCCTTGTGTATCGGGTATGGATGTTGTTGCATATGCTTTCGAAATAGCACACTACTTCATGCAGAGACAAATTTACCTGCTTGTTTGCAGGACTACGACCCCAAGAAAGGCGTACTGTCTGCCTGCCTATCACAGTTCCATTTAAGCTCTGCAGTGCATCCTCCGCACTCTTTCTGCAATAAGAAATATGTGCAATAAAAATCAATTCAATCTGTCACATCAATAATCAATAAGGTCCCAAAACAAGATCCTGAAACAATATACATATGTTGATCCCTTAGTAGACATTGAATCACTTACAAAAGATGAGGAAAAGTTTGAGATATGGATACCTGTTAGCAAATTGCACAAAACCACATCCTTTTCCAACTGGTATTTTCACCGACACAACGTCACCAAACTGAGAGAAAGGCGACCTCAGATCTTCATCACTGACATCAGAGTCAATTCCTCCAACAAATATCTGCAGCATCACATGAATGAGGAACTCACAGGATTGAACAAAGCCAATGAAACAAGTGAGAGCCTAACTCACAGTTGTGTTGTTAGAGTCACCATCACTTTGGGAACCTTGGGCAGCCGCACCATTTGATGCATGCCCACCAGCCAACACCAGAGCTAGTCAAAGTACATATGAACTATTTCCATTACAATTCAGATTGATAACATGAAACATAAGGAAGTCACAATGCAGTAACCATCAGTTCCAAAAGCTAAAGGTAACCGGAAATAAGTTTAAAGAGATAATATCTTAAAGAACAAAATGTTGCAGATAAATGAAAACCAAGAGTTACAAATGACAACAAAAATATGAAAAAGCAAAATGATGGATGGTAAACAAAGTTATTATAATTCCACTAGCAAGTTCACCTTCAGATCCATAATATCCATAAACAAGGCAACTGAAACATGGCACTATGTAACAAACAAAAGTATATTAACAACATATCAAACATGGTAAAAAAGTAAGATGCGACCCAAATATATTGCTAAACATAGCGAGAGGTTTTTACATCACTGAGCATCAAATACAAAAGCATATGTCTAAAAATTTGGGGATACAACATAAACAATTACACCCAAAGGGCTTCCAAATATAAGCTTGCATCATATCAACACATAGGACAACCAGAACATAAGAAAACAAAAAGAAATGAGGTAGTAAAAGCTTTAGACATAAATAACCAAAAAGAAACACACAATCAGTTAAAGATTTTGTACTTTATTCTCCTTCAAAGATTCATTGAACATTTTCATAAAATAGAGAACATGAAAGTATATCAGCATGGTGAAGAAATGCAAAACAACCAATATCAAGTGACAATCCTTCCAGCCACTTATGGAGGCAATAGTAAGACCAGTAAGGCCAGTAGGCAGTAACAAGTCCATGGTAAAAAAGCTTGTAAAAGTAATAAATCATAAATTTTGTCAGTTTGCCTTTCCAACTCCAATTTACAACCACTTTCAGCACTACTTCCACTACATGAGCAGCTAAATCACCCCAACAACTTCCTCAAACAGAAACATGAGAACAAAGAAGAAAAGGAGTGCAAGGTAATACAGAAGAGAAAAGGTGAGGCGATCACCCCCAACCACAAACAACACACTTTTGCAGCTGTTAGGGATTCTACTCAACAACAGCTAATGCAGGCATGCCCACAAGGGCTTAAGTATATGCACAAGTAAGTGTCTCTTTGAGACCAAATTTGCAACAATGTGGATAGAAAAAAAAATCACATCAAACAAACTGTAGTAATCTCATATAATAAACCTAGAAAAATCCTAATTGGCAATGCAGTAAAAGGGCTGATGAGGCAGGTAGGAAGTGAGAAATTTACATAATAGATGTAAAAACCAAATGCTAGTATTCTGCAAAAAGCAAGGAGCTTTGGAATATACCTTGTGAAGAATAATGTTGTTGATATGCAGATGATTTCTTTGGCGTTGCCACACCTATGCGCATAGGCCTACTTGAACAATAAACTCCATTCATTTCGTCCATAGCCCTAGTTCTCTCATTCTCATCGCCAAACCTAACAAAACCATAACCTTTTGGTCGGCCAGTATTTGAATCAGTAACAACTTTTGCTCCCTTCACAGAAGGATATTTGTTAGCAAAAGTCTCCTGTAACATATTATCAGTAACATCTGCTGCCAAATCACCAACAAAAATGGATAAATCGGAACCAGCCTCCATTTTTCTATCCCCTGAAAAACTTGCCCAGTTGAGACGGAAGGGCCGATCAGAATTTGGCATCAGAGCACCGCTGTAATTTTGCAAAATTTTCTCAGCTGTTGCGTGTGAATAAAACTCGACAAATCCGTAACCTTCTGGTTGTCCAGTTTGCTTATTGCGTATAATCTTTACAGAGGAAACCTGCATTTAATTTACAGAGCCATCATAAACCCAGGATAACATTCATTATAAACAGATAAAACAGGTTCCAATAAATACTGTGCAGATAAAAATAGCCGACAGGGTGAAGCATCTCAAGCAACTGGCTAAATTCCATGTTCCTTGTAAAGAGAAATGGGAAGGGAGGCCAATAAATGGGTGATCCTCTATCTCAAATATTTTCAACTCTCTGTTTCCTTCTCTAATCAAAAAAAGCAAGAATGTCGGGAAAATTTTAATTTTATCCTAATTCCCTCCAAAATCTAATCTTAACTTGATGCAGTAACTAACATTCATCCGTGTGAATATAAAACAAGAATGGGAATCCTTCCATTTCTGATATTTGAAAAGTACCACAATTTAGCAAAAATACACTACAATGCTCTTCCATTGTGTAAACTGCCTTCAGTAAGATTTATACCTGTCATAGAAACGAACCGAAGCAGATCGGCAGAAAAGAGAGTAATTTTGACAGACAAGGCATCCAGGAGAAACTTTATTTTAAAAAAGACACAGTTAGTTTAAGCTTCAATAAGGAACGCCTTCATAAAGCGGAGTTTAGTAAATCTAGCATTGCATCAGATGATTCAAACGAACAATGTTAATGACCTAATGCTCCCCAAAAGAAAGCAAATTTCTAAACAAAAATTCAAGAGAAAACTTTCTACAAAAGGCAACAACCACGACAACCCACCTCCTCAACTTAAACCGATTACATTCACTGAATCTGAATCTATTAACCAAAGATCCAGACTTTATACGATAGAAACGAAATCCCACCAAAACCCAGAACTATACTATCTAAAGAAAACTGATAAAAGGAAAAAGAAAAGAATCATCACCTCGCCTGTATGAGAGAAACAGCTATGCAAATAAGTCTCATCCATCCAATGAAGCAAGTCACCAACCCAAATAGTCTTAGCGTCCTCAGGAGACATAGGCTGTTGTTGCTTGTGATACTGTTGTGGAGGGTGTTTCTGATATTGCTGTTGTTGTTGCTGCTGCTGTTGATAGTAAGCTGTCATGTACTGAGGGTGATGATGCTGTGGAGGGTACATCATCATCTGCTGCTGCATCATCACCATCGCCGCCGCAGGATATTGCATGGCGGCCATCCATTGCTGTTGCTGATGCTGCATGTGTGGCATCCATTGTTGCTGCTGATGCGGTTGATGTTGTTGCTGCTGCTGTTGGCTCAGATCAGAACCGTTGGTTTGCTGCATCATGATCCTCTTGATCTGAGCACAAAAAGAACTCACCTTTTCTCCACCTCCCTAAAATATTAGCAAAAATAGCTCAGGCCTCCACGGTGGTTGTGGCGGCGATGGTGGCAGGGAGGGGGTGGCGTCGCTTAGAGAAAGAGAGGGCTTACAAGCTAAGACTTAAAGGGCGAAAGGGAAGCCGTGTTGTTGTGTGCATATGTGCTATATAATACTATTTTCTAATTTTGTTTTTATTTTAGCTTTTGCGAGGGTTTAAGAGTTTGGAGGTGACCAAATCCTCGATTACAACGTTGGTGTGCCGTCCGATCGAGTGGTGGGACCCACGTCTGATTGCCTCATGAAACCGGCGGTCCAAGAGGAGGAGAAGATAGAAATAGAATAGAAGCTTGGCGGTGGTTGTTGGTTCTTTTTTCTTTCGTTTGGTTTCATTCGTGTCCTGATTAATTTAATACTACACTTCGGTTGGTTCATAATCATATTATGCCCTTTTTCCTAGAAAGAGTTTGTAATTGCGCGGAAGAAGTGGTCAAAACAGGCCCTTTGGGCACGTCCTTGAGCTGTTGGACTTTGAATGCAAAGTGCAAAAATTGGATTCCCTTTGAATTCTTCTCCTAGCCTATCTATCAAAATGTTTCTTTCTTATGTTATTATATATATATATATACACATACCATCACTTAACTGCTCAAGAACAAAGATACATATAATGGCTTCAACACCATAGATAAAGCTTTGAAAATGTTGACACTTCATCTGTGGTGGATGAGATAATCAAGAACAAATAAAAAATATACTTTTTCATGCGTCATTCAAAATTTCAGAGGCGGTGGAATTGAACATTCCCCTGTGACTGAAAAAGCGGGAACATAGGTCAAATTAGCTGCATATGATGCTATTCACACCACTTCTTCATTTTCAATAATCACCATGAAGGAAACTTTCATAGTATGTTCCTTTAAGGGCCTTTTGGACTTCGTCCCAGTTCTCAATCTGATTAGATATTGGTCCTTTGTGTATCTTTACTTGACGGCTCCTAAGATCTCTACGTGGAACCTTCAGAAATTCTTGAACATCCAATAACTTCTGCAGATCCAAAGGCAAGAAAGCTATATACCACTCACTCCGTTTATAATCACATTAATGTAGTTAAGCAAACGATAAAAATTAATAGCCAATGTCAACTGTTTCCTTACAGTGTGATTCTTTACTATATCTTCATAATAAACAATTATGTGTCTAGTGCTCTTGAAGTACTCCAAGGCTTTGGCAGTCATGTCTTCTACTTGCTTCAGATTAGGTATTAGTAACCTTGCATTGATGGAAGGCTTGTATCTAGCCAGTATCTCTGCCTGAAACCATTTATTGTAGATTAAGATGTTTCAGTGGAAAAAAGGGGTAAAGGAGGTGGAAAAAGTAAGATAAAAAATGATAACCTCATGAGGTGAATGAACATGAGACTTGTGAGTCCCATTTTGTAGTTTAGCATCTCGATCATAGGAATTGGCTAGAACTGATATCATCCTGCGCAAGAGATTTCTTCGGAAGAGAAAAATAGCTAAAACACCCCTAGTTTTGAAGTACTCTACTATCTCCTCATGATATTGCGTCACACCCTAAGGCAATATAAGCAAAAAAAATTGAAAATCAGAGAGAGATACGAAAAAGCGATGAAAGTTGGAAACAGGAAAGCCACATTGCGCAGAAATCGATTTAGATCTAAGCAAACTCTGAATTCAGGACAGGGAGTTTGTATCATCTAATCAAAAATATAACTTATACTCGGATCTTGACTTGTACTGTTACTGATAGCAGCATCATCAACTTGAAAGAACTGGGTATACGTTCATCCATTCAGCGCAATATAACCCGATCTGGAGAGTGCTAATGACAATTTTCAGTGGATTCACAACCAACAGGTTTCCACAGTTGGTGTTCACCTGCCCTGGCATAAAGCCATTCAAATTGAACATGATTGCACTTAAAGGGTGTTGACATATTCATCATCGTTGCCTAAGCTGGTATTGAAGAAATATTCATATTTCTACGTCTTCTGAATTTTGCTTTAACGTGGTGCAGATGAACAATAAAAAGAGTAGATAAAACCTTTTAAATTTTGCTGCTCCCTTCTCGTTGGATTGAAAATTGGGAAGGGAAAATGAAAATGTTCAAAAAGCTAAAAACTTAAGTGTAGAAGCATAATGATGTTAAAAGTAACAGTTGAGTTTAATACAACGGGGGACTCTTAACTAACAAATTTCGCTTCTTCAATTGCCATTCACTCTAAACATGCATAAGTAAACAAGATATTCAATAGCATTCTTTCACTTTACTTCTTTTCTGTACCCTTTCTCTCTTTCGTTTCTCCTCCATAGCTCAAGAAAAAAAAACGAATAACAGAATTCAAAACTTTCAGAGTCATTTGTAAATATAAAAGAATATCAACTAGAATAAACCATACCATTAATATTCTTCCATGGAAACGAAATGCACTAAACCAACAAAAAGAAACTCTTTCCTAGCCGCTCTTTCATATGGTAAGTTCACCCATCAAGAGCCATAGAACCGTTATCAAGGACAAAGAGTCCTCTAGAGAATTATTCCCCTAAACTGTTGAACAGGATCAAATGGAAGAGAATGGGAATTTCATAAAGGGAAACTGTGTTAGGTAAGAAGTAATAACCAGTTACATCAATACATTAGTATTCTGAACACGGTTTTCAATAAACTAGAAGGCATGTGGAAATAACCAGCTACATCAATACATTAGTATCCTGTACACGGTTTTCAATAAACTAGAAGCAATGTGGAATTTGGGATAATAATAAATATTAAGTAGATCTTAGAAAGGATTAATTGACCAGGTAATCAATGGAAATGCTACCAAATGCATAATACTAGCCATCTGGCATACTTGGTGAATAATGCTACTTGCAAATCAGCTTATGAATAACATATCCAGAATAAACTATCACCTGATTGAGCATCCACTTCAAGCCAACTGCAGCTGTACATTCATTCCTGGAAGCGCTACTTAACCAGTCCAGATTGTAAATTTTGTCCAAACTGTCTACAATCATTGAAATATTACTTCTCCTGACTTTTACAGAGAAAATCTCACCATTTGAGCTTATGTTAGTGTGGTTATTTAATAATGACTCGAACCATCCACTCCCAGATCTCTGCATTGACAGAATGGCAAAATACCGCACAGGATTGCACGCACATTCTACCCTGTAACGCATCCAAAAGCAATCGCATCATGGAGACTTGCATAGGATTGCAACAAACGGCCAGTATGTATTGAAGAGTTACCTGCTATACGATTTTGGCTTTGGGTAGTGGACGTAAGGGATTTCCCAAGGATCAATGTAAGGTTCAGGACATGGCTTTTCTATCACTTCAACGTTCGAAATTTCATTATTGCTGCTGAAACTAATTTGTTGAAGACAAACTGTGCACATGTACACACTACAAACCATTACAATGACCAAGACAATCATCCTACACATCAGTGCAGACTTCTTAGGAGCCTTTAAGAAGAAGCCATCCTGTAATTCAAGGATTACCCACAAGTAAAAAAATTTCTAAACCAAAATGATAATTAAGTTGTCAACTAAATTTTCACCATAATAGCCTAAGGCTTAAAAAATTCAGATGCCAATCTAATTACATAACTAATTATAACTACATTTTCTGATAAAAGAATATAACTGACACACAGCATTAAACAGTTCAATTAAAAGTGAATTGGATAATCAACGAGAACAAGCCCCAACGAAAAGGGCAATCTGGGTCTGCATGCACATTCAATAAATGCAGGAAGACAACATTCAAACAAACAAAAAAGCCCGTATCATAAAACATCACAAAAAACACATAAGATCAGAAGAGAAAAACAAAACAACGAGAGAGTTAACAGTAGTAAAGCACCAAAAGAGACAAACAAAAAGAAAAGGGTATATACAATGAAGATCATCAACAGACCTTAGAGAAGAAGCAGATATCATCAGCTGCCATGGTTTTGAAGAGCTAAAAGAGGAAAAGAAAGTTAATGAAAAGGCATTGGGCAGCTCAGAATTTTTCTTCTTCACCTGTTTTTCGCAGTTCCAGCTTTGTCTCTGCCTCTCACCCACTAACACTCTGCAAAACAATTCAAAACGAAAAAGAAAAAGAAAGAGAGAGATTAACGGTTCTGTCCCGTGAAGAACAAAATCATTAGACCGTTGCACGCTCCATTGTTTTTGTCTACGCCGTTTAAAAAATATTTTTATTCTTTTTTCTTTTTGTAATAAAGCCTCCCACGGCGCTAGGTAAAGAATCAAAGCATAGGTGAAACTAGCAAGACGACAGTGCGTTTAAATGAGATCTTAGTCTTTTGGTGGAGTTGCACCCCACAGCCAACAGCCAACACTCCAAAACCCTGATCAACTTGACACGTTGTGTCCAAAGATACAGTGATTTCTTGATTTTTATTAAGACCTAAACAATCCATGTGATGATCATTATGTAGGAATTAATGACCCCTGCTTTCGAAATTTTAGTTATTTTAATTGATTTATTTATTGTTATTAAAACCTAAACAACAGAAAATTAATTTTTTTTTACCTATTTTAATAAACTTCTTGATGTCGTTGAAATCTTAACGATCCATATGATCATTATTATTTTGTAAGAATTAAAGATGCATGTTTTATATATTTTAGTTATTTAATTGATAAATTTTGTATTGGAACATAAACATTCCACGTGATATGTTGTAAGCATTAAAGATCCATGTTTTAGTAATTTTAATTGATTTCTTTGTAACATGTAACGAAAGCTTAGTTACACATCCATGATCAAACGTGAAAGGGCAATAAACGAAAAAATGCAAAAAATACCTAATTTCGATCCATAACTTTAAACAAGCTTTTCGAAGCTGGAACGAGAGCGAATCTATCGCCGTCTTTACAGAAACTGCCCACCAGGACACGACTAACGTCTTTCTACAGTTTTCTCAAAACATAATCTCTTTTAACGGGTCAGAGAATCCTTATGCTTACGAATAATATGAACAACTGCAGGAGACCTTAACCTTTATATATAACATCCATGTCGGGCTTCCCTATCACAGGCCCGATATGGGTCAGGTTCACAATTATCAGGATTCGTTTTCCACCCAAACTTTGACCAATTGACTTAGATTATTTATTGGGCCACTTTATTATCTTTATTCGGATCAAATTATGTAATTTAATTGATAAGTTATTAAAAAATCAAAAAATGCAATTAAATGTTGTTCAACTTTATGGTAAATGTAAAAAAGTCCAACATTCTTCTCCTTAGACAATACTTTTTTTTTTAGAATTTAAAAAATTGAATTAATATCAAAAGGGATACAAAAGTCAAACCACCATGGGATATTCTCTAAGCCCGACACGTGAGCATTTTAACACAAACAAACTAAATGAAGCCGGGACAATAGAAACAGGCACACTAAAACAAGGGAAACTTCAGATTAGGGCAAAACGGATCGATGCTTTCCGCGACATCAGCCAGCAGCTACTCGAATCGGAAAGTCCGGGCGTGCGAGACGACACTACCCGATCTCCTTCGTCTACCGCATCTTGGGATTAAAGCCAACGGTAAGTCCTAATAAGAGCGTTACTGGAGAGACTTCTCAGAGGTGACGAAGGTTAGTTGTGTTGCAGGAGAGCCGGAAGGGAAGGATGGGGCTTCGCAATATTGCGCCTTGCTTCGTCGATTGCCAGCTTCTAGAAGCGCAAGATCGGACGGAGGCGAAGGGGAGGACAGCGTCGATAAAAGGTTAGTAACGATCTTGTCCATACAATTAATAAATGGTTTACCGTATGGGGGACTAGACTCTCCAGGTGAGAGCTAGTTTCCTACTACATTTGGAGTGCAACTGAGAGGAAATCAGCTGCTCTCTGATGTGTTTTATGATTAGCTCTAGGGTAGAGGATAGGGGAGTAGTCTTCTGCTGGAACCGTCGTAGGTTTCTTTCCCTCCAAATTTCTTAAGCGCATGTAGCTACTGAAATTAGGATAACTGCTATGTCAAAATTAGAGGCAGGTAGGCGGGGCAGCTCCAAAAGAAGCTCATGGAGCCTATTCGGCAGATGAGCTTCTGTACTCAGTCTGAGGATTTTCAACAAAATTTCTGTGGAGTAGCCACACTCGAATAGAATGTGATCCCTAGTCTCATCCATATGATTACAAAGAATGCATATCCGTGGGGAATTTAGGAATTGAAGCCTATCCATAGTACTCAGTCGATTCAGCATGACCAGCCATAGCAGAAAGCTCTGTTTAGGTTTTAGAAACTTGTTCCAAACCATAAGGTACCAATCCACCTGAAACTGTGTTCCCCCAAGTTGTTTCTTTGCAACCTGCATTGTGAGGTTAGAGACTGGAATCCCCTTCCATAAGAAAATATCCTTTTCTCCAGGCCGACTTATATGTGGGATGGATAATAATCTAATTTCATCCCTGGAAAATAACCATCTGCCATCTGTTAAGAGATCCTTAAGCTTGGTATTCGTAGGGAATCGCATTAGAAGAGTTCTAGCCAATGGGTTATGGATCAAGGCACTATGACCAGTCCAATTATCATGCCACATAAATGATCTTTCCCCATCCCCCACACTACAAGACATATGAGGTTGAACATGAGCTCTCAGCTTTAAAAGTTGATTGAAAAACCAAGTATAACTAGGTTTGGAGGATAAATCCCAAAAACACCTCCCCTTTAGAATGTAAACATGAACCCATCTAATCCACATTGATTGCTTATCATCGAAAAGTCTCCAAATCCTTTTAGCCATAAGGAGGTGATTCTTTTTGGATATAGGCTCCAGCCCCAAGCCCCCTTCTGCTTTAGGTTGACAAATGGACTTCCAATTGACCTTAGCTTTCCCGTGTTCACCACCCACTTTCCCCCATAGGAATTGCTTCATCAACTTCTCAATTGTTTTGATAATCCCTTTGGAAAGGAAAAGATAGGAGCACCAGTAATTGTGCAT
>JANKOD010000193.1:29040124-29051666 GCA_026284645.1 Erythroxylum acuminatum | reverse complement strand
ATGAATTCAGCTTATTATCATAAATATAAACATGTTACCCACGAGCGAAAGCTCACCCCCACCTTCCCGTCCCATCTCCAGGTGAAGAGCAGGACCTCGAGGAATGAGCGTAAAAAGGGCATACTCCAAGAATTAGTATTTTGTATTTCAAGACAATTTTTGCAACAATGCTTTAGATGCATTTTAAGAAAATCAGTTATTTTTAGCAAGATGTATTTTGATCATGTTGTAAATGGGCTTGAAATGCCCACTAAAGCATTGTAAAACAGTTGTTTTGATGAAAATGAAGTGTAGTTGAATTATGGTATTTCAAGTGAGTATTATGGTTTTTAATGATTGCATGATTAGGGTTGTGATTGTTGAATGAGTGATGAGAATGAGTTTAGCTTTGTGGTTGATGAGTAATGCATGAGTGTTTTGGTTGAATAAATTGGATGACAAATTGAAGTTGAGATTTGAGTGTTGGAAGGTCGAACTAGGTGTTTGACTAGAGTATAAAGTGCCATAGTATAGAAATGAGTGTATTGTGGAAGTTGAGAAGTGTTGGAAATGGTTAGAAGTCGAGCAGTCAAGAAGTGGCATGGGAATTCTGGAAAATTCCCATGTCCGTTAAACAGACACGCATGTTCGTTTAACGGACACATTCGGGTGAGAAATCACCTCTTGTCCACTTCATGTCCGTCGAACGGACATATCTGTCCGTTTAACGGACAACCTCGGGTGTAACAGTACCACTTTTGCACTTCGTGTCCGTTGGACGGACGCGCCTGTCCGTTTAACGGACAGGTTAGGCCAAAACAGTACCAATTGTTCAGTTCATGTCCGTTTAACGGACACTCATGTCCGTTTAACGGACATGGGTTAAAAAGTCTTATTCTTCAAAATTTTCAAGAACAGTGAGGGTTTAAGTTTCAACCAGCGTATGCTTACCACCAAAGTAGGTTAGCAGCATGTGTCAGGTATCAGGTGTAGGGTATCAGTCAGCCAGCGGTCTCGGGAGTGGGCTTCAGTCAGGGCTCACCACCCGGGCCCGTCGGGCTCCGGGATCGGGGTCTGACAATTGGTGCATTTAAAGATTGTGGCAAAAAAATGTAAACACATACTGTTAGAACCCCTCATTGAGCTTGCTCATCTTTTGGCTTTGTTTCAGTTGAATATCCTAGAATTTCAATTTAGTGTCCTAAATTTCTTTTTGCATCCACTACAATAGAACAGACTATTAGTTACAATTTTTTTTGTCAATGAATTGTAAATCGTCACTAAATGTCAACTTTTGGCGAAGATTTAAAAATTTGTCGCCCAAAGTTGAGGTTTTGGCAACGTTAGAGAAAATCTTGTTAAAGCAAATTCTTTGGCGACAATTTTTTTGAGTTTTCGCTAAAAGTGCCTAATTTTGTGAGGATTTACTTATATCATTGCAAAAAGTCGAGCGTTTGACGGCGAGAATTTGAAACTTCGCGAGATATTCGAACTTTTTGCGGCAAAATATATAATTCGTCACCAAATGTAAACTTTTGGCAATAAAATGTTGAAATCATCACGAAAAGTCTAGATTAAAGAATTATATATTAATAATGTTAATTTGATAATTTTTAAATGGCAAGTGTGCTTAATAATCCTAAGGCTAATTATAATTGACATATATATATATATGATTTTTCTTACTTTTGACTATGTTTTCTTTATAAATTTGTTTAAACATATAGTTAATGCATTAAAACTCTATAAATTATCCTTTTGGATATAAAAAGATAAGCATACTTAAATTTTTACATTTTAATAAGATAGAAAATAATAATTTTAAGTTGACTACTATTCTTAATCATTAATATTTATTAACAATAAAATAAGACATAAAAATATTGAAAATTGTAAGCAATATAATATAATGATATATGCAGGTAAGGAGTACAAGATTTTAATTAAAAGTTTAACAATTCTTACCAACATATAACAATAACGACAACAACAACAACATTAACATCTAGTATGAATCTTATTGATACGCGGGATCTTAGGAGGTCCAATAGTACGTAGCTTTAACCCTAACTGGTAGAGAGACTGTTTCCAAAATTCGTACAAACATAACAATAAATAAAGTTTCATACTTATTCCATTAAAAGGGAAATGAAATAATTATTTTTTGGATTCCAAATGATAAGAGAGTCGGTAAAGGTAAATGAATTTGCTATGTCTTGATTCCCAAAAAGGGCCTATGTACGTTATAAGCCATCAATTAAAAACGTCAAAGATTTTCCCTCAGGTGTTGGGTTATTGACATCTTCTTCCAATAACTTATTGGTTATAACTAAACTTACAAAGGATACAGTGAACGAATCCCTAAATGCAATATAGATCACTAAACTAGATGAACTATCATTATAATGCATTTCACCTAAAACACAAATAGTATAGAACTTAAATAGCTAGTTAAGTCAAACTGTATAACGAAGCCGAATTCGAACATATGCATACCAGATTGAATAGACATAATAATTAGAATCAATGATTAGTCAAAAACAATCAATTGCCCTAATCTTATACTAACCATCGGGACATTGCCACCATTTCCATTTTCATCTATGTTCTCTTGAAGATTGGAGTAAGCTTTACACAAGACATAGTATATACAATCAAACGTTCATCTGATAACTTACTATGATGCAAATAAGATACAAATAATTAAGCAAGAGAAGTAATTCAGTTGATACTAAAAACCTTAAAGAAGAAGATCGGTCATGGAAGGCAAGCAGTGATTATTGTATGATGAGGAAATTTTTTATTCATCGATTTGCTCTGCACTAGGTAGAATTTTTCCATAGTCCTCATAACAGAGCTCATTTCTATCATCGAAAATGGGTCGCCATGTCGACATTCCTCGATGAATTGATGTTAATAGTTTAACTATGAAAAATTAATTTATCATAAAATTACTATGTTTAATAAAATTCATTTGGTAATCAAATCCACAATTTCTACACATGGAATGAACTGATGCAAAAGATATTTTTTGCATTCCATATCAATGTGATATGTTATGTTAGTTTATCGATGATAAGTCAAAGTACTACATTTCAGTAGTGGTATATATGTGGATTATAAGGAATCATATGGTAAATGTTTTAAATAAACATTTGTTGCAAATTGTGCCTTGAATCTCTAACAAACCTTCCATTCAATAATTAGTAGAATTTCCTCAAACAACAACCAGAGGTTGGGAAAAAAAGTCTACCCATCGTCATCTAATACAAAAACACAATTCACCATCTTCCAATCACAAACAGAAGGGAAAAGCCATACACTATTTGCAAAACACAAACCCCACATTAGCTTTGGGATGTAGCAGAAAAATAGAGCACAATAAGGAGGGTTCTTGGTAATAAAAAAGAACAATACGTACCAACACAGCACACGATGCTTTATCAACGGTAAGGACCATAAGATAGGAGATGACCACAAAATAGGAGATGACGCTTCTTCGACAAATTATGAAGAGAAAATATGATGGCTAACACGAAAACAAAGACAACTTCATTTTCGTGTTAATAGCCTAGTTGAAAATAATGTTGTTTGTTGTTAAGGTAAACGATGTCATTTTCGATTATGTCAGAAGAAATTAACTATTTGGTGAGGATTCAAAAACCCGTCGCCAAATGGTTTGCCATTACTATTTGGCTTCACCTTTGGCTAACATAATTATATATAATATATAAATTATATGTTATAGTATGGAATTTTTATATAATATATATATTACATAAGATATGAAAAAACATATAAATTATGTAATAATTAATAAATCATTATACTAGTTACAATTTATTATCTATACATTCATATTACATTATATTAATTACCGTATGTGATAATAATAATACTAGCAATTTAATTAAAAATAACATATGGGACTTTTGGCTACGTTTTCCTTGGCGATGAATCACAATTTTAATGTTAATAAGATAAAAATATTATAAATTTAAGTTAACTACTATCCTTAATCATTAATATTATTAACAATTTTAATGTTAATAATACAGTAAACAAAAATGTCATTTATAATTTTATTAATTTTTTAATATATATGAATTCGTAATTTAATGTGGTCTCACAAAACTATATTTATTATATATAATTTCTATAGTAATTTATGTTTATGATATATTAAAAATGGTAGTAAAATTTAAAAATCTATATAAAAAAGTGTAGTATTGGCGACGATTTCATAAATTGGTAGCCAAATATATGACTGCCAATTTAATATTATTCACAATGATTGTAAGTATAAAAATAAATATACTTAACAACAATGAAATTTAAAAAATTTATACACAAAATTTATGCATATTACATTTATTTATGCTTTTAATTATTAAATTTTAATATATATGATATGAAAATTGTATGTGGTCTCATAAAACTCTATTTGTTATGCATAAATTCTTTACAATTTTGTAAAAATGTTATATTAAAAAAACCAAAACTATAAAATTTAAAAAATTTATATTATTGATGGCGATTATGTAAAATTGTTGCCTATTGTGTAACATTTGGCAATGAATTTCTAAATTCGTTGCCAAATGTAATCATTGCCTATTGTGCCACATTTGGCGATGAATTTTTAAATTTGTTAACAAATGTTACAGAAAAAAAGGGATGAAAATGATGTCATTTGTTCAACGATAAACGACATAGTTTTGTCAATGTTATAATCCTCCCACCCGACCCCCTCCTCTCCATTTCGTTTTGCCTCCTCTTCTCTTCTATTTTCCTTCAACATTTTTTAAGTGAACCTTTGTTTCACATATTGTCTTCTCTTTGTCCACTCATCATCTTCGTTTCATCTACCATCGCCCCCTGCAATTGTAGTCGAGGTAAGTAGTTTGTTTAATTTTTCAGTGAGTTTTATTTCTGCTTTTAATGTTGTTATTAAATGGCATGTTCATGGTCAGTTTTTGGGCGAACCTTTGAGTTATTTACATATAAATGGACTGTTAATGTTAGTGAAGAAAGGGAAAAGACATAATATTTGTTGTTAGTTAGGGTTTAATTTTTTAAGCCTATAAGGTGTTCGATGAAAGTCCTCTTATGTTTTTAGTGTTCTATTTTTATAGGGAACGAATTAGCTTTCCATGCATGCTTTGAGTGTACTATTTTTAGTGTAAAAAACATTTACGAAATGGTAAAAGTAGTTCCAAATAAATAGACATAAAAGAACTTATGATACATATTTATATTATACTAAAATAAACAATAAATGTATATTGAAGCTCTCCTTTAAATGATCCAACAATATATGTTAATAAACATAATTGTTGCTCTTTCCTTTATCATGTAATTAGTAATTAAATATAATCTAATTAATAAACTTCAATATACTCTATATAAAAAATATATACAACATTATCTCAATAAGAGCATCCCATAATCGTGTTTCTTCTTGAACTAATGATTACCACTTATTAAACATCACCTATGATATGATTTTGATGGTTCTTTTTGAATTTTCAATCTACTAGGAGCATCTAATCCTTTTTACAAGCAAAATGAGTTTAAGAGGGATACATCATTGCAATAATAGTGATAAGTCCTCTTTTTAATATTTCATTTAATAATTTTCTTATATCATCTTCATTAGGTGTTTTTTTTATATCAAAATTAATTTATCTAATTTATTTTAAAATTGTAACAAATTGTCACTAACACAATACAACTTATTCAAAATATGCATGATATAAAAGGAAGAATAAGAAGTAATATCCATATTTTCTAATTAAAAGAAATGTAGGGTATCATTATTATTCTATGACTAATTTAGAGTATGTTTGAGGTGGAAAAAATGATTGAAGATAACGGAGTTGAATTATTCTTGGACTTGCAGTTTGGAAACTGAAAGACTAAAACTTAGAAAAAACAAGGCAATATAGGTTATGTGTGTTGAATGGGTTAATTGAATGTGAATGTATGTTAGGAACTTTATTTTACCACTACCTATAAGATGTTTGAGGAACTTTATTTTACCACTCCCTATAAGATGTTCAACTAAAGTTCACTTTGAATCGTTAATGTCACTCTCAGATCATAGGCCTCTCACTTTTACTCTCTGTCGAAGTTTTCATTACTAAAAAAATATTGTGAGCCCATCACTAACATAAAGTCGTTAGAACTTTATTAACAGTAAGCTACTAGTTATGTGTCCAAAAACTTTAGTTATAAGTATTTTCTTCATTTTAAGTCCTAAGACCCAACTCTATGAACAAGTGTATTATATTAATATGAAATTGTCTTTTTTTACAAGCCTTGTTTTGTGTTAAAGAGTGTTGATAATCGTCTAACCTCATCTTTCTTCTTTGTAGTATACGATTGTCTGTCCATCAAGATAAGTCATCCAACTAATTAATATCTACAATATGTTTAGGTCTTGTGTTATTCTTTGCAATATTCTTAGAATCATTAATGAGTTTTTATAGACAACTTTAATAGTCTAAGTATTTATTTTTGGGTTTCGTTTGAATAATTGATGATACCAATGTATGAATTACATAACTATTTACTACACGTAGCTTACTATTTGTTTGAATTCAAGTTTAGCATTAACATTATAAATTCACCTAATATTAATGACAATCCTTTGTATAATAAACTCCTAGGATGGTATATAGGTTGGAAACCCGTGATGTAGCTCCCATAAGGCTTATCAGTGAAATATTCTATGAGCCTAAAAATCACAATAAGAACTTGCTTTCTCGATTTATATGGTGTAACACTGCTATAGACCATAGTCCTTGTTTAAATTTAAACTTAATTTATGAACTTCAATGTGATTACTGGAGAAGTATTAACATTAGAAATTCACCTACAATTATGGACAATCCTTTGCATAATAAACCTCTAGGATGGTATATAGGCTAGAAACCTGTGATGCAGCTCCCATGAGGCTTATCAGTGAAATATTCCACAAGTCTAATGGTCACACCGAGAACTTGCTTTCTCGATTCGTTTGGCGTAATAATGCCATGTACCATAAAGCTTGTTTAAATTCAAACTTAATTTATGAACTTTAATGTGATTAATGGAGAAGTATTAACATTAGAAATTCACCTACAATTATGGACAATCCTTTGCATAATAAACCCCTAGGATGATATATAGGCTAGAAACTCGTGATGCAGCTTTCATGAGGCTTATTGATGAAATATTCCATGAGTCTAGGAGTCACAGCGAGAACTTGCTTTCTTAAATCATGTGGTGTAACAATGCCACATTCCATAGTACTTGTTTGAATTCAAAATTTGAAAATGAACTTGTGGTGATTAATGGTTATGTTATATAGATCGAGGATTGCATTTAGTAATTCATTATTTAATTTTAAATGTATAACTAGATGGAAACAAGTTGGATGTCTTATCGAAAATGGTCCACTGAATATTTAGAAGGAGTTAAAAGTTTCATGCATTTTGTAAAAGATTAAATGGGTGATGAATGTCATATTCGTTGTCCATGCGTAGATTGCTTAAATGCCAACGTTCAAAGTCAAAATGTGGTATATAATCACTTGTTAATCTGAGGCATAGATAAATTCTATACTTCGTGACTTTATCACGGCGACCGTAAGGAAACAAGCTGTAGTGGAAGTGTTGGTATAAGTGTTGATGATAGTAAATGAAGTAGATGATGATGATAGGATTGGCAAGATGTTAGAGGATTATGGGAATTATATGGAAACAATGAATGATACTGGTTTGCCTAATATAATTGGTAGTATTACAGAAGATAATTTTAAGAAGATGTTGAAAGTTGCTCAAGAAGAATTATATCCAAGGTGCTCGAATTTCTCACAGCTATATTTTGTTGTCAAGTTGTTGCATTTGAAGGTCTATAATAAATGGACTAACAAGTCTTTTGACATGTTGATATACTTTCTCAATAATGCATTACCCGTTGACAAAAATTGCCCAAATCTTAATATGATGCAAAGAAATTGTTAAGGGAGCTTGGATTAGGATATATATCAATACATGCTTGTAAGTATGATTGTGCTATATTTTAGAAGGATAGTAAAGATCTTGAAGATTGTCCCATTTGTGGTACATTAAGGTGGCGAGTGGATGATGGGAGACGGAAAAAGATACCATATAAAATCTTGAGATACTTTCCTATTAAAGCACAACTACAAAGGCTTTTTATGTTAACAAAAACAATCATAGATATGAGGTGGCATAAAGAGAAACACATTGATGATAACATTATGCATCATCTAACAGATTCAATAACATGGAAAAACTTTGATGGAAAGTTTCCATAGTTTGTACAAGATTGTCCTAATGTTCGACTTGGTTTAGCCTCAGATGAATTTAGTCCTTTCAGTAATATGAGTACTTTTTACAACATGTGGCCGGTAATATTAGTGCCATACAATTACCTTCATGGAAGTTTATGAAGGAGAATTTTATGTTATTTTCTTTGTTTATTCTAGGACCTACTATTAAGTCAAAATGACTTCTCGTCTAATAATTTTGGTGACAATCAAATAATAATAATTTTAGAAATAGATGAACCATTTTGATTAGAAGGAAGCAAAACAAAGAATGAAGAAAACTCAGAAGATACAAAAGTAAGAAGATATAAAATTCAGAAGGAAGAAAACTCAGAAGATACAAAAGTAAGAAGATACAAAATTCAAAAGGAAGAAAACTCAGAAGATACAAAAGTAAGAAGATACAAAAGTCAGAAGGAAGAAAACTCAGAAGATACAAAAGTAAGATGATACGAAGAAGAAGACACGATAGTACGTCGGACGGTTATTCAGCTTGAGTTAGTTATAGAACTCAACTAAATAACGGTTTCTAAAAGAAACAAGAAAGCAAGAAACAGTTATCAAGAAGCAGTTGAAGACGGAGGCTATAAATATAAGTCGGAGTCGAAGACTGAACGAGTTAGTGAACTTTAGCAAAACTCTGTATTCGTTGTGCAAAACATTAGAGCTATTGTTACCGTAACAAAGTTCGGAATATCTTTCTAGTAAGAGAGAGAAATAGATGAAAGCCTGAAGAGGCTAAGAGAGTGAAAATAATACTTAGTGTAAGAGACCTGAAGAGGCTCTATAGAGAAAGAATACTTGTACATTTTGAGAAGAATAGTAAAATCTTAGATGAATTCTGAGGACTGGACGTAGCCCACGGTTTGGGGTGAACTAGGATAAAATCGCTGTGTCAACTTTCTAACTCTCTACTTTAATTTCTATTGTCCATATACAAGTATATAGAAGTTATTTGCGATTTAACCAAGTAGCTATTCTCGTATAACAGTTATGATATGCACTTAATAGCTTTGAAACAGTTAGTTTTCAAAGAAATATAAAAAGGGCTTGTATTCATGGAAAAATATACACAATGCAACCCTCCCTTCTTGTGCAATTTGTATATTGTTCGTAAAGACTATACTAACAAGTGATTTACTTCAGTTGGTATTAGAGCTTGGTTTCCAAGAACCACCGTTACAAAGTGAGGATAAAGATCCATGGCAGAATCACATGTTTTTATAGCTGAAGGCGCCTCTGTCACAAGACCTCCTGCATTCAATGATGAAGATTATCATTATTGGAAGGATAGGATGCGGCTCTTCATTGAATCAACACATATTGATCTTTGGGAGATTATTGAAAATGGACTGTATGTACCAGTGGATGATGAAGGAAATGTCATTCCACGTACCAAATGGTCGGTTGATCAAAAAGCAAGATTCCAACTAAACTCAAAGACCAAGTTCTTTCTAAGTTGTGCCTTGAGCAGAAGTGAATACGATAAAGTTCATGGATGCAATACTGCAAAGGAGATATGGTATACTCTATCTATTGCACACGAAGACACAAACCAAGTGAAAGAGTCCCATTTTTGTACACCAGTATAAGCTATTTAAAATAAAGGAAGATGAGTCTATCGATCAGATGCTTGGACGATTTCAAACTATTGTCAATGGACTTAAAGCTCTTGGGAGAATCTATAATAATCAGGATCATGTCTGGAAGATTCTCAAAAGTCTGCTGAAAAGATGGAGGCCTAAGGTCACTGCAGTACAAAAAGCCAAGGACTTGAGCATATTGAAGCTTGATGAATTATTTGGTTCTTTGAAGATACACGAAGTGGAGCTTGATGCAGAAGATAAACCCAGACGGGACAAATCTATAGCATTAAATGCTGGACAAAAGAATCACAAGACTCAGAAAAAGAGAAGTTCATCATCAAAAGCATTAAAGATTGAAGAAATCAAGAATGACGACACCAGTGAATTTGAACAAGATTCAAGCGAAGATGATGAAGAATTATCTTTAATCTCGAGAAAGAGCAGACAAATGTGGAAGAAGAAAGCTAAAGGAAACAAAGATTTTTCCTTTAAGAAAAATAGCAAAGATGAAGGCAAGAATGAGAAGACATCTGTCATATGCTACGAGTGCAACAAACCTGGACACTACAAATCTGAATGCCCGTTACTGAGAAGAAAACCAAAGAAAACTAAAGAAAATAAGAAGAGTATGATGGCAAGGTGGGAAGATTTGGATTCATCCGAATTTGATATTGATTCAAAAGCATCAATTTAAGCAAATATATGCTTGGTAGCCGAAAAAGAAAGTGACGAGGAGGTAACCTCTAATTTTAATGAATTACAAGATGCATATTTAGAACTGTTAGAAGATTCTCATGTTATACTAAGGCAGTATAGGTTGTTAAAGAAAAAGTTTATAGAAAACTTGAAAAACACGCAAGAGTTAGAGAGAGAAAACGTCTGCCTGAAGAAACAAGTAGATGATATGAAGAAGAAGGTAACTATAGATAGATCTAAGGAAATCAGTCAGTTGAAACAAAGGATCAATATTCTTTCATCTGATCTATCAACATTCACTGAGAGTACGAAAAAGATGAATAACATGCTAGGAAGATACAAACACCTTAATGATAAGAGTAGTTTAGGGTTTGCTAAAAACAATACTCAATATAAAAAGAACTTTGTTCCTTATAGGAAGAAAAATCACCAATCATCTTATTATCATTCCATGAATTATTATAAGACTAACCCCAAAGGACCTAAGAAAATTTGGGTACCTAAGAAAAATATAATATCTACTGCAGATATCCTTCCTTGGAAAAAGCAACCAGCACCAATGGTATTTGGAAAGTGGATGCTCGCGACATATGACAAAAAGAAGGTCTATGTTCCTAGATCTTCAAAATAAAAAGGAAGGATCGGTAACTTTTGGAGACAACCAGCAGGGCAAAATAATTAGAATCAGTAAAATCGGTAAAGATTCTTTTGCATCTATTGATAATATTCTGCTAGTTGATGGTTTAAAACATAATTTGATTAGTGTCAGTCAACTATATGACTCTGGTTTTGAAGTATCCTTTAATCAAAATTCTTGTGTAGTCAAAAACAAGGACGGTTCCATATTCTTCTCTGCCAAAAGACGAAATAATCTTTATAAGATTAATTTAGAAGATTTGCAAAGTCAAAATATTTCTTGTTTTATATCAACAGATGAAGAAAAACT
>JANKOD010000193.1:29026860-29037360 GCA_026284645.1 Erythroxylum acuminatum | reverse complement strand
GGTTGGAATTCAAGAGAAATTCTGGAATTATCTAGATAGAATTGATAAAATTTGTCTTCTTGGAAGTTGTAGAAGATTTCTCTAGCTTTCCAACGATATGAAGTTTGTGATTTTTGGATGTCGGAATGGAGAGATATGAGTGTTACAAGTTAGGGTGCTATATATGGTTTATGTTTGTGATAACTTTGATGAATGATAGGAATTTGGGGGTTTGATGAACCAATTGTGTTGAGACTTGAGAATTTTGTGAGATGAACTTGGGTGTTTGAGTTGTTATGAAGTGTTTTGGCATTGGAATAAGTGAATTTGGGAAGATTACAAGTGTATATGATGTTAGGATGGTTGTTGGAAGCTTTGGAGGTGCATTGGGGGACTTTGGGGAACCCCCATATCCGTTTAAACGGACCTTCTCGGGTGTAAAAACACCCCTTGCCCAGTTTATGTCCGTTAATGTTGGAAGCTTTGGAGGTGCATTGGGGGACTTTGGGGAACCCCCATATCCGTTTAAACAGACCTTCTCGGGTGTAAAAACACCCCTTGTCCAGTTTATGTCCGTTGGATGTCCGTTTAACGGACCTTCTCGGGTCATTTTGGCCTCTTTTACTCGATACATGTCTGTTAAACGGACATGGATGTTCGTTTAACGGACATTCACGGGAAAGATTGTAATTTTTGACACTTTTAGAGGCAGAATCTCGTTTTGTGGTCTTCATGAAAGTTGTAGGTCTAGATGTCTTCTTTCTAATGGTCTAAAAAGGAACTCAATCCGACTTCTAGATTAAAAGTTATGGTGATCGCGCCAAGATAGGTTCAAATCGATTTAGGGTATGAATATGGTTTACTCTTTTGGGCATAACTCCCTCACCCGACCTCCAATTGAGGTGATTCTTGGACCAATAGATCCTTAAGACATGTATCTTTCTCCCTACAAAAAAATTGTATAATTTGGAGTTGATTTGAGAAAGTTTGCATTAAAGTAAGTGAGAGGTCGGTTAGGAGAGCATATTTGGAGTATTAGCACACTTAGGCTTTTTAAGCATATCTTGAGTTGTAGAACTCCGTTTGAGGTGATTTTTGCTTCAAAACGAATTAGAGACTTAGGGTTACAATTTCTATGAAGAAGTCAACTTATGATTTTGGTGATTGATTAGTGTGCGCTCACCACCATTGTGGATTGACAACAAATGACCCTTCAGGAATATAAGCTCATGGTTTCTGACTCCGAATGTTGGGCTCTGGAAATGGGGCCCAACATCTTACATGGGCATTTTTCGACATATGTGTCAAGTTACATGCATTTCAGTCATGTCATAGCCGGTAGTAGCAACTAATCCCTAGTCTTAATTTCATTTATATGAGTCACATATATGAGCATTTGATAAGTGTTTGAATTGATGGAAGTAGTGGGAAGAATGATGATCTGTCTGAATGTGATAAAATGAAAACTTGTGGATATTTAGAAATGGGAAATAGTATATGGTTAGATATGACAAATAATGATGTAATGTATTTGTATTGGTGGATGTATTATGGAATACGATATCAATATTGTATTATGGTAATATATCCCCGAATGTGATATAGATGTGAATACGTTATTATGGACTGATTGAGGAAAGTAATGATATAAAGACGGACGATGAGATTTAATGTGTACAAGCCAAGTTTAAAGAAAATGAAATTTTCTATGACTTTGAGGGGTTAAACTTGGACTTGAAATGATTGTTGGATAAACATGATAAGAGTTATGATTCACTATAAGAGTATGTTAGTAGAACTGAGATTGAAATTTTAAGATGATTATGTATCTATAATTTTGAATTGATAGTGAACATACGTAAGTATGACGATATACTGGTAATTGGAAGAAGGGATAAAGATAGCGAGATTTGTAAAAGTTGTCACAGTTAAGTTAATTTGTTAATTTGTTATTTTATGAGCACATATCTAATACTGGGATCACCATGACAAGTGTGAGAATCGAGCACATAAGAATTATATGTGTGGAGATGATATAAATGATATATGAATATTTGTTAGTCATAGTTCCTATAATTCAAGGTCTAAGATGAATTAGAGTAATGCATTAAAGTGCTTATAGTGATCGATGGAGCATAAATTGAGAGTGTTAAAGATATTATTGTGTGTGATGAATCCGAGGAAAAAGAAGAAGGGCACTATTGTGGCATAGTTCCCACGACCGAGGTTAGGCGCAAAAAGGGTGTTTTCCTAAATCAAATGAGATTAAGGTATTCTGAACATAAGTTGTTAAGTAGTGAGTTGTTTTAAATACATCTCTAAATGAGATGTAATGATTTTGATGGTACATATCAAGGCATAAGAGTAAATGGATCTGCTTAATGATTCACTGAGCCTTATTATAAGGATATTCTGATTATATAAGTTATGACGTAAATTGATGTTATTGAGATATTATGAATAATTGAAATTGATGTAAGTTATGACGTAATGAATAAGGATATTCTCCATGTAGAGCTATGCTCTGTGATATATGTTTCTGACTGAGCCCAATAGGCCAGTATTTGTATATATGATATGAGATAGGCACTCGGTCATACCAATAATAACAAATGTGGAGTCACATATGCATCTGTATCTGTGTATATATGTTTTGATTCGTAATAATTAAATGATGTGACATGACAGTGTAAGTATTTGGAATATAGATGTTTTGTATGAATAATTGCGAAATATGTGATTTGTGTATACGAATCTAGTGAAATCATTAATGATGGTTCACTCATTGAGTTCGCAAAACTTATAAAAAATTGCAACGTGATTTTTCAGGTTCAGAGGAGTTATCCAATTAGACTAATTAGAGTTCAGCCACTGCAAATGAGCATGAGTTAGGGGTCAGGATCAGTTTGCACTGCATATGTATTCCGTTATGTTGTATTGAAAAGTGTAATCTTAGGTGTTGTACAATGTGTATGAAAATGGTTTTTAAAATGAAAAGACATTATGAAAACAAGTATTTTGTTCTGTAATAGGCCCAAGTGATTACTGAAACTCTGATGTGTTCAATAAGATCTGTATCTTTTGTGATTGAAATTGTTATAAATAAATCGGGTTGAAATTGATTATCGATTTTCCACATATGCGTTTATTGTTTAAGAAAATTTGCAAAGGGATTCGACCGTTTACTGTTTTAGCATGCCACCCTTGCGGGGTACGTACTCGAATATCACCTAGGATGTCGGGTATGTGTCTTGCGAGAGTGGGGTGCTACATGTTCCTAAATGGGTGGCTCTAGAAAATTGGCGCCAAATGCGTGATTATTAGGCCTCTGCCAACATTAAAATTTGTCTTCTTTCTCTTCACATTTGCTTCAATTAATCTTGTTGTACAATTTAATGACTATTTCTTTTCTCTATTTAGGAAAAGTGTAAGAAAGCTAAGGTTAATATAGGAAAAAAGAAAACTCCTCATAACCAAGGCTTAAAATCATTTGTTGTTATATTAAATGAATTTGTAAGTTCTTTGTTAGAAGTTATAATTATATCAATAAATGTAATATTATTTATTGTATTTCAATTCTTTTTTTCTTCATAAAATAGAGTTAGAAGGAACTACATAGAGAAGAGTTTGATAGGATCACAGTCTATAAACTGACACTCTACAAGAAGGTGAAGACTAGGCGTCTGAAGAAGCGCAAAATAATTATGTAAGTATAAAATTTTGTTTAATTTTTAAGTTTATTTATTTATGTAATACTAACTAATAATATTTGAATTATATATTGATTTTGTTTTTAAAATTTTACAATAAGCTGTAGGAGTTATTGCAAAGATCATTGTCTAACGAAAATGAGCCAAATGTAGATGAGATTTGCAACAATGTCCTTGGCACAAGATTAGGGTACGCCAAAGGTCTTAGGTATGGCCCTAAGCCAATTGGTTCATCCTCATCACGACCAACATATGTAACGATGCTTCAAGTAGAGAACCGGTCACTTAAGGCTTAGTTACAATATAATGAACAAAAGTTAGATAGTACTGAATGAAAATTGGCCAAGTTTGAAGAGATAGTCAAACAAATACTTGACTTAAATTATATGAGTAGCAGTGATGATGAAAACGAGTCTTAGTTTGTATATAAGTTTTTTAAAACATTTGTAATCAACCTTTAATGGCATTTTATTTTTTATATAAAATGCTTCTAATTTTAATTATTTTTATTTTTACTTTCGTTTAATTAATTATAAATAAAAAATCTAAACATGAAAAACAATAAGATGGATTTAAAATCTTACCATTAATTATAATTAACTGAAAAACATTAATAGGAATTTTTAGTAAAAAATCAAATTTTGTGACAAAAGCTTTGTAGCTACGTTCTTAAAAACGTAGCCAATAATTTTTAAAATTTAAAAAATTAAATTAAAAATAGTAGCTAAATAGTAGCTAAAAGGATTTAGCTATGATTATAAAATCGTCATGAAAACTTTTTAGCTACGTTTCATCAACCGTCACTAATAACTTTTATTTACGTTATGAAAACTGTCGCTAAATATATTTTGCTACAAAATATTAATCGTCGCAAAACAATATTATCTACATCTACGGTAATGTAGCTAACAACTTTTAGCCACGAAAAGAAACCGTCCCAAAATATCTTTTGTGATGATTTGTTTTATCCTCTCCTATCTCTTTTGGTGACGTATCTGAGATCGAAGAAAAATATAATTTGGAACGATTTTGTAAAAACGTTGCTGATAATATTTTGTTACCGTGATTTTGCGACGATTTGTGCGATGAATTTTTTTCGGCACCAAAAAGTTTTGGCTAAGGGTTTTTGTCATCATGATCATGACTATAGGTAATTGTCTTCACTCACGATTGACAAAGAGCAATTTCATAGAGTCACGATCATGATATAGGCTTCCCAAGTGTAATTTTTCCATCTGTTGTAGGGTTTAAGGCATTTTGGAAATGATCAAAGGGTGAAAACCATAGTTAAACCCTCAAGACCCTTAGAGACTATTTAAGAACCTTATGAAGCCAATGCAGCATCCATCTTGCAAAAGTGGATCAAATAAGGAAGATCGAGGAAGATGTCCAGATTTCCAGTTTTCTAAATCAAGCTCCGAATAGAGTTTTTCTTTCTTTCTCCTTTGTTATTTTCGTAATGATTGATGTCTAAATTGAATTTCTAGATTTCTATCACATTCATGATGTTCCAAGTTCCTTATTAAGGTTTATTCCGTAGTTATTTTATGGCTTTAATCTTTGTTGATTCAATATAATATTATGGTGTTGTGTTAATTGTGCATGCATGTACTTTGGCAATAAATCTAGATAGTGATTTAAAAGTAATCTAATTAAGTTGTAGAATGAGTGTTAGTGATCTAATATGTCACGATATTAACAAATCAACAATCATTCAAAAAGAGATCATGTGTGAGAACTTGATTATTCAGTAGATAACTTCAAATCTAGTTGAAAAGTTAGGAAAGTTTTGTGAATCAAAAGGTTGCAAAATCTAGAATTTTCGTATTGGTCAAGTCCTGAGAGAGAGTAATCAACCTTTTAGGAAATCTAGGATTGACACATAATTAAATTAATAATCATTAGAGGAGCAAAATAATGAAAGAATAAATCCTGCGCACTCATCTTTGATCATCCTCAATTAATTTTGCCAGCTTACTTGATATTTGTTATTGCATTGCTTTTATTTGATAGTTTTAATTTGTTGTTATTATTTTACTTAAATATCTTTTATTACTTTAGACAAAGTTAGGTTCAATGAGTTTTACTTATTCTTCGTGGGATCGATACCTTTTGATAATACAAGTTTATGATCGGTATCCTTGTAGATATTGGAAGTTTTATTATTGTTAAAACTTTCTCAACAAGTTTTTAATTTAGAAAAAGTTAGGTTCAATGAATTTTACTTATTGCTCGTGGTATCGATACCTTTTGATATTACAAGTTTATGATCAGTATACTTGCAGATATTGAAAGTTTTATTATTGTTAAAACTTACTCAACAAGTTTTTAATGTCGTTATTGGGGAATTAGTTTAAGACTTTTATGAATTCCTTTGTTCTAAAGAAATTTTCTTTTACTTTTCTTGTGTCTGTGCGATTGTATGAACAGTCACTCAAGTTCAAGCAAGCTCGAAGAAACTCTAGTTGTTGATATCACAAGACAAGAACAAGCAATTAGAAGAGTGACACGCTAAGAAGAGATTAAATAAACAATGGAAGAAGAATTTAATCAAGGAGACTAGCAACAAATCCTTATAGATTTCATGAGGCCAGGGTTCAATGCTGCACAATAAGGCATTACTCAACCACTGGTGCCAACCTTATTCAAAATAAAACCAGCATTGTTGAATATGCTGTAAATCAACGTGCAATTCTACAGGTTAGTGAACGAAGATCCTAACGCACATTTAGTAAAATTTCTAGATATATATGATACCTTTCGATATAATAATATGTCGAAAGATGTTGTTAGGATGAGGCCCTTCCCTTTTACCTTAAGAGACAGAGACAAAGCATGTTATCATTCCTTAAACTTGACAAACATCACGACATGGGAGCAACTGGTTCGTGCATTTTTAGACAAGTACTTCCCGTTGATGAAGACGACCAGATTAATAAAGGAGATTATAGATTTCCAACAAAATGACGGGGATTCCCTATATGAAGGGTGGGAATGTTACAGGGAATTATAGAGGAGATGCTTTCATTATAACTTACCTAGAGAATTCCTATTACAAACCTTCTATAATGGAGTTAATCCATCTACAAGGGGCACCATCGATGCGGTGTTTGGAGGATCTTTAATAAGGAAGACAGTTGAGGAAGCAGAGGATTTGCTAGAAATGATGGCAAACAATAGTCGTTTTAGGACATCAGACAGAAGCATACAATAAACGATCTTTCACGATCAAAATGGGGTCATTGTTGTCGATTTAATGAAAGCAATGCAGACTGAGAATGATAATTTAGCAAGATAACTTAACAACTTGAAGGCCTCTTTATCTACTCCAATTAAAGTAATTTAATATATATGTGAATTATACGAGAAAAATAACCATGATATGGCTGATTGTTTCTTAATGCAAAATAATAATATGGAGTAATTCAACTAAATGGGAGCACAATTTGGTTAAGGAGGGGGTGACAATTCGTATTCTAACACTTACAATCCTGGGTGAAGGATCCATTAAAATTTTGTTTGGTCAAACAGTATGGGTAACCAAATGCGAAATGAAGGTCCACCTAGATTCCAACAAAACAAGGCTAATGCCAATGACTAAAAAATGGATGAGATTTTGGACAGGCTCATAAATATGAAAGGGAAGTTTGAACAGGTAACTAAAAATCATGCTTCTTCCATTCATAACTTATAGTTTCAAATGAGTCAACTGGCGAATGCGCTATGCATAAGAAGTGTGAGGAGTCTCTTGAGCGATACTGAATAAAACCCAAGGGAGCAACTCAAAGCAATCACACTCATAAATAGGAAAGAGCTTGAGAAACCAATGGATAAACAATCTAAAACCCCCTAGAAGAAGACCAAAAAAGGAGAAGGATGAAGAAATGAGTGAATACCCCCTTACACTGCCCGTCTGCCATATCCACCCAAGATTCCATTCCCCCAGTAATGAATAAAGAATAATCTATGCACATTTTGCAAAGTTCATGGAGAACTTGAAGACTTTACAATTTAATTTATTGTTTGTGGAGGCATTGGAACATATACCCATGTATGCGAAGTTCCTTAAAGACATAATAATAAAGAAGCAGACTTGGGAAGAGAATCAAATGATAGCATTAACAGGATGGAGTTTTATTATCACCAGTCACATGCCTTCTAAGCTGAAGGATCCTAGAAGCTTTACATTACCCTGTATGGTTAGGGGGTTAGAATTTACAAAGGGATCATGCGACTTAGGCGCAAGTTTAAATCTTATGCCTTTATCGACTTTTAGGAAATTGGGGCTCAACGATTTGAAGCCAACTTTGATGCTTGTTCAATTGGCGGATCGATCTATAAAGAAACTGTTTGGTATGGTGGAGGATGTTATCATAAAGGTGGACAATTTTATTGTTCTTATGGATTTATTCGTATTAGATTTCGAAGAGAATAAAACTGTCAAATCATTGTTGGACTACCTTTTATGAACACTAGAAAAGCACTGATACTTGTTTATGAAGGCAAATTGCTTCTTTAGATTGGTGATGAGCAGGTGGAGTTCGGTATGAAAAAAGCCTTGAAACATTCAAAAGAAAGCACCTCATGCATGAAAATAGACATAAGGGATGAGTATATCAAAAAGCAGCAGAAGGGCTACTTTGAAGAAGTTATAAGGAACATGTGACAAAGGATATAGAGTTGGAGGAATATACAGAAGTCCTTGTACAAGAAGCTACAATAGAAGAGTGGTCAAGAGTGATTGCAAAAGAAGATGAGCAATTCACCTTTCTACCCCACAAACTATTTGATTTTTTGAAAGATTCAAGGGATTTTATCATTCCCGATTATTTTGACAGTTTGTTATCGACAAGGGCATTACAAAAGTTACTTGGGTTTTCTAATTTAATTGATCATGCCCTTTTTAGTATCTCACAACATATAGCTTATTTACAAGTTACTACACTGATACCCAAAATAGGTGGAAGCAAGCCACTCATAATTGCCCCCGGTTGAGCTTTGAAGGATGTGAGGTCAAACTAATGACCATAACTTAGCATGTTTGATAATTAGATAGAAAAAGTTTCAGTAGTTAGGTTTGTATTGAATTCTAGTATTAGGGTTTTAATTTCAATATTTTTGGAGTGGTTTGGATGGCTAAAATTCTTGTTTTTGAAGTTAATAAGAGTTAGGGAAGCAAGCTCAGAGGTTACATCATGAAGAAATGATGAAATGGGACAAGGGTGGAAAAAGTCACCATGTCATAAATATGCAAGGCACGAAAGTAGCTTCTGTCACGATTGTGACAGGCAGCAGACTTAATGAAAAAAATGTGATTTTTCATCCCAAAACCTATATTTTACACCTCATTCTTCAATCCAAATCCTATATCTTCACATTTCTTCTTTATTTTCCACATCCTTTCTCTCTTTAAGCCTTAGCCTCCACTCCAAAACTCGTTTGCTTCTCTCTTCACTTTCTTTAGATATCTCACTTGTTTTTACATTTTAATCTATATTTTTCTCCTCTCTTCATATATTTCATAACTTCCACACATATCGTACATTTTGGAAGTAGGTTTTACATAATTTCGTACTTATTTTCAACATTCACGTTTTTGGGTGTTTTTGGTGTAGTTTGTTATGTTTTTAGTCTATTTTGTAGGTTTACACTTACTAATAAGGCCAAAAATCAACCAAAGTGCAAAACACTCACAATCTAAAGGAAAAGCACCAGAGGTGGTAGGAGTGGAGCACCAAATAAGGCAACAAACTTTGGAGCTTCTTTTCTGATTTACTCAGAAGAAGAAGGTATCCTATTTTGAACTCTTCACTCTAGGGTTATTAGTGCTCCTAGGTATTTTCATTTTGATATTTTGGATAATCTAGGCTTAAAGGACAAGGTTGAGACTTTGAGAACTAACATTCAAAGGATAAGTTTATTACCTTTGACTACGTTATGTATAAATAATTGACCCTTGAGTTTTATACTACTCTTCAAGTTAAATTTTAGAATCTAACTGAATTTTGGTTTCATTTGAGAGGTCAACTAGTCGTGACAATCTGCAAGTGCACAGAGTCATTCCTAGTACCTACAAATCGAGTATTCCAAGGTCATCTCCCACAAGGACTAAGATACTACAAAATTAATCCTAGTTACTTGAACGAAAGTGACAATAAACTTAAAAGATGATTGGATTTGGGTAGACAATAAATTGTAAATACTGGAAATAACAAACAAGGATAATTTGATGATTTAAACTTAGGGCTTTAGGGTTCACCAATTCAAGAGATTGATCAATAAATTATGAAATTGATTGAATGACAGGTTATAATAACCATTTCACAACTTTACTCATATTCTCTCTCATGACATATAAGAATACCTAACTAGTTGATTACCATCTCTCAATGTGAAATCTAACTAGTTACATTCATTAAGAACAAGCAACCACAAGTTATCACACTAGTTTAGGATATCTCTATCCCTAAATCTAATGTGTTTATCTCCCTAGTGCATGAATCATACTTCACCTCTCAGTTCAGCATATGATTCCTAGGGCTGCATCTATGGTGATCAAGCATAGAGACAACAATGAAATGTAAGAAAGATAAACATAACCCAAGAACTTTCATTCAACACCAATTAATGTAACATCCTGCCCTCCTAATAAGGGTTAGAATCGAAAAATATGGTGCATATGAGCAAAAAGATTTGGTTTAAATGAACCTATAGGAAATGGATTGTAATCCTTATGATTGGGAAAATTGGGAGTGTGGTTGATGATTAATTGAAGGTTGGAAAGTTGGAAAATGTTTTGAAGAATGTTAGT
>JANKOD010000193.1:29008174-29026760 GCA_026284645.1 Erythroxylum acuminatum | reverse complement strand
AGTTCGCAAAACTCACCCAAAATTTGCATCTATTTTTCAGGATTCGGAAGGATACCCCGTTGTGTAACGGGAGTAATCTTACTGCTCGCACGGAAAGATTAGAGGTCGGGATCAGTTCATGTCTGCATTAGGGTTTTGTATAAAATGTATTCCGCAATTTTTGTACAGTGTATATGTGAACCTTTCAGTTTGTAATAAGTAATGGGATTGATTAAATGGGAATATTATTGTACATATCAATGTGTATCAATTGATAATGGTTGAATGTGGTTTGTGCATTGAAATGGGCCCCAATGGCCCAATGTGAAATGGTTTATGATTAACGAGGATTGTTTTAAAAAAAATGTATACTGAAAAATGGATTGAGTGCTCTAGCATGCCACCTTCGCGGGTCACGGGCTCGGATATCATCGTCGATATCGGGTTCGGGTCTTGCGGGAGTGGGGTGCTACAATTAATCCATAAAATACATATCAATCCCCTAAATAGGTTACATCCCTCACCCTAAATGGTGTTTAGTTCCAGAACATGATAACATAATCCATGCATATATAGACAATCAACATCCAAGAAAGAGTAGAGAGAGAAGGTAGAGAGAACACAAAATAAGATTGCTTTCAATGCTTGATTCCTTCCTCTTTTCTCCTCATCTTTTCCTCTTTTGGGTGCCTCTTTATGTTGCAGCCTTGTTTTTAGTGTCCAACCCCTCTTTAGGTCTTAAAAATGAGTATTTATAGTGTCTTGGGTTCAAAGAAACCTAGTTTTTTACTAAACAAGAGAAGGCAGGTCGTCCTTGGGCCGACAAAGTCCGTTAAGCGGACGTTAAGCAGACATAATGTCCGCTAAACGGACCTTTTTGGTTCTCTAGAATGAAGTTGGTCAAGCAATTTTCGTTAAGCGGACATTATATCTGTTTATCGGACCTTCTCGGGTCTCTGGAGTGGAATTGACCAAGCAATGTCCCTTAAGTGGACATTATGTCTGTTTAGCGGACATACCCTGGGCCTTTACAAAAGCGTGCAATATTCCTTTTAGACGATATAATCTCTCCTTGGAGTTTTCACGGAAGTTGTAGAACTCGGAGTCCTCTTCGAAAGCGTACTTGAATGACCTTAATCCGACATCCACAGTAGAAGTTATGCCTCATGCTCAAAATCTATCTATTTGCACCTATTAAGTAACAAAGTTGAAATGTGTGAGAAATAATCAAAGAAAGCTCTAAATTCACATCGAGATAAGTCAAATGAGTTCTAATTCATCCTAAAATCATATATGAATAATTTGACTTATCAAATTCCCCCACACTTAAACTATTGCTTGTCCCCAAGCAAAAATAGAAGAAAACTTACTACTAAATCCTTAACCAAGTTATTGATCCCACTTTCGTAGGTGTACGGTGACATTTGGCATATGCCACAAGCTTTTAAACGACTATGCATCCATAATGGAGGAGTTAGAGTCTCCTGAGGGTTTACTTAAAATGAATGATGCCCACAAACATTTCTTTTCCATCATTCCACACCTAATCGTCATCATAGCTCAATCCAATAAGTTGAAATCATTATAGGCAAGAATTGTAACATAGATATAAGGCCACATAATACTTCATAAATAAGATCACAATTAAGCAACAAAAAGACATCATAATACTTCAATTAATCAAAATCACATGCCATGAATGAAGTCTCTCATAAAGCAGTCACCTTCACACAAGTGTTTAAGGGTTTCTCTCAATCATTTTCTCATGCATGTCTCTTACCGTAAGCTTGCATCTTATCTATTTCTCCACTACTCCCATCTATGGCATATCCATGAATCAAAAATGGTTGTAATGGGGCCAATGGGTAAAGTAAGCTATGAAAGAAAGGATAAGGATTCAAATATTCAATAATTAGTAGAGCAGAAACTAAAAATATTACAATCATCATTGGCAAAATTTACCAAGAGCATCCCTAAACATCATAATGCTATGATACTCCACCAACTATATTAACACAATTTCCATCATTCTTTCACCTTGAAAACTGAAGTGAACACACTTTATTAATTATTATCATTTGTTTTTGTTTTGTTTTGTTTTATTTTTCTTCTTTTTTATTATTTTGAAAGCATGCTCCTTCAATTAATATAAAAAACACCCCCACACTTCTTCCTTTGTATACCTGTAAATAAGAAAATTGGATGTACAATGTTTATAGCTCTACTAAACATTGAACAAGGGTGAATTTGTTTTTCTTGGTTCAAGGTTCTTTGCGATAAGTTTACAAAAAACAAGGATCAAACACAATCATTAGGCATAAAGGGTTCACTAGGGGATTGATATAAAAAAGGGTTTGCTATTTGGCTCAAGCTCAATCCTAGTTCCTTTTATCACTTTCATAAACATACCATAATATGATTATGTGTCCTCAAAAAGATGCAATGCAAGTTCTAGAAGTAAACATAAATAAAAGAGAAAATTATATCCCTCATAAGAAAAATAGGATTGAGTGTAATCCTTTAGGCTCAAAATAGCTCGCTCAGTGATGTTTACTCATTAAGTAGCATGCTCATTCAATCAATTTAACATTATATCCTCCATTTGTGGCAAGGCATTTAATCAATTTAATCATATTACGCATCTTATTTCAGATCAACCTTATTCATAATGCAATTAACTCATTAAATTGGATTATAGCGATAATTAAAGCGTGAAAGATGTACTAGTATGCAAACATGCCTACTGAAACTATGCACAATTAGTTAATGCACTTTTTTAAAATGGAAATTGTAAGATAATTCAATGTAAAATAGCACATGCATGACCATCAATTTATCCTCCCCCACATTTAAAATCAACATTGTCCTCAATGTTAGGTAAGATAAAAAAAAATGTTATGCAATTAACGGAATGCAGAGTAAGAGTAGAGAAAAAACCCCCCTGAAATAGCCGATTGACAAAATTCCGCCCCCTCTAGGATTGAAGAGTCTTGATCACGCTATTCCTCATGCTAATAGCAGGTGTCATTGAGATGTCTTGTAAACACTAGCCCTATGCAACACACAACAAACTAGAATAAGAAGATATGACAAAAATGAAATTAATAAAATAACAAAGAGAGTTAGAAACGTTGGGTTGCCTCCCAACAAGCGCTAAATTTAATGTCTTCAGCTAGACTCAGTTGTCATGACATCAATTTTGGAATACGATGATGGAAATACACCCAACCATTTCTCCCTCAAAATAGTGCCTGAGTCGATGTCCATTGACCATAAAGGGCTATTGATCATCCCTTCTAATCTCCATAGTTCTATGTGGGTATACTTTTGTCACTACGAAAGGTCCATACCATCTCGATCGCAATTTCCCTGGAAACAATTTCAAATGAGAGTTAAATAACATAACTTTTTGACCAGGTTTAAATTCTCACCAAAGAATGTGCTTCTCGTGGAAAGCCTTGGTTCTTTCCTTATATATTCAAGCACTCTCAAAAGCATCTAGGCAAAATTCCTCTAACTCATTCAACTCCATCAGTCTCCTCTGTCCAGCTTCTTTGAGATCATAGTTCAACTTCTAGATTGCCCATAACGCCTTGTGCTCAATTTCAACTAGAAGATGTCAAGATTTCCCAAAGACTAATCTATATGGAGACAGGCCCAAGGGGGTCTTGTATGTTGTCCTGTATGCCAAAGAGGGTCATCAAGCTTCAATGCCCAATCCTTTCTTGAGCTATTAACAGTTTTCTCCAAAATTTGCTTGAGTTCCTTGTTAGATGCCTCAACTTGCCCACTGGTTTGAGGGTGGTAGGTGCTTCCAAACTTAAAATGACACATATATTTTTCCAATAGAGATTTCAATTGATGATTCAAAAAATGTATCCCATTGTCACTGATTATAGTTCTTGGAACACCAAATCTTGAAAATATGTGCTTCTTGACGAATTTGATAACACTAGCTCCAGTGTTGTTTGACAAAGCTGTGACTTCCACCCATTTGGATACATAATCAACCGCTACAAGGATGTATTCATTACCAAAGGATACTGGAAACGATTCCATAAAGTCTAGACCCCATACATCAAAGAGTTCAACCTCTAAAATCCCTAACTGAGGCATCTCGTGTTTCTTACCGATGTTCCCTATTCTTTGAAACCTATCACATGTCATGAAAAAAGTTCTAGCATCCTTAAAAAAGGGTAGGCCATTAAAACCTGGAATGTAAAACCTTTGTCGTCGTTTTGTTAGCCCCATTATGTCCACCATAAAGAGAAGCATGGCAATGATGCAATACTGACCGCATCTCCTCATTAGTTATACATCTTCTAATTACCCCATCAACACATCTTCTAAAGGGCAACGAGTCTTCCCAAAAGTAATTCCTCACCTCAGATAAGAATTTCCTTCCCTTATGGTATGAATAATCACCAAGAATAATGTTAGACACCAGAAAGTTAACATGGTCAGCAAACCAAGGAACATTTTCCTTAATAGACCATAGATTCTCATCAGGAAAGGCATCATTGATCAGTTTCTCTCCCTTCTTGTCACGTTGCTCAAGTCATGAAAGGTAGTTAGCTACCGAATTTTCGGATCCTTTCTTGTCTCTAATTTCTAAATCAAATTCCTACAAGAGTAGAATCCATCTGATCAACCTTGGTTTGGCATCATTTTTTGTAAGCAAATATTTCAAAGCAAAATGGTCAATGTAAACAATGACTTTGGACCCAATAAGGTAAGATATAAATTTATCAAATGCAAAAACTACGGCTACCAATTCTTTCTCTATAGTAGAATAATTAATTAGAGCATCATTAAGAACTTTGCTAGCGTAATAAATAACATGTAATTTCTTATCTTGTTTTTGTCCTAAAACAGCCCCAACTACATAATCACTAGCATCACACATCAGCTTAAAAAGGAGATTCCAATTCGGTGCGGCCATTATAGGAGCTGAGGTAAGTTCTTTTTTCAACATATTGAAAGCATCAAAACATTCATTAGTAGATTCATAAGGGACTTCCTTTTGCAGCAAAGCATATAAAGGTTTAGAAATCTTAGAAAAATCCTTAATAAATCTATGATAAAACCCTGTATGCCCAAGAAAACTCCTTATTGCTTTGACCGAATTGGGGGTGGTAATTTATTGATGATTTCAATTTTTGCTGGATCCACCTCTATTCCATTACTTGAAATTTTGTGGCCTAGGACAACTCCTTCTTGTACCATAAAATGACACTTTTCCCAATTTAGCACGAGATTAGTTTCTTCAGACCTCAATAGAACCTGTTTTAGATTGAACAGACATGCATCAAAAAAAGAACCAAAAATAAAAAATTCATCCATAAATAACTCAATTATATTCTCCACCATATCGGATAATATGGACTTCATGTAGCGTTGGAAAGTGGCAGGAGCATTACACAAACTAAAAGGCATCCTACGATACACAAACGTTCCATAGGAACAAGTGAAGGTGTTTTTCTCTTGATCCAACGAGGCTATCGAAATCTTGTTATATCCTGAATAACCATCTAAAAATAATAATAGTCATGCCCTGCTAATCTTTCCAACATTTGTTCAATAAAGGGAAGAGGGAAGTGATCTTTCCTAATTGTTGCATTTAATTTTCTATAATCTATACAGACCCTCCACCCTGTCACAACCCTAGTGGAAATTAACTCATTACTATTATTAGATATGATAGTCATGCCACCTTTCTTTGGCACTACTTGCACAGGACTTATCTAAAAGCTATCAGAAATAGAATAGATAATTCTTGTATCAAGTAATTTGAGTACCTCAGATTGCACAACTTCCTTCATGTTAGGATTGAGTCTCTTATGATTTTCCACACTAGGTTTGTGGTTTTCCTCCATTAAAATTTTGTGAACACAAATAGAAGGGCTAATTCCCTTTATGTCAGCAATGGCCAATTTATGTTCACGTAACACCTTTAATAACTTCTTTTCCTGTGAGGAATCCAAAGAAGAAGAAATAATAACTAGATATGTATTTGATTCTCCTAAGAATGCATATCTCAAATGAATCGGAAGTTGTTTTCATTCAGGTTTTGGTGGGCTCAATATGGAAGGTAACAACTTAGGTTTAGAAGGGCCCAATTCTTCAATTTAGGGTCTATACCTAAAACCATTACCTTGCAATCTTTATGCATAGTCCACTAGCTCATCATCCAATTCATTCTCATCTATTCCTAAAGCTAGGCATGTTTCTAAGGCATCATCATACATCAATTTAGGAACAGATTCAAATGTAAGAGAATCAATTACATCTATCATATAGGTGACTTCATCGAAAGAGGGACCCCTTAAAACCTTGAAAATGTTAAACACCTCTTCCTTATCACCAACTCTCAAGGTTAGCTTACCATTAGGATCATCAATCAATGATCCCCCAGTGGCTAAAAATGGTCTTCCTAAAATTATAGGAACCTGCATATCAAAATCCATCTCCAGCACAACACAATCAGCTGGAATTATAAGCATACCAACTTTAACTAGTAAGTCCTCAACTATACCAATAGGGTATCAAATTGATCTATCAGCGAGTTGCTATGAAATTATGGTTGGTTTGAGTTCACCAATTCCAAGCCTGTTATAAAGAGACAAAGGAATAATATTAATGTTGGCACCTAGGTCATATAGCCATTAAAAAATGTTAGATTCACCAAAAAGGAATAGTAAAACTCCCTGGATCCTTTAATTTAGGGGGTAGTTTATTATGCAAAATAGAACTACACTCCTCAATTAAGGTTACCGTAGCAAAATTATCAAGCTTCTTTTTGTTGGAGATTATTTCCTTTAAGAACTTGGTGTAAGCAGGCATCTCAGCAAAGGCTTTAACAAAAGGGATGTTGATTTGGATCTTCTTGAAAAGGTCAAGGAATTTCTGAAATTTGGAATCATCATGCTTCTTCTTGACTCTTTGAGGGTATGGTATGGGTGGTACAAAGGAAAATTCTGAAATTTGTAAAAACTCTTTCGTTGGTGTGGTTTCTTTTAGCTCTTTGTTTTCACCCAAATTTACACTTTCAGCATCCTTGGCTTCATTTTCTCTAGCAGCTTCCTTCTTTTTAAAAACCATACTTTCTACCACCTTACCACTCCTTAGAATGACTGCCATACAATCTTGTTTCGAATTCACTTGGGTATTGCTAAGTAGCTTCCCCTTCACCTCTTTCACTCACCTCTTTTACCACTTGACTGATTTGCACCTCTAAATTTCTGATGGCAACTTGGCTGGACTGAATGTTCTGCTCCATTACATTCACTGCTTGAGAGCTAGCTTAAGCAATGTGATCCATCTTACTCATAAGTTAAGCAAATATATCTTCAAGCCTATTCACTTTTTTCTCCCAAAGGGAAGGGAATTGCTGTTGTATAGAAGATGAAGGAGGTGAATACTGCAGTTTTGGTGGTGCTTGGAACCTACGTGGTCCCACTGGTTTTGCAGCCCCTTGATTTTTTCGTGAAAATTTCGGATGAAACTTCCAACCTTCATTGTATGTGTTCGAGAAAGGATCAAATCTCTGACCTTGTCTACCATTGTTTACATAGTTCACCTTTTCCTCTGTCATTGTTGCGTCAATGTTCATACAACCAGCTGCAGCATGCCCAAATCTACCACAAAGAGTACAAGGATCCCTACTAGACTTATTGTCATTTATCAACATATTCAACTTCTTATTGATCTCGGCAACTTGGTAAGCCATGTTGGGTTTAGAACCCACTTCATTAAGAGTCGCATCTTTGCTCCTAGTCACCTTACAATGTGAATTCTCCTCAACATTTTTGAAAATACTCCGTAATTCTTGGGAACTCTTGTTACTAATATTCCTACCAACATTCAAATCCACCAAAGTTTTATTTTGATCAGTAAGACCATAGTAGAAGAACTGAGTCAACGAGTATGTATTAAATCCATGGTGAGGGCATTGGTTAAGGAGATCATTAAATCGCTCTCATGCTTCATGAAAATCTTCTCCTTCTTTTTGCGAGAACCAATGTATCATCTTCCTAAGTTCGAGAGTTTTGTGGGCTAGGTACCACTTCATCATGAAAGTCCCCATTACCTTGTCCCAAGTATCAATGGAATCTACCTCCAAACTCAACAACCAGTTTCTTGCTAATCGCTTCATGCAATAAGGAAAACACATTAGCCTTAACTCATTTTCAGACAATCGATACAACAGAAGAGTTTAAACTGTTGCATAGAAATCTCTCATGAAGGCTAGAGCATTTTTACTCGGCATCCTATTAAATTGTGGCAGCATAGATAAGTGAATCTGCTGTAGCTCATAATTTCTTGCTGCCGCGGTTAATCGAATGCAAGAGGGGTTGCCACCAATAAATGACATTTGATAATCTCGAATTCTTCTTACTGCAGGATTAACAACAACTTATTCGGATTGATTTCCTTCACGGATTTGTTCGTTCCCCATATCTTGTTCCTCACGTAGAATTGGATTTCGATTATTGTTGGCCATCTCTCTTCTTCTTTGGGCATTGTTCCTTCTACAAGTACATTCCATTTCAGGGTTTAATTTAATCAGCTAATCATTATTCGAATTTCTTGAATACCTTAAGTGCATGCAACTCCTAAAATCAAACAAAGAGAAAGGGTTCAAATTTAATGAATGGAAGACAACTTAAGGTAGTAAATAAATAAAAATATATAACTAAAATTAATGGTAGCAAATATAAATTAGTCCCTAGCAATGGTGCTAAAAACTTGGTGGTGACAATCTGCAAGTGCACAGAGTCGTTCCTAGTACCTATAAATCGAGTATTCCAAGGTCATCTCTTACAAGGAATAAGATACTCACTACAGAATTAATCCTAATTACTTGAACGAAAGTGACAATAAACATAAAAGATGATTGGAATTGGGTAGACAATAAATTGTAAATACTGGAAATAACAAACAAGGATAATTTGATGATTTAGAATTAGGGCTTTAGGGTTCACCAATTCAAGAGATTGATCTATAAATTATGAAATTGATTGGATAGCAGGTTATAATAATCATTGCACAACTTTACTCTTATACTCTCTCAAGACATATAAGAATACCTAACTAGTTGATTACCATCTCTCAATGTGAAATCTATCTAGTTATATTCATTAAGAACAAGTAACCACAAGTTATCACACTAGTTTAGGATATCTCTATCCCTAAAGCTACTATGTTTATCTCCCTATTGCATGAATTATTCTTCACCTCTCAATTCATTATTTGATTCCTAGGACTGTGTCTATGGTGATTAAGCATAGAGACAACAGTGAAATGTGAGAAAGATAAGCATAACCCAAGAACTTTCATCTAACACTAATCAATCCCCCAAATAGGCTACATCCCTCACCCTAAATGGGGTTTAGTTCCAAAACATGATAACAGAATCCATACACATAAAGACAATCAACATCTAGGAAAGAGTAGAGAGAGAAGGTAGAGAGCACACAAAAAGATTGCTTTCAATGCTTGATTCCTTCCTCTTTTCTCCTCTTCTTTTCCTCTTTTAGGTGCCTATTTATGTTGCAGCCTCATTTTTAGTGTTTAGCCCCTCTTTAGGTCTTAAAAATGAGTATTTATAGTGTCTTGGGTTCAAATAAACCTAGTTTTTGCTAAACAGGGAAAGGCAGATCGTATTTGGGTCGACAAAATTCGTTAAGCAGACATAATGTTCACTAAGCGGACGTTTTCAGGTCTCTAGAATGAAGTTGGTCAGGCAATGTCCGTTAAGTGGACATTATGTCCGTTTAGTAGACCTTCTCGGGTCTCTGGATTGGAATTGACCAGGCAATGTCTGTTCCGTTTAGCGGACATACCCTGGGCCTTTATAAAAACATGCAATATTGACCCTTTAGACAACAGAATCTCTCCTTTGAGTCTTCACGAAAGTTGTAGAACTCGAAGTCCTCTTAGAAAGTGTACTTGAATGACGTTAATCCAACATCCACAGTAAAAGTAATGCCTTATGCTCAAAATCTATCCATTTGCACCTATCAAGCAATAAAGTTGAAATGTATGAGAAATAACCAAAGAAAGCTCTAAATTCACATAGAGATAAGTCAAATGAGTTCCAATTTATCCCAAAATCATATGTGAATAATTTAACTTATGATCAACCTTACCATCAGAATTATGATGATTTAGCCAAAATTGGTGGATTTCCTCATTCGAACATATTTAAATAACATGATAATTCTCAGGCCATGAGGTGATGGAAACTTCTAATAGGGTTGGACAATTTTAATGTGAGAAGTGCACATAATAACATCATCCTTACTCCTAGACATTAGTTATTGCATAAGTTTATATGTCAAACTGTGTTTGATAAATCAAAAGTATTAAATGTTCTGTAAAGGAATTATTCATTTTGTGGAACATGGATAACAATGTTAAAGTTTACACAATAACCCAAAATTTTCAATCCATAGATGTTGCCCTTAAAAAGGAAAGTAGCCACCTTAGTATGGGTTATATTTCCACCATGTCTGTTATACATTATGGTGTAAATGTTGATTGACTAACAATTATTTTTCCTGAGTTTTTGAATCATACACACTTAAGGTGAGCTAAAATCTTGGCGATCAATGGGCCTCTGAGATGTCAGCTCCAAAACACATGTAAAAAACAAGACATGATAGACTAGTTTTAGCTTCATACCACCACAATAGCAAAATGAAGGCTCAACCAGTGAAGCGACTGACGATGATAAAGAGGTAGGTTAGGAGAAGGTCTTTAATGTGGTTTCTGATAATAACAAACTGTTAAAGGAGATGGCACAAGAACAATGACGAGACATCAAGAAGATTTTCAAATACTTCGCTAATCAAGGTGTTCACATTTCGTCTCCAACATTGTCACCACCCCGATATCCTTAACGGGTTTCATGCTCTTGCCTTTTCTTTATGTTATGTCCTGTCAATTATATATATATGTTTTTTGTTTTCTCACATTGAGGACAATGAGTTGTCTAAGTGCGGGAAGAATTTTGCATTAACATATTGTTGGTTTTTGACTAGGTTGACATGGTGGGAACATATGTTGCATATGTGTGAATTGTGTCAATGTGTCAATGGCAATAACTTGATGGAAGTAGTTTAACTTTGAACATAGTCATTGAATTTGTAAAGGCATATTGATTGTGAATTTTATGTTTTAAGTATCTTTGATTAAATATGCATGTTAATTAGGATATGACATCAGTTTGTTCACCTTAGGAAATTTATTATATACATTTATAACTATAAGTCAATTAATTGAGTTAGCATCATTAGTAACCTTTCATGAGGATGATTGAATAATAAGAAATGAGGTAGGCAATTTGAAATTGAAAAAAAAGTGTCCTAAATAAATAACTATTCCTTTGGCCCTTTTGAAACAAATATTGGGTTATGAATAGAGCTCGTAGCTAGTTGAGAATATGATGTAGTTAAGTAACTGGAGGCATTCACGACAAAATGTTTGTCTTTGTGTCAAAAGGCTAGAATGACATTCTAACCAAGCTAATTAATAAAACGCGGCCTAATTGAGTAACTGAGAGATATTCATGACAAGGTGTTTACCTTCGCATCAAAAGACTATGTTAACATTAAAGAAAATACAAAATGGTGTTTCGATAAATTGAAAATGGCAAAAAATTTCATGAAAGGATACTAAATGATAGTTTCAATTTTGTTTAATTAGTAATTATAAATCTGTGTACAAGTGATATAGGTGAACGATTATGAGGTTAATGTTTTGATTAATATGTGTATTAAATTGAAAGTGCTTAATCATGAATTTCATAGTTTAGTATGTTGGCATAACTTGAATGATTGATATTTGCGGTTCAATTGATTCCATAAAGTTAGACGCCATTGTCTCATTATTACATGTTGCATGAATGCATGTGTTTATGTTTATGTTTATGTTTGGTTTGTTGAGTTTGTGTTTTGTTTTTGTCTGAGGACAAGCAAAAGTTTAAGTATAAGGATGTTGATTGGTATAGTTTAGACTATGTTTTGATAGATGTTTTAGTGTGATTATAGGTGTTTATTAGATGATTGTTGCGTGTATAACTTTAGAATTTTATTAATGTGAGTATTTATTTATATTCTAAGTGTTTGTATGGTTTACAACATATTTTTCAATCTTAGTTATATGTTTCTTGAGGTTTTTTGATGTGTTTTGTATTATTGGAAATCAAATATATAATGAACAAGAGATTTTGACGTATATAGAGCTGCATGGGCAAGCTCATGATTTTGACTCCCATGCCACGGTCGTGATAGAAGAGAATTACCTAAAGTCACAATCATGAAAGAGAGCAATTTCACACAGTCACAATCTTGGCAGAGGCTTCGCATACTCAATTTTTTCCATCTATTTTAGGGTTTGGAGGCATTTTTGGAACTGATCAAATGGTGAAAACCCTAGTTACACCCCCAAGACCCTCAGAGACTATTTAAGAACCTTATGAAGCCTAAAAAATGCAACATCCATATTGCAAAAATGAATCAAACAAGGAAGCTTGAGAAAGACGTCCAGATTTCCAGTTTTCCAGATCAAGCATCGAATAGAGTTTTTCTTTCTTTCTCCTTTGAAATTTTCATAATACTTTATGTGTAAACTAAATTTCCAAATGTCTATCACGTTTATGACGTTCTAATTTTCATATTAGGGTTTATTCTGTAGTTATTTTATGACTTTAATCTTTGTTAATTCAATACAATATTCTGGTGTTGTGTTAATTGTGTATGCATATACTTTGGCAATAAATCGAGAGAGTGAGTCGAAAGTAATCTGATTAAGTTGTGCAACGAGAGTTGGTGATTTAATATGTCACACAATTAACAAATCAACTATCATTCGAAGCGAAATCTTGTGTGAGAACTTGATTATTCAATAGATAGCTTCAAATCTAGTTGAAACGTTATGAAAGTTTTGTGAATCGAGAGGTTGCAAAATCTAGAATTTTTGTATTCAATTAGGGTTAATTGGTTAGGTCTTAAGAGAGAGTAATCAACCCCTTAGGAAATCTAGGATTGACACATAATTGAATCAATAATCATTAAAGGAGAGAAAAAACGAAAGAATAAATTATATGCATTCATCCTTGATCATCCTTAATTAATTTTGGCAGCTCACTTGATATTCCTTATTGGATTGCTTTTATTTGATTATTTTAATTTTCTATATATTATTATTTCACTCAAATCATCTTTTATTACCTTAGACAAAGTTAGGTTCAATTAGTTTTACTTATTCTTTGTGGGATCAATACCTTTTGATACTACAAGTTTAAAATCAGTATACTTGCAAATATTGGAAGTTTTATTAATATAGGTAAAACTTGCTCAACACCAGCATTATACTCTTTATAAGCTCTTGCAAAATCGAAATATGATATTTACAAACATTAAAACAATTTTATTAATCGAGCATTCATTTTTATTACATTAACCGTTAAGTATATACACAAGATACAAAAGCATAGAGCTTAAATGCATAGCAAAAGAGATATCTAAATATTCATGCTTTCCTAGCTAAAAAACAGAAGTATTAGCTTATATAATATCAAACAATCTACCATTTCTTCTGAACCTTCGGAGTTTGTTCTTTGCTTCTTCCAAGGAGTAATAGCCACAAATCACATGCATCTCCTTATCTCTTCTCCTTCCACATGCAAGGTTGGACCCTTTATTCTTCACTCTAGTCCACTCAGTTCTACACCAAGACACCGTCATTTCTTGCATATCTCAAGGAAGGAAAAATACCATTTCTCAACTCTCTCCTCTCTCTCAATGGATACAAGCACTAGTCCTGAAATCGTTGGTGATTACTCTCCATTTCTTCGAATCTACAAAGATGGTCGTATAGAGAGACTGAAGGGCACAGATGTTGTCCCCCCTTCTCTAGACGACCCCAATAGTAGTGTCCTCTCTAAAGACGTTGTATATTCACCAGAAGAAAGCCTTGTTTCCAGGCTTTACCTTCCCAAAAACATCGATCCGAATACAAAAATTCCTCTCCTAGTTTACTTTCATGGTGGTGGCTTCTGCATCGACACTCCTTTCTCTGCTAACTACCATAACTACGTTTACTCGTTGGTTTCCGAGGCAAAAGTAGTGGCAGTCTCTGTGGACTATAGAAGAGCTCCTGAACACCCTCTTCCCATTGCATACGATGATTCCTGGACTGCCCTTAACTGGGTTGCTTCTCATGTAAATGGAGATGGCCCGGAACAGTGGCTAAATGTTCATGCCGATCTAGGTAAGGTGTTCTTGGCTGGAGATAGTGCTGGTGCCAACATAGCACACCAAATTGCGCTGAGATGTGGTCAACAAAAGTTGCAAGGAATCAACGTTGCAGGAGCTGTTTTAATACATCCATATTTCTGGGGCAAAGAGCCCATTGGTGAGGAAGCTCAAGAGGTGGAAGTGAGACGAACGATTAGTGCTGTATGGTATTTTGCTTGTCCTACAACTAGCGGCTGCGATGACCCTCTAATAAATCCTATTGTTGATCCAAATCTTGCCAGCTTAGGATGCAGCAGAGTGCTTGTTATTGTTGCTGAGAAGGATATGTTAAGGGATAGAGGATGGTTATACTATGATGAGCTAAAGAAGAGTCGTTGGAATGGAGAAGTGGAGATTATGGAAGCCAAAGAGGAGAATCATGTGTTCCATTTGGAGAATTCTACTTGCGAGAATGCGGATGCTATGCTCAAACGAATTGCTTCTTTTTTTAATGAAGCTCAAGCTTGATTTTGTCAACCTTTCTTTACTAAGAAATTATACATATATTGATGTTGTTGGAAAGCCAATGTCAAAGTTGTTGATTATGTATAAGCTGCAGCTTTCTTTGCGAATGGTGAATAAAAATGCTTGCATAGGCGTAAATTGTTGGGTTGAGCCGAGTTGTACCTTAATTTGCTCGCCTCGATTGGTTTGATTGATATGGTTATTGCTCACATAGTTTCAGTCTTTAATTGTGTTATGAACAATTAAGTCCTTGGTGGGCTTAAGTTTTCAATGTTTCAGGGTTTTAAATTTGGAACTAATTAGATGGTGATAGTTTCATGATTTTTCATAATTATTATTATTAAATAGAAAATTATTTAATTTATAAAAAGTAATACCTTTATTTTTATAATATTATTGATCAAAATTTTCTTAATTTTTGAATTTTTAGTCCATGAACAATTGTTTCAACCTACGGCTAGAGCAACAGAAAATTAAAACTCTCCATATGCCTAACCTGGCGGGGTAGAGAACCTGAAGAAATAGTTTTGTGCGATTAGCTTAACAAGTTTAGCCGTCGATATCGTTTGTTTTAGATTCATGTGCTCACAATCAATGAACTTCAATTTTGAAAAAAGTTTCAAATTATATTAGAACAATTTATTTTAAGTGGGTTAAATTAACTTAAATGTTTACTAAAAGATCTTTAATAACTAAAAAGTTTATCAATTCTCAGAATTTGTTATCTGTAACTTAATATTAAAGTAACATCAAATGAATTTTAAAACGAATTTTTTTTCCTTAAAGTTTATATAAATATGTGGCATGTTGATTTAGTTATCTTAATTCCGCTGTGTTATGATTTCTAAAAAAGTTTTAAAATCTACCCTTTAACCAAATCTTGCATGTTTTCTTTTCTGGTCCAACAATTGGTATCAGAGTTGGTTGGGTCGGCTGTGCTAGGCCCAGGTCCATCTACACCTGTCTATGGCCCGTTCGGCCCATCAGGTGTTAGACTCCCATGCAAACACAATGATCTACGTAAACCTAGCATCCACAACATATATAAGGTACTATTCCCATCGGATTGAGGTATGAGACTGTAACCCTAGCTGTTATTTGATATTCCCAGCCACCAAAACCTCTAAAAAGTACTGACTTGAGCGTCGGAGGGGCCTCTCGGGAATCAACTCCCGGCCCGCCGTTGTCTGTTTTGCAGGTATCTCGCAGCTAGGATAGCGCAAACTATGGACCAAAACAACGACGTTCCACCTCAGCATAATTCGGCTGAACCAAAAGTTATTTTTATTATGCATGATTTCGGTTCTTATATGTGTGCTGCATGAGTTGGCAATTATTTTCTGTATGCTGCATATTTTTATGTGATAGAAATATATGTGGTGTATGTTTTGCTCTTTTTGTTGTCCATAGAATTTATATTTACCATGTAAGATTTCTTCGTTTGGTTTGTAACAAGAAGGGTAGTCTATCATCACCATATTTCCTCCTTGGCTTCATTTTTCCATTTCGTTGATTTTGTAATGTATAAATTGATGTAATAATGAAGATGAAGTAGCCATGGATTGAAGAAATAAAGAGGTAATAGTTTCGGTGTATCCTTTTATGTATTGGCATAGTTTCGGTTTTGTGAAAAACAAGATGATGGATTTTTGTTTCAATGAATCAAGTTCGATTTTAATGTTAAAACAAGTGCTGGATTTTTGTTTCAATGAATCAAATTTCGGTTTTGATAAAAAACATAATGCCGGATTTTGTTTTAATGGAACAAGTTTCGGTTTAATGAAAACAAGTGCTGGAATTTTTTGTTATGACAAAGATTTGGTTTTGTGAAAATCTAGTGCTGGATTTTTTGTTTTCAAAGTAACAAATTTCAGTTTTCTAAATGCCATTACATTTTTTTTACCGAATGGGCCGGGTCATGTGAGCGAAGAATTCGAAGTGGAAGATCGAAGTCCAAGAAGAATATTTTAGGCCTAAAAGGCTTGTAATTACTTTAGTGTTCTAGGATGGACAATCAAAAGTGGCTTATTAGTTCATGTGATGAATGGATAAATTAATGCAAATAATATGTGATATTATGTGATTGCATGTCATTTAAAAAATTGCCAACCCTAGTCGTTGCCATGCATTCATTATGTATGAGATATATAATCAAACAATATAGGATGGATAATAAATTGCATCTAGAAAAGATGGTATTTATTAAAACTTAAAGCCCAAAAAGATTGAGTGGGAGATGATGCTCATATGAGAGTCCACAGTCTCCAATTAATGGCCCATTTGCATATGGTAAAGTATTACTCCCCACCGGAGGGCATGAATCCTAGATCTTGCATGGTTTGGGTCTCCTTAAGGGTAAGTCCACTCATTGGTAGCAATTGTGACCTCCCACCGAGGCATGGTTTATAAGTACCTTTAGTGAATGAATCAAATGGTTAAACACTCAACATATTTAATCAATAACCTGCCCACCGTAGCTCTGTTGGTAAAAGTATGGACCAAATTATAATACTTCTCAAAAAGTTAGGCATGAAGATGCTTGGTAGTTTTTTGAGTGGGAGGGTCCCAGTTTTTTTTAATGGATAAGATGGCCCACCATTACTTAGTTTGTTATAGATAAGAAAAATAACTGTAGTATAAAGTTTTAAATTTTTTAAGTTTTGTTAAATCTATCATCATGCATACATGCATCTTGATTTTATACAAAGTTCCAATATTATTGACTAGTATGCTCATATTTTAATAATTTATATTTTCAGACATAATCAACCATAAAATGAATCCACTCACTTTGCTCTTGACAAATAACAAATTGGAAAACGGAAAGAATTTTAATGAATAGAGACATAATCTTGACATTGTTCTTCAATATGAACGTATTTCATGGGTATTAACTGAAAATGAGCCTGCACCTTCGGGTGAAGATTCAACTCCTGAGCTAGTCTAACAATATAAGCGTTGGCAGAATACTGATAAGACTACTAAGTGTTATATTCTAGCTTCTGTCAGTGGCATGTTGCAAAAGCAAATTGCTTGTATGAAAACTGCTAGTACAATGGTCCATCACCTACATGAGATGTTTGGTCTAAGAACCAAGTCTGCAAGATTGAAGGCTATCCAAACCTTTCATAATCTCAGACAAAAACCTGGTGAACTGGTGCGGGATTACATACTTAAGGTAACCTCTACAGTTACTGAGGCTGAGATGCTTGGGGCGAATATGGATTCAGATACACAGATGGTTATGATCATCAATAGCTTAAACTCTTCTTTTCAGTATTTTAAGTTGGACTATGAGCTCAACAATAAGGATTTCACCTTGAGTGAGTTGATGAATACCCTCCAGAGTACGGAGGAGATATTGAATATCAAGGCTCATGGGCCAGAATCTAATGCAGCATCTTCTTCTAAGCCCAAGGGTAAGGACAAGCAAAAGAAGAAGGGTCCAATGAAAAAGAAGGCTCAAATAGGGGTCAAGGCCTAATCTATAAAAAAGAAGGCCAAAGAGAACACTAAGAGAAAGTGTGTCTACTGTGATGAGATAGGCCACTGGAAAAAAACTGTCCAGACTACCTTGAGTCCCTCAAAAGCAAACAAGGTATGGGTTTCCTAAGTTTGTTAGGAACTAGAAATGTGGCAGATATATCTGATTCTTAGACATTAGATTCAGGACCCACTAACCATATTTGCAATTCTTTGTAGGGGTTCCAGTAAAGGAAAAGACTACCTAAAGGCTAGTTTTAAGTCAAGATAGCAGATGGATCCTATGTTTCAGCAGAATCAGTGGGAGTAGTTATCTTGGACTTTCCTAGTGGTCATAGGTTATATTTGGAGGATGT
>JANKOD010000193.1:28939219-28949707 GCA_026284645.1 Erythroxylum acuminatum | reverse complement strand
TTATTTTCGCTCTTATGGTTCTTCCCCTAATAATCAAACCTTCACCTTGAGGCACTGATGAGATTTCAGGGTCAAATTTTTCCTTAGATAACAAGTTTATTTTGCCATCCTCAAAGCACAAAGTATCACGATTGCCATACACATGATTTCTTAAAAATGCCTATATATAGGTGGAAGTGAGCAAACAAGCAAAACAACTTTATCAACATCATCAATATTCACATCAAGATTTTTAAGATCAATCAAGATAGAATTGAAATCATCTAGGGGAGATTGGACAATGGTACCTTATTGCATTCGAATAGTGAAAAAACATTCCTTAAGATGAAGTTTATTAGTGAGGCTTTTCCTTATGTAAAGTGATTCCAATTTCAACCATAAACTAGCCATTGTAGTTTCGTTAATCACCTTGAGCAGAACTTCTCAAGAAGGGCATAACTTAATTACCAAAAGGGCTTTCTCATTAAGGTCCTCCCATTGTTCATCATTCATAGTGTCTGGTTTCTTAGATTTTCCATTCAAGACTTTCATCAATCCATGTTGAATAAGAACAACCTTCATTTGGACACCCAAAATTGCGAAACTAATCTTTCCGTCGAATTTCTTAATTTCGAACTTAGTGACAGTTGACATAGTGAACTACTCCTTGATTAAGATTAACGAGGCTCTGATAACAATTTGTTGGAACAAATTCAGTAGAGAAAAAATGTAGAAACACATTCAAATGGAGTCATAAACAAGAAAATGAAAAATTTAAAGAAACACAGAAATTACGTGAGAAACCCAAGTGTCAAGAAAAAAACCGACGGAGTAAAGAAACAATTTCACTATGCTCAAAAAGGGGGTTACAAGGTTTGTAGAAATTCTCACAAAACTTACTCTGGTCTCTCATAAAGGCTGAGAAATTTACACACTCTCTCTAAAACAAATATCACATGAAAATTGAAAATATATATAAGCTAAGAAAACAACATCCAACACAAAATTATGCCAGCTACATAACAATTTCTATTACACAACAAAAAGGACATATTATGCTAGTTGTATCTTGAATGATGCTTATGATTGCCAGATGAAAAACAGCGTTGCAATAGAGAGACACAATTTATTGTATAGCAGAGGGAAAAACTTGCTCAAACTAGTACGACATCAAACAGAGAGCAAGGAGCTAACTGAGTCATACTCCAACACTAGTACTACAAACTAATCTTCTTTAAAGATAAATTTAATTTTAAATAGGTTAAATGATAATGGTACTTTAACTTGAAGCATTCTCGTAAGATTTTAGATTAAACATTATTTTATTGATTGAATATGTTTTTTTAGATTTCTAGAATTTTTTTTATTTTGTTGTTATACTTAAACCATAAATGAAATATTAAATTCTCGTATTCAACTTCTCCTTAAATAATGAATATGTAGTACTTAGAAATTTATAAGATATTTACTTGTTTATAAAAAATAGTGATAGCTAATGATGCGTTTGCTTTCACTTATCGGACTAGTTGTTTTATTTGTTGGACTAGTTGTAGCTTTAAGTTACTTGAATGGTTATATTTTCAAATCTACAAGGAAAACAAAGTGATTTTCAACAATAACACTATGATGCCTAAGTTAAATTCAAGTTTTGGGAGAGTTTTAAGTGAAAATCATATATGTACATCCGCGACATTCTTCCCTTTTTATATTGGGGACAACATATGAAAATATGACAGAGAAGATACAAGAACAAAAGGAGTAGGAGGAGTGCACTTGTAAGTCGAGGTATCTTCAAAATATAAGTAGCTATTGTCATAAATACGATAACGTACGGGCTCTATCAAGTCCCTTGGTTGATTTAACGATAGGACCCATAATTAGGGTTGGATCTTTAAAAACTCAATTGGCTCATATAATGAGCCATCATATATCATTTTCACTATAAGTTGTGAGGAAGATTCTAGGTTACATCGAGGCATAAGTGTGATGTTACCATTGATAAACTGTTGTGCATTAATGCAAATGGCAAGAAGTTTGCTTTTTCAGGAAATTTTCAGTGAGAGGTCTCAAAAATTGAAAAGGTTTCATGATCTTAACCTTCCATCTTGCTTTGATCTGGATCATTGGTTACTCTATATAATCTCCTCGATAAGAATTTGAAAAATCACTTTCTTATCATGAGATTTTAGTGAGAGTAATGTATAACTTGTAATAATTTTAGCTAGTTTTTAAATAACTTACAACCTGCAAAAGGTATATGTCCCATTCGAATAGTAATGACTTTAACAGTGAATCCAGTAGTTCCTCAAGATCCTCATATAGTGATATATTTGGGGGCATAGAATAGGTTAACAGTAGATCTAAAGAGTGGGAGAAAGAGCACACTTATCCTTTAGCCCTAGAGCCAATTTTAAAGAACATCGATAGTACAAGGCCAAGTGGTATGTGGGAAGGCTAAAGCTTAGAGCTTTTTACTAGGTTTAACGTTCCTTCATATTTTAGAGTATGTCAACCTTCCAATATGAAGAGAATAAGCTTTCCTAGGATCGAACACATTAATGCATACTTTGATAGCTTCAAGAATGGTATGCAATTATCTTTCCTTAGGCCATGTTTGGTTGAACGTAAGGTTTTTAATGGAATGGAATATAAATGAATATAATATTAGAAAATTGTTGTTTAGGAGGGATGGAAGGGTTGATGATGTGATATAGTGAAATGCTATTTGGAAGAGGGGTTTATAATGTAATATATTGAAAAGTCGTTTATCATTTTACATTCTATCCTAAACCTTCCAAATCGGAGGTTTCTCATTTTTACTGTTTAGGATAAAATAAGATGTAATATGAAACCCTCCTCTTCCATCCTATTCCATTATAAACCCTCCTCCTAAACAATGTAATAATATTCCATTCCATTCCATTAATAAACCCCCATCCAAACATAGCCTTAGTGTGGTCCACAATATCATCAATGATTTAAGAATGTGTCTAATCTAACTGCATCCCCACTTATAAGAATAATCACTTATTATGTGGTAGCTTGTCACCTTCGGGACGTTGTACCATTTAAAGTTATTATGACTTAAACATCAAGTTAGACATGCTGAGAAATATTTTGGGTAGTATCACCTAAATTTTATGCAAAACATAGGGTTCTTCAAGTCTCTTGAAGGGAACATAAGTAAAAGAATAAGTTTTTTGTGTTTCTTAACCTAGAGGATATTGGAAACTGGTTTCTCAAATAAAGAAGCACATATATTGTCATCATTTTTCACTTGTATTTTCCCGTAGAATTTGATTCGTCAACTTTATTGTGGTGCAATAGATTGATTTTCTAAAGTTAATAAAAAAGTGTTAACAAGAAAGGGACTAGAAATAGTATTATCCCTAAGAAGAGGAGGAAAGTAAATTCTTTAATCGGCCAAGAGGTTATCCTTGTAAGTTCAATTGAAAATATTCAGCATGACAACATGAGGTAACGTAACCAACTCTCATTCCTGCCAACTGTATTGCATAGACTAGTAAGTTGAGAGAAGAAGTCTTCTATCTTTAATAAGATATGAAGATAATCGATTCCATCTTTAGCACTAGTGTGTTGGTTTTTAGGTTTGTTACAATATTTTTCTCCCTAAGGATAGAAAGTATTTGAATGAGGGGGGAATAAAAAACCCTCTACGCTTTAACTAAGCATACCCTCTACGCTTTAACTAAGCATAATACAGTGCAAGTAATATTATTCAAGATTAACCTTAATTTCTTTCTTATTTTTTAATATAATTTAATTCCATAACTTGAGTGCTCAATTTTCTTTTTTTTAGATCAATCGAAACAATTTTAAGCATTCAGTATCACAAAAAATAAAAGATCTTTCAAGATTTTCAAGTTTCAAACTAATAAATAATGTAAATAACCTTCAGGGTTCAAAAAGATAAAAGGACTTCAAAGAAAATAGGATAAAGGTTAATATGTGGGTAATATCAATGAAAAAGGCTAAGACTCAACTTAGTTATTCCTAAAGACAAATTTGAGGTAAGATAATTGTCAAAGAAATAAGTTAAAACAAATTGTTGAATTTAAATGTCTTTGTCACTTCAATGCTTCTAACTTAACAAATGTGGTCTCAATATGTATAATAAAAGCAAGTTCTAGAATTGTTCAACTATGCATGATAAATACAATATAGATAGACAAATTTCAATTAAGTCAAGATATTAGTTTATAAAATTTAATAACTAAGATTATAATAAGCTTAAGAAAATCATGAGAATTGTTAACCCTTTCCTCACACTTAAAGTTGTACATTGTCCTCAATGTACACAATATGTGCATTTATGAACAAGTGAGAGGGTTGAGTTGGTACTTTCCTGAATAAGACGATTTTCTAATTTTGATCTATCCAATATTAGAGTGACATCATTGCAATATATAAGGAAAAAGGAATAAAAAGATAAAATAACAAAAAATAACTAAGAAACATGAAAATAAATAACATAAAATAAAATCTATCATAATTCATGGGTTACCTCTCATACAACACTTATTTAACGTCTATAGCTCTTCTTCAAATACCTCCTGCCATATCTCTACTTCCTCTTCTTGGATAAAGGCTTCTTCTTCTTCTTCTTCTTCTGGAAGCTCATTCCACTCCTAAGGGTGATTTTCATTCCAAGTTCTTTATGATCTGTTTCAGTAGTACTGGGCAAACACCCCAACAGCTCATCTAATAATATCTTTATTAGTTGGTCGATCCGATTCACCATATTTTATATAAAAGCCTCTGTTTCCTAATGCTTCATGTTTGATTCTTGAATAAATTTTACCATTATATCTTTCAAAGTAATAGTTACCTCACATCATCTCTTCTTCACTTTGAGACATTAGAGAGCTCAGATAGTATGAGGTATTATGGTCATCATATTTAGGTTAAGAAAATCTCTCCTCGACTTCACATTGTTTAGCTACATGCTTAACAAGGTATTCTATTAATCTATCGGTAGTACTTTCATATCACTGCTCTTTCTAATACAGTGATGTTATTTACTGCGAAGACGTACCATAGCTCCCATAAGAGTACTGTCTACTCTATCCTTGCATTGTGAGTTGTGACCACCAACACGCTGTTAATGTAGAGAAGTTCAAAAGATATTTAAATGAATAAGTCATATATAAAATAAAATAAGTACAAAACTCAATTAAAATAAAAGAAAATGTAAACAAAAATAAAACAGAATTAAATAAAAATGGCTAGATTAATAAATAGAGGTTTTCCTAATATCACTATCCCCAACAACAATGCCAAAAACTTGATTAGGATATTTTTATACAATGTTTGAATTAACCACTAGTGCATAATGTAACTGCAGCTAGTACCGACAAGTACGAGTTGATCCCATGAAGACAATGATTACTAGTAATTACCTTTCTCCTATTATGTACATACTGGATTTTGGTTTTTAATTAAGAAAATAAAACTTAACAATTAAAATAAAATAGGTAGTGATATTGAACACAAAAATGAAACAAATCATTTAAAAAACAATCAATATCAAGAATTAGTGTCTAGGTAATGAATCCCCCGAAAACCATTAGATAATTACCTTTTATCATGCAATTGTTTTATTAACTATTGGACTGTAGAAATTTCTATCATATACTAATTGCTCTCTCCAGTCTACTCACAACTAATCCTAAGTTTATTAACTGAATTACTCAAGTTAAAGGATATAAAATTGCTTTATCAATTTGTGAATTATTCTATTAGGTTTGACCCTAATCTAGCGGATATATGTAGACCTATATCTAGATTTATTACAAAATCCTTTTAATTACAGTAGATCTATTTATACAGAGGATCTATGTTGTGAAATCAGATTATGTACTAATATTTCAAATTTATTATAACATATATTAAGCACATACTTGAACATAATAAATCAATCAAAACTATTGCATTAAATAAAAGAATCAAAACATATTATAGCACAAACTAGGGTTCATCTCACCTAGACACTAAAGATGTTTAGTTACACATAATTAAAAAAATCAAATGTAAACAAAAAGAAAAACAAATAGAAAAAAAGAGTTCATAATTTTAAATCTCCCTTTATCTCCTATCGAATGTTCTTACTAGGTAGATGTTGATTTTATATTCTATTAGATCTTTTGATGATTTTCTCATGTTCTCCATGTTCTAGGATCAATATCGTCCCTTCTAGATGTTCTTCACGTCTAGAATCGTCTCCAAAAGTTTGCTCCTCCTATTTGCCTTTGTTCACTTCCTTTTATGGCAAATTCTAAGCTTTAGGAATATAAACGGTCTAATACACAGTTATGTATCTAACCGTGTATCTCCAAAAACACTTAAAATCATTACTTTACACGTTCTGAGAGATATACATGGCCACATACATGGTTGTGTATCTCTAAATTTCTTTAAATTTTCGGTTTATGCCATAATTTCACCTGAATTCCTCTCCTTTTGGCCCGTATTAGACCGTGTATATCCAAAAATACTTAAAGTCATGACTTTACACATTTTGAGAGATATACACGGCCGTGAATATCCAAATTTCTTCAAATTCTCGTTTTGTGCCACGATTTAAATTGAATTGCTCTCCTTTTGACCCATGAAGGTAATTATCACATATGAATGCACTTAGAGTGAATTAAGTACGAAATATACAAGAAAACTATAAATATCAAGCAAAATATATCTAATATAGTTGTATAATTATAATCAAACTTGCATCTATTAGTAGATGAGAATAAAACTTTTAATGTAAGAAATCATTAACAAATATAATAATATTTGATTTAGTAGATACACAGACAAATGTTAATACTTTAATTGGGGTTCAAATCCTTTGTTCCCATTATTCTGTTCCAAACTTGTTCCGCGCCCAATATGTCGTTTTGTAGTAAAAACTACATCGTCTTATATGCATAACCTACAAAATGATGTAGTATTTGACGCAGACTAGGGTTAGAATAGAGTTATTGGAGGCGAGGATTTGGTCCCTTTTAATTGAAAAATAATATCTAAAGGTAATTGTTCACAACAAAAAAAGGTATAATTATTGGACCAAACTGTAGCCCTTAATTGAGTCGATGAATCAAAATCAAATCTTTTTATGATTAAATTTGACCATTGGCATCAACAACCTGCTCATAACAGATGAAGGTCTCACTCATTGTCGTTGAGACACATGAAGGTGACATGTGACTCTCTCAATTAGGAATTTCTTTGTCCTTATTTCGTAGTTTTTAAAATGACAAGTAAATAATAAGAAGATAACATAAGCACTGCATTTATATGCCACCTTTTCTCAAAATACCTATAACTATAAATATGAAATCATTTGTTTTTGTCTTTTGGAGTTTCAGGTTGAAGATGTGAATAGGTTGTTTCCTAAAAATTGAACAAGGTAGAATGATACACTAGGCTACGTGAAAACGTTGGAAAACTTCGGTGTTGGAGGTCCAAAACAAACGCGTTTTCAACTTTTTTTTTTCTATATTAGTAGTGTATTATAGATAACAACAAATTAGTGAAATAATTTTGACAATATTAAATATTATTACCTACATAAGTTGCTTTTGATACCTGTAGCCTAAGTTCACAATTATAAATATATATTTTTTGAAACCACAATTATAAATATTTAAACCATAAACCAAGGAAGATTGAGATTCCTTTTCCATTATTGTCCTTTTCATAAGGATACCCTTTTGCGTAGTCTCCATAGTATTAAAGAAAAGGAGGATATATCTACCCTATATTGCACACATTAAATTATGCAAATGCACATGGGATGCTTATGTAGTATGTACAGCTCAAGGACATTGATAAGAAAAGTTACGCTCTGGAGGAATATGCCCAATTTTTGCTATCCTATCTAGGTATCAAATTTATAGCAACAATTGTACAGGATGGTCCATTTTCAGTAAGAATTAATAAGCACACTATATTGATTGTAATTTCCACTAAGGACCAAAGCGGCGAAATCTTTTTGGTCATGTAAGGAAGCAATTTACTGAGAGAAAAGACCGATAACTGTCTGCCAACCAGGTAGCGGTCCTGGTAGGTGAGATCGTGGTACCATGTCCATATCTCATGTTTCGCCTAGGCCATACCTTGTTTGCCCATTGTCCAATGCTCCTGCACTCTCTCTCTCTGTGTTTTTGGTGGCATTTTAGTTTTTTTCTTAAAATAAATCTGTTGCAAGGTCTAAAGTATAATAATGTTTCAATAATCTCTGGTAAACTAAGGTCCACTTTTCTCTTTTGTCCTAAATTGTTGCATAGTACTCTTTTAATTGGTCATAATCACCACAAAGGCTCAATGGTTATTTGGAGAGAATATTACAAGGTTTATTGTTTCGTCTCTGTAATCATCATTCATTATATGCTAGAGCTAAACACAAAAAGGCATCCACTTGGCTTGTTTTTTAGTAACACAGTTTCAAAAGACAAATTAACAGTTCCTACAAGATGTGCGTGATAGGATTTGTGTGTGTTGGCATCTCATGTATATGTGATACCTTAGAGATATATTTATTTTATATAAAGATCCTAAATTGCTCTCAAGTACTTGCATGTCTTGATTTGGAAATTCTTGACCCAATGAGTCCCATCATTCATGCAAAGAAAACAAGACATCCTAAATCACATTCGTTAGTGAAACCACCAAATTAAGCAGCCTCCACCTTTCTTGACATTACTCTACCCTACTGCTTTAATCACTCCATATCACCAAGTGTGGGGGCATTCCATTGTCATCATATATTCTTTATATATATGATAAATAGTAGACAAAATCCTTGTTCCTTATAGACAAAGCCATCTCTTTTTACCCTTTCACTTTATTCTATTACCACAGCTCGGCATGAAAAAAGTTAAGATAGTGTACTCTTTAGGAAATAAACCTTTTTATAGTCACCGCAACTTCAAAGTATTGGCATTGCAATCTATTCATAAAAAGGTACTATTTTATTTTATTTTTAAGCAGACTTGAGATCACCTTTTCTATTTATGGGGCAATTTGGAACTGAAATTGCTATTTGGTAGGCCAATTTTTTTATATGTGCCAATTGCAATTAGCGACTTAAGGTAATCAGTAGAGTTCATATCATAGTTAATAATTCTAGCAAAGTTGTATGATTATCGCATTATAAGACATCAAAGAAAGTAATACAAGGTTATTAACTGTACATATGTTTTTAATGTATGAATTGTTATGAGTAACAAAGATTTGGTAATTTGATGGTCATGTGTTAAGTGAAAAAGTTAGTGCACGTGCTTGGGAGAGTAAAGAGGAAGGCTGTTAGTGGTGTGTGGAAAGGAGCATCATGGCTTTGGAGTTGGACCCAAGGAAGACCATGACCATGTCCTGTTGTAGCTATCATATCCTTTACAATTTTTTAACTACAACATATGTTCAGTCTCACAATAGTCGACTTAATGAAAAGATGCGAATAAGAAACAGAAATGAAGTAGGTTTGGCCATAATCTTTGTTAATGAATTGATAAAGAAGAGCAGGAAGATGACTGTCGTCCTCAATTTCGCAGTTTCTGGAGTTGTCAATCTTGGAAGGTGATATCAGACTGAAGAAGCATTAGTTAATTTTTTTGAAAAGTTTCATAATTGATGCAATATGCAAAATAATCTTTTTTAGATTTGTATAATTTTGGAGATTTATGTGCAATTAAATCCAAACATAAAGAGTTTGTTCTTAAGAGTTGCTAAGTGGTATGTCAACTTTTTAAAGTCATTACAAGAAAAATATCCCTTCTGTGATGAATGGTCAATAAACGTCAGAGAATGCTATTTGTGACGTTTTGAAAAACGTCAGAAAAAACGTCATTGAAGGTAGTGTAGGGAAACAATTTCTGCGACATTTTATAGAAAACGTTGCAAAAAACCTACAGATTCACCAACGTTTCGGAAAACATCATAAAAAGGTCATATAATCGGCGACATCTAAAGAAAACGTCGTGGATTGTAACGGTTTCTGCGACGTTTATTAATGACATCATAGAAACTATGAAGCTATCGGCAACGTTTAGATAACGTTGCAAAATAGTTGACAATCGGCGACGTTTGGGAAGAAATGTCGTAGATTGTTAGTAAATTAATTTGTATAAAATAATTTTAATTTAATTAATTTTCAATTTCAAATAATTAAATTTTTCATTCATCCGGAAATAAAATTTAATTTGATAATTATTAAAATTTAATTTGAATTTTTCTTTGAATCCGAAAATGGTTTTAAATTTTAATAATTATTTGTTCTTTTATTTTGTTTCAATAGTCCGAAAATAATTTTAATCCAATAGTCCATTGATTTAATAATTAATTTTTGAAAACAATTTTATTAAATCTTATTTAACAAGAATTTACATGTAGACAATGAATTATTTAATTGCAATTTCCAAACATGTCATAATATAGTAATTAATATAAACAATATGTCATAAGTGTTTAATATATCAATATGAGTACTTATCT
>JANKOD010000193.1:28923102-28935466 GCA_026284645.1 Erythroxylum acuminatum | reverse complement strand
GAATCTTCAAGTAACTCTGAATATGCATTTTGTAAATCATTGTAGTCAGAAGTTACCTCCTCATCACTTTCTTCTTCTTCGGCTACCAGACAAATGTTGGCATGTTCTGATGCTTCAGAGTTGGTATATTTATTAGAGATCCAAGATTGACATTAAGACTTCGCCAGTGTATATTTATTAGTTATGGAGAACATCAATTCGACTATCGGTTTAATGATCCAATCCAAAAGAAGCTAATTCAGAGTTGTGATGTTATATTTGTCGAATATCAAACCATTGAAGATCTTGACAAAGTGAAAAAGGATGTTTCAAGAACTAATGGTGACCCGGTGGACTTAGAGTTAATTCCTCCAAAAATGGTGCCAAGATAATTTGGAGATGAAGTTGAAAATCGCCAGCTGAACGTAGTTGATGATGATGCTCCCATTCAAAATCAATCAGATGAAGATGATGCCCAGCATCAACTACTAACACTAAAGACTACTCAGGTTCCAATAAGGAGATCTACATGGGTAAGACAAGCCACTACTAGATACTCCAATGATCAATATGTGTTACTTACTGATGGGGGAGAACCTCAGAATTTTCAATAGGCTATGATAGATGAACATAAGATGAAATGGTTTAAAGCCAAGCAAGATGAGATGAAGTCCTTGCTTGAGAATAAAACTTTTGAGTTGGTGAAGTTGCCAAAAGGCAAGAAAGCTTTGAAAAATAAGGGGTTGTTTAAGATTAAGCATGATGAACACAATCCCTATCCAAGATTCGAAGCTAGATTAGTTGTTAAAGGATTCAACCAAAGAAAAGGTATTGATTTTGACGAGATATTTTCACCAGTTGTGAAAATGAAATCCATTCGTATATTGCTCAGATTAACAGCAAGTTTAGACTTAGAAATTGAGCAATTGGATGTCAAGACAGCTTGTCTTCATGAAGATTTGAAAGAAGAGGTATATATAGAGCAGCCAGAGGGTTTCAAGGAAAAAGGGAAAGAGGACTATGTGTGTAGATGGATGAAAAGCCTTTACAGTTTAAAACAGGCACCTAGATAATGGTATAAGAAGTTTGAAACAGTTATAGGGGAGCAAGGCTATAAGAATACTACTTCAAATCATGGTGTTTTTATACAGAAATTTTCTAGTGATGATTTCATTATCCTTTTACTTTATGTTGATGATATGTTGATTGTTGGCCAAAATATCAACAGGATTAATAGTTTGAAGAAGCAATTAAGCAAGACTTTTGTCATGAAAGACTTGGGGACAGCAAAACAGATTCTTGGCAAGATGATTATTAGAGATAGGGGCAATAAGAAATTATGGTTATCATAAGAGAAGTACATTAAGAAAGTACTTCAAAGGTCCAACATGGATAAAGCTAAAATGGTTAGTTGTCCTCTTGCTAATCACTTTAGGATGAGTACTAAGCAATGCCCTTCGATGGATAAAGAGAAGGAAGAGATGATGAAAGTCCTTTATGCTTTTGCAGTTGGAAGTTTGATGTACGTCATGGTCTGTACACGGCTAGATATTGCTCACATAGTTGGAGTAGTGGATAGGTTCCTTTCAAATCCTAGTAAGGAACATTGGGATGTTGTGAAGTGGATTATCATATTCCAAAATAATTTTATGTTTTGGAACTACCAAGCTTGTGTTAGTTAGTTAAACAGATGCAGACATGGCCAGTGATGTTGATTCGAGAAAGTCTATTTTAGGTTACCTAATTATATTTGCAGGGGAAGTCGTGTCATAGCAATCAAAATTATAGAAATGTGTTGTTTATATACCACTGAAGTGGAATTTATTGCTGCACCTGAAGCGTGCAAGTAGCTCTTATAGATGAAGAAGTTCTTAGATGAACTTGGTTTTCATCAAGATAGATATCAACTATTTTGTGACAGTCAAAGCGCTATTCACCTTAGGAAAAAATCTTGATTTCATTCAAGATCAAAGTATATTGATGTGAGATATCATTGGATCATAAAGGTGTTAGAAAAGAAGCTATTACAGCTTGAAAAGATCCATTCGGATAAGAATGGATCAGATATGATGACAAAAGTTCTACTCTAAGGAAAGTTTGAGTTTTGTCGATCATCTGCAGGAATGATAGTAAATACCATGTAGTTGGTAAGTAGAGAACTGTAAGGCAATACTACCATTTTAGATTTAGGTATTTAAAAAAAGGCAAGTTGCTATGAACAACTTGCATAAGATGCATGCAAGTTGTCCACAAGTTGCATGCAAGCTGTGGTGGTGGACGGCCAAAGCTTGCATATTGCAAGTTGTGGCAAAGGAAGTGGAGGGTCTATATAAAGATCCTCCATCCCATTTTCGTGTGGGTGTGCTTTAATACATGTATATGTGGTGAGTTAAAAAGACTTGTGTGTTTAAAGTTTTGTGTGAGAGTGATTTTGGGGTATTTTAGGAAAAATTTCTTTAAAAGGTGACTGACAAAATAGTGAGGATATTATACTAAGGTTAGTAAATTTGGGAAACACCATGTGTACGAGTGCCACTATTTTGTTGTATCATTTTTTACTCTCTGTACCTGCTATTTTCATTTGTGGAAGTTTTATTCAGAGTTCCGCCCATGGACGTATCCCAAAGTAAAGGGTGAATCACATTAAATTTCTACATGTTATTTCTTTTCTTATTTTACCTGTGAGATTTAATTCGTAATTTTTCCCAACATATCATCCACATATTCTACAGATATGTTAACAAGAATAATCAGACTTTTTTTTGCTCTTCTTCTTGTTGTGTCTTTCATTTTCTTCCGTTACGCACTGAAATAGTTCTTAGAGTTAGTATGGTAAATAGAAACAAGTGAAAATGCAAAAGGAAAAAGGTAGAATGATTCCTACCCTAATTTCATTATATGATATTTATGCAACTTTCGAATAAAATATACTAATTTGTAGCATTTCTTTTTCAATGATAAAGTCTTCTGTGCAAAGAAGTGCAAAGACAGGTGTGCAAAAGTAGGAGCTCTGGATCGATATCTGAAGTACTGTAGGATATGCTGACTACAAAGCAAGTGTGTTCCTTCAACAATAGTGACTTTCATACTTTTTGCATTGTCCTGTCTGTTGTTGTGTATAATTTGTGGTATGAATGAAACCGTCAAACCTTCCGCGATGAAGCCTCTTATATAGGGAGTTTTACCTCGTGGGTGATCTTACAAGTTATGGAGCACCTCCACTTAAACACTGAGGGAAGGTAATTGTATGTGTATTCAGTTTCTTGTTATTCATATTGATAAAAATGCAGGTTCAGGGACATCTCAGGGTTAATGCGAAGGATGGTTATACTTCCCTCCCATCGATAATAGACGGGTCACCAGGAGGAGATCCATTTCCTACGGAAGTTCTGATAGAAGGACTTTCCTATAATTTTCTAGATGTGCTCTGCTGATTGTGGTTTTGGTATTTGGTGGGATTCTTTCTGCAGGTCATCGTGTGGTGTTTTCACGTATGTTGGTGAATTTCTGTAACAGGGTAGTGGATTTAGTTTTCTTAGGCTTCTCGATAGGCAGGTTTGAGGGTGTGGTGTTTTTTTTTCCATGCTTTGCTCACGGTTCCTCTGTATACATCTTATGTGAGCCCTTTTAGTAGGCTAGAGATTTTTTCGGAAATCACTAGCTATGTATATAACTTTTCTTATTTGTATAAAATTTTTACTGATTTAATATAAAAAATGTCCTTGTTACAAGGACAAGACGAGCAACAAGGGCAAGCCCAAGTGCCATTAAATTGTGATTTAGGTCTTCGTAAGGAGCAATAGGCAAGCTAGGTAGTGTGTGTTTCATATATAAAAATAAGGGGAAAAATTGTGCGGAAGCCACTTTTCCAGAGTGCTCGAGTGAGCTTAGTTCTGTTAAATAAGAATGTTGCTCTTGCTCCACTTATTAGACAAGTTAATATCACACAACTTAGATTTATCAACTTTAGTTATCGTTCTTGTTGGAGATTTGCTGGTATGTGAAATTTAAAGTACTTGTCATCAACTTACTAAAACTTTGTGTATGAGAGATAATACTTTTTGGTCATTAGTTAAGTGATAGGGAAAAGGCATATAAAATATTTTAATCCTTTTTATTACTTGCCATGTGTAAAATCTTTTATATATTTATTTACCATTCAACATTTCACATAAACAATAAATATATATGTTAACGATTTAAAGCGTGAATAATATTTAACTCATTTTTTATATAAAAGTTTCGTTTATAATGGCAACTATAGAATATACAGTAAATAGATACATACACTTAATTAAGTGATACTATTTGTTATAATAATTAGGTGGATAAAACATGACAACAATTTAATTAAGACTGAAGAAAATATAACAACGACTACAATTTAATTAAGATTGAAGAAAATATAACACACTTAATATTATTATGGGTAATAATAGGAGTTATAATACAAGCAGTCACTTCGTTCTAACCATAAGTTATAAATATAAATTCAGAAATTATAAAATTGGATCTGTATAAGTTCTATTTTCTAATGTCTAAATTTGTTTCTTGATATTTGAAATAAGAAATTAAAATAGATAAATATGTATGAATCAAATTAATTATAGCCAGATATTTTAATTTATTATAATTATTCAAAATTTTATTTTTTATCTAGATTTTTTTCATTTTTCGCGAAAATTTGTTCTTTAATATACTTAGAAAATTTTCCATTCAACAAATGGACATGGTTGAGTTTTTTGACAGTCAGCTTTGTTCTTTTTCTTTTACTCAATACTCTGTTTGCATTTCCTTCAATTTTCCTTGCTGCAATAGAACTCTGGATCCATGCAATTTTAAAATAGGTGCGGTATAAATTTCCTATTACAACTAGCTGTTTTTCACTTCGTCGGTTGTCCGCTCCATCAAAACTTCAACGGTATTTGATATGGACGACAGTTAAATTAGTGGACAGAAACAAAATATAAGTATGTAATGTATCCGTCGACGAAGTCTTCGGAACGGAATTGTAAATGGGTCATGAAATGCATCCCTCAGCTTCCTTTTCTATTCTAGCTAATGGATCTCCTTTTCAGTATTTCAAAGCCGCAGGAGGGCTGAGACAGGGTGACTTCATTTTTTCTTACCTTTTTATCCTTACCATGAAAATCCTTAATGCACTTATAAAAAAGGAGAATATTTCAAATCTTAATTTTCAAACATCATACAAAGTGCAAGAAATTTGGCCTATTAATCAATGCTTTGCAAATGACCTTCTTCTATTTTGCAGGACTGATTTGGAGTCAATCCACACTTACATGCATGCTCTCAGTGTGTTTAAGTATGTTTCTGATCTTTAGATTAATTTGAATAAAAGTCATTTCCTATTGTCTAAAAGTGCTGCAAACTTGGAAAACACTATTACAGAGGCAACAAGCATGAAATTGCAATGTCCTCTTCTCCTCTACCTTGGTCTTCCAGTGTCGACAAAGAAGCTCAACAATTCTGATTATCACCCTCTCTTAGACAGGATCCAGAAGAGAGTTAAGTCATTGCTGAATAAATCGCTTTCTTATGCGGTTAAGCTTCAATTTATTAAATCAGTTCTTAATTCTTTGCATGCGTACTGGAGTTCCCATATCTTCTTATCTCAAAGCATTATCAAAGAGATTGAAAGGATTCTTAGATCCTTCTTATAAAGTCACTCAAATGGTAATCCTGGAGTAACAAAGATGACATGGGATGCCATATGTTTTCCGAAACAAGAAGGAGGTCTCAACATCCTCTCCATCAAAGCTACTAACCATTCTCTGATTCTCAAGAGATTCTAGTGGGTACTGAAAGACAAGAAAAGTCTGTGGATAAAGTGGTTACACGTATACTTCCTTAGAGGGAACATCATATGGGCTATTAAACCAAAAGTTACACATTCATTCTTCCTTACTCAGCTACTGAAGTTAAGAGATGCTATACAACGAGAGAGTTCATGTGAAATTAAGGATGGTCGTTTGGTTTCCTTATAGTATGACAATTGGTCCAACAGGGCCCTTTAATACAACTGACGAATCGTTCAATAGCTTCCTCTTCATTTCCATTAAAAACACAGATGAGATCCTTCATTGACGGAAACTCATGGAATTTTCCTGGAAGTCTAATGCATTATCAGCCTAGCTACCCTGGCACACTTCATCAACCTGACGTCTTCGTCTAGAAAGGTATTCCACTTGACAAGTTCACAAGCAGAATCATATGTGATAATTTACATAGGCATCGATCCACAGTTTCTTGAGCTACTACGGTATGGAGTAAACATCTAACGTCGAGGATATCTTTCATCTTCTGACTGGCCATCCAGAACAAACTATCTACAGTAGAGAGAATACCATATGTGCAAATAGACAAATATTGTCCCCTATGCTCTTTGCATATTGAATCTTGTAACCACCTTTTTTTTAATGTTATTTTAACAAAACAATATGGGAATACTTCATCGCTCTATATTCTTGGACGGATCCAAGAATATCTATTTTAGATATTACTAATGGTCTCTCAATGCAATTACCTGTTCATATTATTGTCTTGGGAGTTTGTATCTACTTGCTTTGAAAGGAACGGAATCTTCGATGCTTCAAGAACAAATCATTTATTAAAGAATACCTGATCTCTTTAATAATTGCTGAAATTCGGGAGCTTGTTATGACTAAGAAACTACAACTAACTTGCAGCACAAATGTTCGTTCCTCTACGTATATAGAGATATGGTTGAAAAGCATTTCATGGTAGAGATTCTTTGGGTGGGGGTCGGTAGCCCGAAGCAGCATTGTCTATAACAGAAACCTCCCTTCAAGTTAGAAGAAGATCCTTTTTCATTGCCATGGGAATGCTAGCTCTGGTCAGATGGAAGAAAGTAATGCTAAACAGTTGTTAAAGGCGCCAAGGATTTGACATTAATGCAGCATCATGTTCACCTGATTAACGAAGTTCTAAAGTTCTAAATTTCCATACGTTGTTATGTTGTTATGCTTTGTTGTATTGTATACTAAGGGTTGACATCTAAAAATGTTTATATAAAAAGTTATTATTTAAAGTTTTAATTATATAAAAAACTAAACTTTTGCCTTCATTAATTTAATTAGTGACAAAAAATAATAAAAATTATAGATATATTAAGATATCAAATAAAAAATAAAATCTAAGCCTATCTATTTTTATTAAGATTACTATTAGCTAGGCCCATGATTTTTTTAAATGAAAGTTTACAAATAGAAAGATAAAAACTATATGCTTAATTGACTTTTTTTATTCAGATTTGTATACCCTTTTGCTTTTTCATTACACTACTTTTTGTCTTTTTGGCTTCTTCTTTCCATAACTCCACAATAACCGCCAAATCCAAAGCTAAAAACAATAATCTATATTAATGAACACAATTGTAGAAAGGATTCTCCCACAAAGGTGAAGCATATGCTTTGCTTAATTCTATCCAATCTTATGAATTTGTGTTTAGCTTGCATTTGATGAAAAAAATCTTGAGCATCACAAATGAATTATCTCAAGCGTTGCAAAGGATGGGTCAAGACATTATTAATGCAATTTATTTGATTAAAGTTTCCAAACACCGACTACAAATGATGAGGGATGATGGGTGGCAGTCCTTATTTGATTAAACATCTTCATTTTGTGAGAACCATGATATTGTCATTCTAAATATGGATGAAAATTTTGTACATCGGAGAAGTCTAGGCGAAATGCACAAAAAATGACAAATTTACTGTCATTATCAAGTGGAATTATTTTGCACTGTAATTGATATACAACTTCAAGAGCTCAACAATCGCTTCAATGAGGTAAATATCAAGTTGCTTATTTGTGTGACATGCTTGAATCCAAGTGATTCTTTTTATGTTTTTGATAAGCAAAAATTAATTCAACTTGCTGAATTTTATCCTTTTGATTTCTCTAAAGTAGAGCTTATTATTTTTGGTGTTCAACTTGATAATTATATTGTTGATATGCAATCTGATAATCAATTTTCAATATTAAATGGAATTAGTGATCTTGTCAAGAAGCTAGTTGAAACAAAAAATGATGTTATGTACCCTTTGGTGTTTTTAATTGTGAGATTAGCTTTGATTTTGCCTATTGCTACTACATCGGCGGAAAGAGCATTTTCTGCAATGAAGATAGTGAAAAATCGATTCCGCAATCAAATGAGAGATTCTTGGATGAATGACTGTTTGATCACATATATTGAGAAAGATATCTTTAATAGTATTGATAATAAGAAAATTTTACAACGATATCAAAATATGAAGACTCGTAGGGAACGATTGTAATAGGCTATATGTATGAAGCTCAAGAAATGATGTAATTTTTTGTTTATCAAATATACAAATATTTGTATCTTTTTCATTAATATAAGAATACTTTAAATATTTTGCCCCCACTCAAAATAATTTCTTGATTGTCTCTGTAACTTTATCCCCTTTATTAATTCAATTTTCTATTTTCAAAAAAAAAAAGTCGAAGACCTTTAAGTTTTTGGCCGATCGTCAGATGTGCTTATTTTGCACAATTGCAAAAAGCCTCTAAATAATCTTGCATGTGAAGCTGTCGAAGGATGAGACCAATGAGGAGTTCCACATTTCTTGATTTAACAAAGCAAAGTGCGAAGCCGCTAGTTAAATTGGAAAGATCTATGTCGCGAGTTTGCCGAAGCGACAACACAATTTTGAGAGCTGAGCAAGCTGTCAGCTGATCCATTGCCGGGACATAACACCTATTCACCATGGCTATGTCGTCTCTATTACATGTAAAGCTTCTCTCTACCAAGAAATTAGTACTCTCATTTCCTTAGCCAACTGATGTGGTGTGTGATATATGTCTTCAATTTGTGGATCAGAAGAGACCTTACAAGAAATTCATGCACTGTTACCTCAACACCAATCCAACTACAACCTGGTTGCTTCTTGATTCCGTTCTCCCTCATAAAAACTCCTCACTGCTGCGACATTAGCCCCTCGATGATAAACTGCAAAACATTAGCCAACATCACATAGGCTGCAGAATTATCTGGTCCACTTCAACGAGCCTGCTGTTAACAGGCCTGAAAGACAAGGAGGCTGCAACATCTAGAGCTTCTTCAACATAACTTTGTCACGCAAGAAGACCAATATATCAAGCATGATTTTTCAATCTGTGAGGCTGAAATAAACACCAAACAAAAGTACTTGGTCCTTTGCCATATCCCGTCCGATGTGAATTGGTATCCGCCTAGACTATGTTCGGACCAAATTTGTTAGGTTATAAGTAAGCCCAGTTTCAATTTACCAATTTCAAGCACCTCCAATTTTATGAGGTGACAAATATAGACGGTAATGAGATGGGTTGGATGGATCCGCTAAAGTTGGCATGCTTTAAAATGATATTATTTGATTTAATTTTTTAAAATAACATTATTTTAGTCTTAACATCTCTTAGCCTTACATATTAAAATAACGTTATTTTTAAAATTAAAATTGAGAGAGACTTCAATCGAGTTTGAAGTAACTTCTAACTTCAAATTTTGATCAACTTAAGCTTGAGTAATTAAGTTTAGATGCGATCAAATGGAAATTGTCAAGCCTAGTGACAAGGTCATTACCAATCACTCTAAATTATCTTTCTATACAATTTTTTTCTTCTATAAATTATTTTTATTACTATCCTTTTTTATCTTTGAAATAAAAGTTATAAGCTACAAGTTTTTGGTTGACCTTTAATCAAACTGAAATTAGACGTATATAAATAATAAGTGAGGCTTCCTTCAATTGAGTGAATAGTAATAAGAAAAGGAATAAAAGAGTAACCAATGACGTGAGTGAGATGGGAAATGACAATGAGTATTGAGTGCTAATTAATAATGATAATCTTACGATTAACATGTGAAAAATGGTTGTATGTGGATGAGCCTATAACAAATTATGTTTTGTCAATTGTATTTCATATTGTCTGTTATTAATTGATGTCTTTGTCAAACTTGAAAATCCTAAAGGATATAGTTTTGCACAAGTTATGGTTCAACTTCAATTACTTTGAATTGTATCTGTGGTTGCTTAATATGAAGCAATTGGTAGCAATTGTAAATTTTCTATCATAAACGAAAACAGAAAAATTAAATGTAAAATAAGCAAATCAACACCCAAAATTTGTTAATGTAGTTTGACGTACATTGCTTACGTCTGCGGTACCTTCATCTAGCTTAATCGCTTTCACTGACAACAATTGTTTTATAGAAGGCTTCACTGAACTGACTTACTCAACATTTGACACTATCCATCATCATCATACCTTATGAAGGTAAATCACACCCAAAAATATGATTACCTCTTGCTAACCTCAATAAAAGATTTTCTTAATAATATCTAATAATAAAAAGAAGAAAATAAACAACTCAAGTAATTGAAACAATAAAGGACATAAGGTGGCCAATCATGGGTTAGAGAGAAGTTCTTTGTCATCTCTTTAACCTCTAGCCTTCATTCCTGCAAATCTTCATTCCTAACTACTCCGTAAGCTTCTTGCTGCTCTCCTCCTATCACCATTCTTCACTCTTCCTTCGCTTCATTCACTGAAACTCTTCTTCACTGTTCCCCCAATATTTTCTTCAGATCTGGATAATTTGCTGTGGTTGTAAGATCTTTTCTCTTTCCTTTCCCCTTCCGCCCTTTCCTCTTTCCTTTCCCCTTCCGCCCTTTCCTCTTTCCTCTTTTAGTTCCTGCTATTTTCCACCTTAGTTCCCTGACAAAGGTTGTATTACCATACAGACTTTGCAAATTCCACAATTCACTATAAAACAAAACAATTCTAGGGAGGATTTTCCTCCTTTACCCTTACCCTCACCCTCTGTTGCAGCACTTAATGCATCATCCTATCAGTTCAATACTACCTTAACCCAAACCATACCTTCTTCTTCTTCAGTTACTCTTTCACTTGTGAGGAGGACATGGAAGCAAGTGGTAGGGAGCTCCACTGATCTCTCTTTACATTTCTGCCCTCCCAAAACAGAAGCTGGTCATGTTATTGTCTCCCTTGATATGGAAATTCTACAGGAAGGTGTCAAGTCTTAGGAGAACTCCCTCATAGGGTTATTCTGGGATAAAAGACCTACATTTCTTTTCATTAAAAAATGAGTTCAATCAGCGTGGAAAAACAAATGTTTTATTCAGGCATTAATAGCTAAAGACAAGTACATTACGTTCATCTTTTCTTCCAAAGCTCAAGCATTAAAAGTTGTAGAAGAAGGGTCATGGCATGTGGCAAATTTCTCACTTTTCTTGCAGCCTTAGTAGCCAGGTTTTCAATTGAGTGCAAGGAAAAGAGATCGGTCCCAATGTGGGTAAATCTCTATAATGTTCCTCTTGAATATAGGACCACAAAAGGATTGAGTATTATAGCTAGTTTTCTAGGTAAACCCCTATGTTTGGATGATAATACAGTAAATAGGAAGAGGTTAAGGTATGCTAAAATATGCATTAATATGGATCTTTCCTATAGTTTACCGGAAACTATCCTTATTATGAGATTAAGACTTGATGGATCTCTTTATAAGGATAATGTGTCCGTCCAATACCAATGGAAGCCCTCACTTGCTTCTCAAGGTAAAAGATAGATCCCTACGGGTAAAACTTTTCAAAGGGGGGATTATGAGGAGCTAATGGGAGATGGGATCAATAACAAAGAGGATGGACTGATAGAGGAATCAATACTGAGCAACAGGACAGATGAACGGCATGTGGAAAATGATATAACAAGTGCTGGGAAAGGCTTATTGGTTGCAGTTGATGGTTGAAAATAAGTTATTGTCAAAGATGTTGGTGGGGAAAGAGCACTAGAAGTTACTGCTGATATAAAAGCTACCAATATTGTAACATCCCGCCCCTTACTAAGGGTTAGAACCCTAAAATTTGGTGCACGGGAGCTAAGAGGCTTTGAAGAGGGTGTGGGGATTTTGTGTCCGTCAAACGAACATGGGAGTCCGTTTAATGGACAGCTTCGGGTGAATTGGAACAATTTGGATGGCTCATGTCCGTTTAACGGACATGCAGGTCCGTTTAACGGACCTTTTTGGGAGAATTGGGACACTTTGGTCGATTCATGTCCATTTAACGGACATGCAGGTCCGTTTAACGGACCTTCTCGGATGAAATTGGATTGCTTGGCTAGCCTATGTCCGTTTAACGGACATGCAAGTCCGTTTAACGGACATCCTCGGGGCAACCTTAGTCAATTGCATTTTTGACCGTTTTAAATTTGGTTCATGTGGGCTTAAATGAGATTGAGATGACAATGCATCATATTTGGATACACATTGATGAATTGGATTATTGCACACATTAAAATCATTGATCATGCACTCAATTGA
>JANKOD010000193.1:28900484-28920265 GCA_026284645.1 Erythroxylum acuminatum | reverse complement strand
CTGGGGACGTCTCTGAACAAATGGTTTGTTCTTCCGCTGCGCGTGCATGTGATGCACCGAAGAGACGAACCCCAACACAAATTTCATAGTAAATGCAAGGGGTAAGGTTATTAACCTATGTTTTACGGATGACTTGTTGTTGTTTTTTTCCAACACCCATGGGAAATCTATTGAATTACTTATATCGCCACCGTCTATATTCAAATACCTTTCAGGCTTAGAGATTAACCTTATAAAAAGTCATTGCATCCTAGTTGCTAGTGCTAATATGATGGAAAACAGTATCTCTACAATCGCAGGGATGAGAAGGAAGCCAGCTCATTGACTTATCTAGGTTTACCTATTACCACAAAAAGAATACAATTCACTAAATGTTTTCCCTTGATAGAAAAATACATATAAGACCCAAAATGTGGTCTAATAAGGTTCTCTCTTTTGGTGGGAGATTGCAGCTCATCAAATCCATTTTGAATTCCCTTCATGTATACTGGTCCTCAAGCATATTATTAGCTAAAGGTGTAATCAAAACCATTGAGAAGCTTTTCAGAAGATTTTTGTAGGGAAACGTAAACCCGGACAGACACTTTGCTAAGGTTAAATGGTCAGAAGTCTACAAAAGGAAAGAAGAAGGGGGATTAGGATTGATTCATATTGCCAATTTTAATATATCAGCATTGATCAAAAATCTATGGAATATTCCATTGGAAACGAAATCTCTTTGGATCCGATGGTTTCATAGCTATATCCTGAAAGGATCAAGCCTTTGTTCTATCCCTATAAAACATTCCTTCTTTTGGCCCTTGATCAAACTATTGAAGCTAAGACCTATCTTAGAACCTTTGGTGTCCTGTAAGGCTGGAAATGGTGAAATGGCCTATTTATGGTTTGATAACTCCTAATTAGATCTCCCCAAGCTCTTCAGTTTTGGAACGGATTTCCCATCAACTCCAAAGTTAACTCCATCTTGCTAATCGGCCAATGGAACATTCCATAGGAATTGCAATACCTCACTCCTAACTACCAACCAAACCTAGATAAGGAGGATATATTCAAATGTCTCAACCTGCCTCCAAACACCTTCAACATTGCAAGATTCAGAAAGTGGCAGAATCATAACAACTCAAGTCAAATATGGTTTCCTATCATTTGGTATAAGTCACTCATGCCTAGTTATTCCATGTTTTTGTGGTTTACTGTGCTTAATAAGTTAAGCATAATGGACAGAATGCACTTCATTACTACCAGTACTGTTTGTGTTCTATGTGAGATAGAGGAAGAATCAAGGAATCACCTTTTCTTTCACTGCTCTTTTTCCCAGTTTATATTAGGGAAGATATAGGAGTTGTGTCTAATTTCTAATGTAGGCACAACCTTCACAGAAGCACTCGAATGGCTCCTGAAACTAAACCATACTACTAGATATAACGAACATATTTATATCATCCCCTTCACCTCCTCCTTCAAGGAGATATGGCAAGAGAGAAATAACAGACGCTTTCGAAACAACGCACATTCCATAAAGGAGGTACTATATTCATTAATCGGTGGAATCAGAGAGAAACTACTAAATTCTACCAAGTCTGAAAGAGTTAACCCTAATCTAGCCTCATCATGGAAAATCAATTAATTAACTTGCAGAAAGGGCTAACTAATGATTAAAGAGTATATCGTAAAATTTGTATGAAAGTACATGGAAAGTGGAGTCCTTCCGCTTTAGATGTGTCTGTTGACTATGAACATTATGAGAATAGCTTCAATCCAAGACGTGGGATAATATTCAAGAGGAGACCATGAATCACTCTTTAACTGTAGCTCTACTCCCAGATCCAAAGATCACCAGACACCTAACCCTAATTTGGTAGGGTTGGGTGAATGGGGTAAGATGTGATCTGCGCTTAACCCATTTTTGTCAAACGATCCGTTTTGCTCTGTGCTTTACCTTTTATCTGAAGAAGCTGTGATTTTCTGAAACGCTGTTGTGATGGCTTACTTAATGCTTTTGATTAAACGTTATCATTGTCTTGTATTGTTTGATATTCTTGTTCTTGTAAGGACCTCTTGTTTTTAATAATATTCTTTACCTTTTCATAAAAAAACAATAAAGGACATAAACAAAGATACTTGAGATAAGAAAAACAACCCCTAACAATGTAGCTTCTTCAATAGAAAAATGGGAAGTTGTCTACCAAGAAATATGATGTGAACCTTCGATAATATCACTAAGATATCCTATGCACAGTAGCCACAAAGACACCTCCAATCAACAAGCATTCCAACATCGAAACGTCATAAAACACAAGAGCTGCAACACCTTTTAGACATCTAGAAATATTTCACCAAAAACACAATCTGTGATAGCCCAAAAAGTCATGCAACCCTTGAAGAAAAACATGCAACAAAATCTGGACATAATCACATAAATATCAGCTCACAAAAATAATTTTTGATCCACAAAATTCCAACTGCTAAGTCAACATATTGTAGTCATTGTTCCCACACAAATTAGCCTAGAAAATTCACACTATAGGCAGATAAAATTAGTTGTCCAGTATAGATAAAAATCACCAAAAAATTAGCTACTTTAGATAGTCATTATCCCCAAAAATAGGCTATCAAAAATAGTCCAAAAATCACCAAAAATCTATCAAGATATGGTGATTTGATTTCTCAATTAAATCCTATCATGACCAGGATTTTTATCTCAAATAAACCTCATCTTCAAAGAATCCTACATAAAGTAGAATACTCGTCATAGTGAAATTTCACAAATAACCAAAGATGTCTAATTACAAATAATGCCTAAAATGTCATAACACATATCTTAATAATCTCTCCCTTTTTGGCATTATTTTTCACATATCGAAACTCCCCCTTAAGAAGATAATTAGACACACAACATCAAGTCCACATAACATATAGGAACTCACTCTTAATCGAACATCAAGTTCCAAATAACTTCTAAATAACATTCAAGTTCACCTAACTTAAAGTTCGTCAAGTTCAAGAAACATATAAAGAAACAATAATCCCAAATAAACAATTGTCCAATCATTCAAATTTCTCCCCCTTAGGACATAAAGATATCAAAAAACAAGACTAATAGTCACAGAGATTTCTTGAAATCTCTTCTTGAATTGAACAGCCACCATCAAAGCACAAATATCATATGACAATAAACAATAATATATCTCCCCTTTAGGACAAAATAATGTCAAAACAAAGAAGGTCTTCAATGCAATCAATCTCAGCTGATAAAGAGGCATAAAAATCAGTACTAGGTGTAGCGAAGGAATTATAAGCACGTAGTGCAACAGGAGAAGGTCAAGATGACAATTTACCACCGATTAAAACACTAGCCAACATATCCTTACTCACATCAAATTCATCCGTATACGGTTGATTAAATTCATAAACCCCAAAAATGCATTCAACGAATCATAATCAAACTTAATCAATCTCCTCCTCATATAAACCATATGAAAGCATAAAATTGTATCATCAAACACTCTGTTATCCAAATCACAATAAAATTTTCACACCAACTCAGCATCAAAATGTCATGGCAATAAGGAAGCATGCAACAAATTCCTCTTAGTCAACAAAGGATCCAAATTAAATTGTTTATACTCAGCTAAATTTATTGGATGATTAGAGACAAACCTGGTTGAAGCAAGAGTATTCCATCGTTGTTAGGCTAAGCGGGTAGACCATTAATAAATACATTCTTCACATAGGTCGTGATTGGTTCACTATTGTCAATGAGGGAATCTACAAAAGAAACCTTTGTAGGTCTCTCAACTCCAAATAAAACATCCATCTTTTAAAGATGATATATAAGAATTATATCAACACATTCTCCTCATATCCATATGCACGGCAAGTTTTCCCAATGAAAACATATATCCTAAACTCATACAACCCACAATATAGAGAGAAACCAAGATAAAACTTAAAAAACCCAAGTCATAGAAAACCCGGATCTTCTTACAGATCTCCAACCAAGTATCAACATTTTCTTAACATAACTTCGCAAATCAAAATTCAGAAGCAAAACTCTCAAATCATCAAGCAAAGCGTCAATTACACATCAAATATACTATTCAACAAGGAAAACCAAATATAAACCAAACACCTAAACCTTAAAAAACTCAAAAATAAAAAACTCAAAAATTCTAGACGTTAACTCTTTCAAACCCCCATTTTTGTTTTTTTTTATTTTTTTAATAAACAAAATCAACATACTTCAAAAGTGTAAAGCACACAATCCCTTTGCCCCTCGAAGAAATTCAAACTTGGCCTCGTTCTCGTCACATTATCTCTGTCATCAACTGTCTAGATGGTTTCTTCTTCCGAAGTAATCAATTGGCCCTCAATCTAAACAGTTTCTTTTCCAGTAGCAACTAACTGTGAATGTGGATAGTTTTTTATTTTAGCTTTGTTGTGTCTCTGTTCTGATTTTTTAGGCTGATTTTGAAGGTTTTCTTCTACCACCAAGTTTGTTGTTAGACCACCCACACAAAGGGCCCCTCTTTCAATAATTGTAGCCTTCTTGCCATCTCTAAAAGTAATGTGTCCATCCATACAACTTTGATAATCCATCAATTAGCTTCTTTCACCCTTTCTAACCCAAGTATGCTTTGGTAACGTTGGCTGCTACTGAAATTTCATTGAAAATGTCTAGATTTTCAGTTTTGAGCCCTCTGAAATATCATTTGTAACAACTTGTAACAATGTAGCCTTATGTGCCCGTTTACCCCACAAAAGTGACAAGTATAAATTTTCATTTCCTCCTTGAAGTTTCTCCTTGAACAAATCTGGTCATACCATTTTTCTCATCATTAGACTTAGAACATTCACCTTTATAGCCAATGCCTTGAAGGTCTCTTTTAATCTTACCAATTTCTAACAACTTTTCGGTACTTCCATTTAACATTCTTATCCCTTTTTCTGTACTGACCAGCTTTAACTTTGTTTCATCAACCTCATATATTTTAGATAACAACTTCTTTTTCTAGGTCTTGAATGATGGTCTTCATAGTGAGTTTTCCTTCTTTAGCTTCTTATTCTTTTTACATTTTTGCACCCATTTAGCATACCTTAACTCATAAGCTTTGCAAATATCCTCCCTTTTGTATTCCGAATCAGTATCATCACTATTATAATTTGAACTAGAGTTATGGACTAATTTATCTGCATTTTTTTTAGAGTCTTAGACTAATTCATCTTCATTTTCTCTGACCGTTTCTTCTCTAGTTGCTGTTAAGCAAGCAACTGGACTTCTGTTATATAAAACAACTAATGAAGCATTATTGCTCACAAGTTCCTCTTCACTACCATACTCACTTCCAGATTCATTCTTGCTCCAAGTAAACTTCCCTTTTCTCTTCTTCAAAGTGCTAACATATTCCACTTGTACATGTCTGAAGCCTTGACGTTCATGACATTGAATTTTCTTCACCTTTCTTTCACCTTTTTGAGTTTTAGTTTGTTGTTTGAAATTATTATTTGATGAGCTCCGACCATTCTGCCTAAACTCAGGTCTATCTTTCTTCAACTTCTTTAACCACTTGGTGAAATTTCTTGTCAATAACTTCATATCCTCATTCTCATCGGATTCATCTTTTAAGTCATTTATGGCTTTTCCAAACTCAGCTTGCAATGACAATCTTTTGTTCTTCTCTCGTTTATCTCTCAACAAATTCATCTCAAAGTCGGTAAGAATCTCAATTACCTTATCCCAAGATAATTTATTGATATTATGGGCTTCTTCGATTGCTATAATTTTTGGTATGAATTTTAGAGGCAATGATCTTAAATTTTTTCTTGACAAGTTTCATATTCGAATATGCCTTCCTAAGTTGATGTGCTTGGTTGGCAATGTCACGTAACCTCTCATAGAAGTCTCCAATAGTATCGCTTTCATCCATTTTAAGCTCTTTGAATCTAGCGACCCACATCTAAAGCTTCGAAATTATCATAAATTTAGATCCCTCATGTATCGTTGGCAAAGTGTCTCATGCTTCTTTTTCCATTTCACATATTGAAATCATACTAAAGCATCCTTCATCAACGACACTGAAGATTGTATGCAATACATAAGAATTGTCAAGCACTTCCTCTTTGTCAGCTCTTGTCTATTTATATGGATCTTTTGGTACCACTTCATTGTTTTCATTAATCAACATTGGATGCGTCCAGTCTTTCAAATCCGAGTTTCATGCTCTTGTTCCTTGTGCCTAAATGAATAATCTCATTCGTGATTTCTACATAGGATCATTTGAACCATCTAGCAACGGTGGTCCAATGATTGATGCCTTTTCTCTTGTAATCATAATTGTGAAACACGAATCTGCACCAACTTGAAGTACCAAATTCTGATTCGGTGAACCTTGCTCCAATACCAATTGAAAATACTGAAGGATAAAGTTTCGCACAAGTTATGGTTCAGTCGTAGTTGCTTTGAACTGTATTTATGGTTGTTTGATATGAAGCAATTATGTGGCAACTGTAAATTTTCTATCACAAACGAAAACAGAAAACTTAGGGGGTGTTTGTTTCCATTTTTGTTTTTGATTTTTTGTTTTTATTTTCAAATTCAGTAAAAAGACTTGTTTGTTTGAGTTTTTAGTTTTTGGTTTTGGTTTTGGTTTCTTTCAATTTTCAAAAATTATGAAAACCATAAAAAGTGATTTTTGTTTTCTGTTTTTGTTTTTTTCATAATTTAATTTACTATCATTTAAATATATATTATTTAATTATTTAATTATTACCAAAAATTATGAATAATTTAATTCAAGATTATATATTTAATTATCAATAAAAATTATTAATAATTTAACTTTATTTAATTTTTATAATTAAATTATATGTAATTAAATTTTAATAAATTTTAATAAATATAATTAAATTTAAAATAATATTCAAATAAAATTTGATTTAATAATTAAAATATATTTTAATTAAATTTTAATTTATAAGTCATATATTTTATTAAAATAACATAATTTTATTAATAATTTGTTAATAAATATTATATAAGAAATTAAATAGATTAGTTCAAAAAAGAAATTTAATTAATTAATTTAATTAAAAATAATTTATCTTTAAGATTTATTTAATATGTAATTATTATCAGTGATAAAAATATACATTAACATTAACAACCAAAATGTTTTTGTTTTTATTGAAAGAAAAAAAGAAACAAAAATTGAAAATTGAAAACTGAAAACTAAAAATTACAACAGAAAAACAAAAGTAGAACCAAACGACCCCAAATGTAAAATAAGCAAATTAACACCCAATAATTTTTAACGTTGTTTGGCACCCTTGCCTACATCTGCGGGGCCCTCAACCAACTTAATCACTTTCACTGACGACAATAGTTTTATACAAGGCTTCACTGAGCCGACTCATTCAACCCTTGACACTATCCCTCATTCTCACACCCCGTGAAAGTAAATCATATCCAATAACACAACCACCTCGTGTTAACATCAACAGATGATTTTTTTCAACAATGTTCAATAGTGAAAAGAAGAAAATAAAACAACTCAAGTGATTGAAACAATGAAGGACATGTACAAAGACATTTGAGATAAGAAAATTAACTCCTCTAACAATGTAGTTTCTTCAATGGAAGAACGGAAAGTTGTCCATTAAGAAATCTACTGTGAACCTTCGATAATGTCACTAAGATATCCCACGCATAATAGCCACAAGAACACCTCCAATCAACAAGCGTTCTAACATCGAAACATCATAAAACACAAGAGCTGCAACACCTTCAAGTCATCTGGAAATATTTCACCAAAAATATAATAAGCAACAGCCCACAAAGTCACGCAACCCTTGGAGAAAAATATGCAACAAATCTGGACAAAAACACACAAATATCAGCTCAAAAAAAATTGATGCACAAAATTTCAACTAACAAGTCACCATATTGTAGTCATTTTTTCCACACAAACCAGCCTAGAAAATTCACATTATAGGCAGATAAAATCAGTTGTCCAGTGTAGATAAAAATCTCCAAAAACTAAATTGCCTTAGATAGTCATTATCATCAAATTAGGTTACTAACAAGAGTCCAAAAATCTGCACCTTATCTTAGTCAAGATATAGTGATTTGATTTCAATTAAATCCTATCACGACTAAAATGTTTATCTCAAATAAACTTCATCTTTCAAAGAATCTCACATAAAGTAGAATACTTGTCATAGTGAAATTCTACAAATTAGCAAAAATGTCCGATTACAAATAATATCCAAAATGTCATAACAGATATCTTAACAAAACCATCTTTCAATATACTATATATATATATATATCTAAGCTCACTTTTAAAAGTCGAAACTACTTTATTCTAATGTCTAGATTGTGCTGTCCAAAGACCTAAAGATGTTAGTGTTTTTGAAGTCTTGAAGGTCTATTTTATAGTATCAAGAGCACATAATATTATGTGGAGGAAAACAAAGGTTCAATGTTGGTGGGATGGGAAAGTACCCTTGCGTCCAATTTGAACCATTTTACCACCTAAGTCAGGTCCAAATTCTGAAAGTCTACTCGTACTAATCAACAATGGCTGTCACCATTTTAGGATTTGCACTGTTTAAGATTAGACCTTTTATATATATATATATATCTATATGATGTGTATGTTTATGTACATATTAGCTTAGAATATTAGAATATGGTACTTAATATAAGCGTTATATCCTACTCCCACGTGAAATACCACGTTCAAAAACCAAATGAAATGAATAAAAAACCGACTGAGTTACCATTGTCTTCCGTGAAAGTAATGAAATTGTTCAATGAAAATGAACACTTCAGGCCAATTTTTCAACCCCACTTAAAGTAAAGAAACTTCATGGCAATAATCCAAAGGAAAAGTGGAAGTAAAAGAATGCTTTTTAAGTCATTGAATTGTCAAAAAAAGGGACTCACCCGAGCCACCACCATTACCAACAACACATAGAAAATATAAATAAAATATGGTAGCTAGCAATTGACCGGAAAGTGTCGAATGCATAAACTAATGCGCACGTTATAGGAATCCCTTCTCTTACGTTTGTTATAACTTCCCACGTGAAATTGCTAAACAAAGGAAACCTAGCCAGGAACCATCCTCGAACCTCTGGTCTGTCTCTTCACGTGGAAAAGTTTTCTTTAGCATTATAATAAATGACCAGACTTCATCACCTCTTTTGTCCCCAAATGGACTTTTGACTTCTAGCCCAAAGACCATTTGTTGGTTTTCACTTTCCACCCCCTTTCCTCCCCTTCACGTTTGGTCCACTTTTCATTTTCCCTCATAGCCTATAATTCTCTACATAAGTGAACGACTCACTTGGCAGATATAGACATGCAAATATGCGAACGGGTACTCGTATGATAACAACATTGCGGTATTAAAAAAATGGATTACTGTTGTTAAAGAGCTACAGTGATAAGTCTTTCCATGAAGTTGTCAATTCCTTCATAATCTCCAAGTTGCAGATATTAGTATGGAAAGCCCCATATGGCCAGATAACAGGATACAGTATCTCTGGTCTGCAACTTAGCTCGGATTGTAAGCAACTGTGTGGGTACATACCTAGGAGAAAATAATGGGACTGAAATGATCATGTGTATACATTTCGTGATAACCTAAAAGTAGGTTGGATTTTTTGGTTGTCCATGAAGGTGACATATCTTTTCCTTGTCCAGTGTTTCCACTCTTTATATTGTTTTCAAACTCTTACTCTTCTTCCGGATTTTTTTCCTCACGATCTGTTAATGTGTTTTTGCAGCTCGTGTTATATTAATTTATCAACAGATGTACATGAAGTATCATTCAAGCAATTCGAAGTTTATAAATTAATACACTCTAAACAAGAATAGACTTATCGTCGGCTGCTGTGCATGTGACATCTATCTAGTTGATTACCACCTCATTAAATTGGAATCACGGTTTTTTAATTTAAAACGTGAAACAACTGTTACTGACTAAGACGGAGATACTTGGATCGAGTGGATTCTATAAGACAAGAGATACCTTGGCTAAAAATAATGAAACTTTGTTCCTCAGTTTTTAAAATTTTGCTCCCATCGTACTGATTATTCTTCCCTAATTATTGTAATGATCATATAATAACAAAAAGTGGAAATTAAGCAAAGAAAAAGTTGTTCGGAAAAGAGAGCTATTTCACCATACAAATAAAAAGTAACTAATTCTTATTCTTAGAATTAATTCTCATCTTAATTATTAACTTGAGTTAATAACTATGCTCATTTTTTAATTTATTGACACTTGATATATACGCTAACTCAAATACTACGTTGGTTATGTAATTGTCCCGTAAAAAGTAACCAAAAAATTATGAATTGCAGTTTGTACTTAATGATTTGGTTATATTGTTGATGAAGTTGCCCTCACAATTTTCTATTCATCAAAGAGCACAGCAAGAAAGAACGGTAATATGTAATGAAAGACTGATCTTATCCAATATCTAATCATTTCACAACAAGGGATTACTATAAAAATCTACACCTAAATCATGGAATTAATGGTGATGTGAGGTATAACTTTAACCTAATTTAATTACTAACCTACAAATTCTGTCATTAGACGAGTGGTCCACTCGACACTACAAGAAAGAGCAAACAAAAAGGAGGGAGACTTTACATGCCCCCCCAATGTTCTGTTAGGCACTAGTACAAAAGTCGGCAAGATTATCTACACATATTGATGATCTTTCATTTTCTTCCCAAATAAAAAATCGACTATTCACTTGCCTAGTACAAAAGTCGCCAAGATTATCTACAACACATATTGATGATCTTTCATTTTCTTCCCAAATAAAAAATCGACTATTCACTTGCCTAGCTAATCCATAACCTTCAAAGTTCAAACCCCTCAGTTGACTAATCTGAATTAGTGTTGGAAAAAGCATCAAATGACTCCAAAATTTGACCTTAATTATATATATATATATATCACACTCTTCCAAAACGGCAAGAAATTTTATGTAGCTGACACGTTACGACATAGTTAATATATATTTTTCTTGTAATTTTTGTCTCTAAGCGATGGAATAGTCCACGAGAATTTTGGTTTTGTACCTGTCTTTTACAAAGCACGGTTCCATTATTACGTGTCGTACTATAGCAAGTTGATATAAGATTAAGGGTTTAATTCGTTATAGTTTAGTCATTCCAACATAAGTGAAATTGAGTATAATAAAAAAGCAGGAGGAGTTGATGTGATTAGAAATATGATTAAGGCATAGATTATAATGGAAGACCATGAATTGATGAGAGTTAGCTAGGTTGTACGGTGACCTCACTACCAAACATCAATTTTATTTGTTATTAGATGACACTGACAGTGTCGGTTCGGTGGTGTTCATAAAACTTAGATTCTTGTTAGTGACCATTATATGTATTACGAAGATGGTTACTATAACAATCTTCCTGTCTTTATTGTAGCAGTTGTATAACTAATAAAACTGGTAAGCCAATTCCAGAAAACCGATTATGGATTAACTCACCGCTTTATCAAAAAATTAGTTTATCCAAGTCTGCCCAGAGAAGAGAAGAAGAAATATATATGATGGCTGAGTTACACTCTATCAAGAATGATCTTATGGCCATTCTTGATCCTCCAGCTTTTCAGGGCAAGCTGACAGACAAATCTATAATTGCAAAGTTTGATTTTAGGCTAAATTCGATCCCAAGATATAGGCCATGAGCAAATAATGCATTTCACTTACTGTTGCTAGACTTCCTACTCATCGATTTGTTCTTGTGTTATCTCCATCTACTAAGGGGCAAGTTGGATGTCACATTCATAAAATATAAGAATAGATGGTCCAGTAGAATATATAATTAAGTTCTTCCACGAGCATCAGAATTGATGTGTTCATGAAAAGAGCCCCATGTTTCTTTTGTAGTTGTAAGTCTCTTTCACCGAGAAGCAGCCAGGGTGTATATGTTATTAAGCGTAATGTACTCAAGGGCTTGTGTTTTTATAAGCCCCCGAGACGTTTCTAGTCATTCAGGTAGACTACGAAACCAATTATTTTGGTATTATTCCACTTCTTTTTTGCCACATAAATAATGGTATTGCACTCTTTTTGTTAAGAGCTCTACTCTGCTCCCAACACATGCTAATTGGCATTATTCTACCCTTGGAAATGGCGAATGTTGAGCGAAGAAGCTCATCCAATTAGAATTAATTTAAACAATATTTTTCCCTTCTAGGAAAAGTATCTTGTAAAGAAAAGGTAAATTAGTATTTCATTCACCGCATGTGCAACCACCAACATCAATATAATTAAAACAAGTTCCAAACAATTTGGAATAATTGTAATAATGATCCAGTTATTTTTCCAAATAAATTTTACAAGTTAAAATATCAAGGAAACGCATTTTCTTAAATTGGATAATAAATATATACTAAAATGTTTTTAAAAATTGGACTAATTAGCATACAATAAGTTAGTTTGTTATGTCATTACACACGTAAAATATCATCGAGAATCTAACTAGTTCTTCACTTATAGATAAAACCTCGACTATCTCAATACGCGAGTCCATTCCAACCAAATTCTCAAAGTCATCCCATGTCATGGATTGGGTTAGTTTTTCCAAAATATATTCAACTATTTCCACAATTCAAATTTTAGAAACAACAGTTCAAAAAGAAAACCATGGGAAGGGTTGCTTGATTATACAGTACATATTTGAAATTTTGTAATTACATAATTATACTTGTACCATCCGATCGAAGTGTTAGTTTGTTAGGCAATAGGCAGGCAGCGGAGGTCAGAAAACAAAAAACAGAAACTCAGGAAGGAAGGGGTCCCAAAGTTATAGTTTAGATGCATGTCTGGAAGAGGCTGTAGCAAACAGTGAAAGCTGCCTCGCACGCCGGCAGCCCATCCCCATCAATCCCCAGCAAGCTCTCCCCAATACCAGCCCACCTGGTCCTCCATCTCTTTATTTGTTTACATAAAATTAATTAACCAAATCAACGTCCTTTAATTAATAATTAATTACAATATGAAAATTATTAAAATATTTAATTAACCAAGGAAATGGTCGTGTGATGCGAGGTTGGATCCCTCTAGTGAGATTAGTTTGATCTATTTTTACTAATTTATGTACACTCTATATGTATAAAATATTTTATATATTATATAATCTATTTAATACATGTTTAATAAATAATTATTTTATATTTTTATTAATAAAAATAAACGGAGACTTACACAATTTAGGTTAAATTAAGTCAAATTTTACTTCATAATAATTCTAAGAAAATGAATTGAAATGCCATCTTATCTAACAAAAATGATGCCTTCTCTCTTTTTCTTTGCCTCCCTCGCGTCTTGCCATGTCTACGTGTTGTGGACCAGCTTTGTCCCCCCTTTGCCCTACTCTTATTAAGACAACATTTTAATTTGGTTTTTCATTTTGTTTTTTTTTTTCACTTTGTACCACCATTACACGCCTACATTGGTCCTCCTTCAGCTTCCTTCCTTCCAATGTACTCTGTGGGCTCCCTTCCTATGTGGCGGATGACGCGTCACTTGCTGAAAGCTGGGGACTTCCCTTCCTCCACTATATAAACAGCAATCTAGCAGCCTGTTATGCTCACAGCATAAACACTTTTACCAAGTTCTTTCTTACTCAAAATCTCTTCAAAACTCTGAACTCGTAAAAATAAAATTTAGATAAGAACATATTTTTGTTTTTTTCCTCATTTTCCTGGCTGAAATGGCTGTTGACGATGCCTTCTCATCTCCTTTGGGTCCTCCAGCATGCGAGAAGGATGCAAAAGCCCTTCAATTTATCAAGGAAATGACTAGAAATGCTGACTTCGTTCAGGAAAAAGTTTTGGCTGAAATCCTGAGCCGTAACGCTCAGGTCGAGTACTTGAAAAGGTTCAAACTTAATGGTGCTATCGATCGCCAGACTTTCAAGTCCAAACTCCCTATAATCACTTACGACGATCTTCAGCCTGAAATCCAACGTATAGCTAATGGCGACCGCTCTGCCATCTTGTCTTCTCACCCCATCTCCGAGTTTCTTACCAGGTGTGTTTTAATTATTAGCTCTTTGTTCTTATACTGTTTTTACTAGCTACAAGCTGATTGTAAATATTTAGTTATAGGACTTCAATTATATATTATCCTTTTAATTTCGTTTTCTTTAAAACCCCAGTTCCGGGACATCTGCCGGTGAAAGAAAGCTGATGCCAACAATTCAAGAAGAGCTGGATCGTCGGCAATTATTATATAGTCTGCTCATGCCAGTGATGAATCTGTAAGTTCCGATAGATGCGTTCGAATCAACTGTGCTCTCACATGCAAAGAAATAATCTTTTTTCTGATAAAGACGCGCTTTATGTGCAACAGTTACGTCCCTGGCTTGGATAAAGGCAAAGGTCTCTACTTTATGTTCGTGAAATCTGAGACCAAAACTCCTGGTGGTCTCCTGGCTCGCCCAGTGCTCACAAGCTACTACAATAGCGACCACTTCAAGACTCGTCCCTACGACCCCTACAACGTCTACACGAGCCCTAACGAGGCCATTCTTTGCTCCGACTCTTTCCAGAGCATGTACACACAGATGATCTGTGGTCTCCAGGAGCGGGAACAAGTGCTCCGTGTTGGCGCAATCTTTGCCTCCGGTCTGCTCCGTGCCATCAGGTTTCTCCAAGTTCATTGGCAAGAACTTGCTCATGACATAGAATCCGGAACTCTAAACAGCAAAATCACCGACCCTTCTCTCAGAGACTGCATGACTAAGATCCTAAAACCTAACCCAACAATCGCAGAGGTTATCAGATTGGAGTGTTCGAAGGAGAAATGGGATGGGATCATCACCAGAATTTGGCCCAACACCAAATATCTTGATGTGATCGTAACTGGAGCTATGGCACAGTACATCCCAACCCTGGATTACTATAGTGGAGGGTTACCGTTGGCATGCACCATGTATGCTTCCTCAGAATGTTACTTCGGTTTAAACCTGAACCCCATGTGTAAACCATCAGAGGTCTCCTATACAATCATGCCAAACATGGCATACTTCGAGTTTTTACCCCACGAGCCGAGCAAGACTTGGACCTCCCATGACTCGCCACCAAAACTCGTTGACCTTGTCGACGTTGAAGTGGGAAAAGAATACGAACTCGTGATCACAACCTATGCAGGTTTATATAGGTACCGAGTTGGTGACATCCTCAGAGTCACCGGGTTTCACAACTCGGCACCTCACTTCCATTTTGTAAGAAGAAAAAACGTACTACTCAGTATTGACTCGGACAAGACCGACGAGGCAGAGTTACAGAAAGCGGTGGAGAACGCGTCCCAACTCTTACGTGAATTCAACACTAGCGTTGTTGAATACACGAGTTATGCCGAGACAAAAACGATTCCGGGTCACTACGTAATTTACTGGGAATTACTAGTGAAAAACTCTGCCAACTCACCCACTATGCAGGTACTGAATCAATGTTGCCATGCCATGGAAGAATCATTGAACTCAGTTTATAGGCAAGGCCGTGCTGCGGACAACTCCATAGGTCCACTAGAGATAAGAGTGGTTAAAAATGGCACATTTGAGGAGCTAATGGACTACGCAATATCAAGAGGAGCGTCCATTAATCAGTACAAAGTTCCAAGGTGTGTGAACTTCACACCAATTGTCGAGTTGCTTGATTCCAGGATGGTAACGACCCATTTCAGCCAAGCTTTGCCTCATTGGACACCGGAAAGAAGACGGTGACTTCATGAGTCAACCGACCAAAATTTAGTTCAATGGATTTGGCAATGCAGAAAAGAAAACCAATAGACTCTTGATGTATTGTCTGTTCTTTTTCTTTTTAGCTATTTGTCGAGTGATTTTCGTAGCTTTACAAGAAAAAGGTTAAAAGCGTATGTTTGATTAGGACTTCTCAGGATAAGGCTTTGTATTGTGGTCGAGTTTACCTGTGGAAAGGATTGTGACATCATGACATATATATCTAATGCAATGTTTCTTTCAGTGAAACTGCAATGAGCATATTTTCACCCCTTTAAATTCTTCTTTTTTATCTTTCCAATAATGATCTTGTCAATGCCATAGTGGATTTTGTCGACACTTTGAGAAAAAGAGACTATGGTGACCACACGCTTTTCAGCAATATTAAGCGATCAGAAAGAACAGCATTAAGTAACAGATAGAATGAAAGAGTATTGATGAGATGGTGTATAACTGTGTACATAGGAGAATTTTCTGAATCATTTCACTGTCTTCGAGGTCAAAAAGTAAAAGATAACAGAGAAAGGTGGCTGAATTATTATGCAATGAAAATGGAATCACATGGCTTCTATCGTTCTATCTGAATTAATTCAGATTGATGATTTTCCACATTTTAATACAACTCATGACAAGCTCCAAGGTGAAATTGAGATATTTAGTCAAGACTAAAAATGCTTTTAGTATTAAATTTACTTCTGCCTCGAAAGTTAGGGATCACCATTGTTATACTTAAAAAATCTTGATGCTGACCCTCCAATGGACTATAAGACATTTCACTTGTTCGGTCTTTTCAAGTAAATCGTCAGGCTTGTCTCCATATCAGGTTGTGGAGTCATTTGGATGCAATTAGGTTGAGTGAAGAGCCTGCACAGGCACTGAAGTTATCTGTGTTTATCTTGTACTTTGTTTTCCTTTCAAAATTAAATTCTCGTGATTTTGTTTCCATCTATCATGCTAGTTGATAGCCGTTTCCACAATAAATGCCATATAATTAGATCAACTGCAACGTTCTTTAGGGACTTTTTGTTCATTTGGTGAGAGGGCTACATATCATATCAAAATCCCAAATAGTGTTGGGTCAATTCTAAGCAATTGGCATGGCCGAATTTATTGAGATCGAAATACTTCCTAATCCCAGTAGCTGGTTGAGTTCCTCCATTGTCTCCATTATGACTGGTTTCACTTTCTTAAGAATCGTTGTCTTATAGGTGTGCATATTTATGTAGGCTTGCCTGGTGTGTAATGTAGCAAGAGCAACCAGCATGGAAATGTTTGTCCAAAGAAGTATCAAACAAGGGACCATTCTTGGAGCTTCCTGCTTTTTGGCAGAGCAAACTTTGAAAATAAGTGGTCCCATTTCTTATCAGCTGTCAATGACTTCACCTAATTATAACTTATTCTTTAATTACTGTTCTAAAAGGCTATTGCTTTTAAGTTTTAACATTCCAAGAAACTTCTAATTACCATGTGCTTTGTATTAAGAAGTTACTCTCAGCTATAATGGATAATAAGAGTAATGGAAGTTAGCCCTGTGCCAAACGTTTTTCTAGCAGGGTCTTCATTTATTTTCATGTAAAAGAAAAAAAACCTCTTGTATAGTTCAAAAATTTCAAAGTTTCTCTTTATTATTTTAAATTACTAAGCAAAATTATAAGAAACTATAAAATTTTAAATTTGTGACTTTCATGATTAGATAAAATTTAAGATACTTCTATTGTTAATTAATTTGTAGATTGATATTGTATATTTATAAAGTATTGGATCGATTAATTGTACTGATAACAAAGTAAGATGAGAAGTTTTATTGAAAATTCTTCTTAATTTATTTTAATTTCACCACTGAGCAGTATTTGAGGATAACTTTTGACAGAAGTACAAGTTGAAATGATTTGATGCTTAAAAGGTATAAGATTGATTAGTTGTAATAATATCACTTAAGAAAACTTGATGAAAAGACATGTTAGTTTAATTTGATATCACCATTAAGCATTGTTTAGTATTTTGAGAATAATAAGAAAATTATATTGAATATAAATAAGAAATTTTAATGAAAGTATCTTGTGCAAATGTTATTTGACAGGAAGATCTTAAAATGGCTTCGCTGGTTGGTGCAATTAATGCGTATTACTTACTCGGGAGCCGCGGCCATGGCAGAGTCGAACGATTCTGTTTCCGTTGATATGGAGAAGATCTATCTCGGTGGAAAGGTTCGGTTTTTATTTCTAGGTTTGTTTCTTACTGTCAATGCACATATGCATTTGTTTGATTCTTTGGTTCTTACTCAATTCTTAAGTGGGTTATTTGTTAGTTCCCGATGTTTAACGGATTTTAAGTTTCCAACTTTATTCTGTTAATGAGTATATTTTTTCTGCTTTTTTCTCTTTCAAGTTCTTCGTTTAAAAGGTTTTGTAGCTTCGACTTTTCATTTTGATTTTTCCTTTTGATGATGAGAGATTTTGAGTTAGCATTTCATAACACCAAATGGGCACTTGATGTGCATTTTGGGTTAACGGTTTTTTTTCCTCAACTGTTAGCTGACAAAAGAGTTCTTTCCGATCTTGTTATTCTTTCATGTTTCATTGGCGTTCTTGGATTGGTTATTTTTATCACATTAACTCGGGAGGAAAGTACTCTTTGATCTTCAATTTCCCCCTTCGGATTTAGGGTGTTCTTCTGAATGCATTATTCATTCGGTAGGACTGCGCTCTTCGTGAAAATTTAGATTGGGTTTTTGATCATCTTGGTACCTGAGTTTTTAACTTTTGAGTTTATCTATAAGTTGGAGAAAGAGCGAGCTGGAATGATAAAAGGTAGGTGTGGTTGGTCCTATTTGTCTGGCGTATTGAGAGGCCAAATGGAGGAGGATGTTTATGACGGCTGTGATACAAGTCTCCGTGTTCTGTGATATTATCTTTTATTTTTATATCTCCATATTGTGACTGGTTGTGATCTCTAGAATCCACGATGGAGTTACCAAAATAGAGGGTCTTGGCCAGGTATGTGCCTCTTCGTTTCTGAAACTGAAGCTCTGATATTAATGTTTCCATATCGAACCTCAGGCGTAGGCCAGATTCATTCGTAGTGGCATCAAGGTCACAGTGAGTTTTCCAGGACCATCGACCCAGGTATGTCTTTACCTATTCTCTAGCTATTTCCTGTGGTACTTTAAATCAGGATACACTCACCAGTGGATCCTAACCGTCTGTGAAGGTAAGGGTGGCACCTTGACCTCATTTTTGGTATTTCTATTTCTTTCGATTATCCGTTGTTATTACAGTCTGTTCGGTTGTTAAATTATCTTTCCTATGTCTTTTTACCTATAAAATGAATTATAAAACTTTATTGTATTTTCAAAATTACACTATTATTATTGTTTTTTTCCAGACTATGGTCGCCAGTAGGTCTATATTTTTAAATGTCTTACCAATCTTTCCGTATTTATTTCATCTTTAAGTATTTATTCTTTGTACCATACATCTCTGTTATCATGTCACATATGCATGTGGGCCTACTGGAAACAGCCTCTGTATAATGTAGGGGTAAGGTTGCTACTATCTAGCCCCTCAGACCCTACTTTAGTGCGGGACTTCGGGGTATGATGATGATGATGATGATGACGAGTATCGCAATAAAAAAAATAGACCTACAATTACTCTTGAGAGTTAAAATATCAATGGTAATGTTAGCAAATCACTTAATAACTTTTTTTTTTTTGGTAAATCAGAAACACTTAATAACTATTATTTTTGCAATTTTTAATAATTACTATTATTAAATAAAAACTTGCTTTATAAAAATAAAATTGTTTATTAATAATAATGACCATCAGTATTCATCAATTGTACTACCAAACTTTTTTCTTCCAATAATTGCTAATGATTTATTTTTTTCTCGATATTTTTGTAGAAATTAAGAGCTTGAAAATTAATAGTTAGAAATTAGAACTGTAATTAGATACAGTAAGAGAAACGTATTTCACTTATCTTAG
>JANKOD010000193.1:28882985-28893090 GCA_026284645.1 Erythroxylum acuminatum | reverse complement strand
CAGCTACAATCTACTTCAATTATAGCCTATTCTATTCTACTTATCTTTGTTTTTCTTTCCCACACTACGTCACTACGATAGCTTTTAATGTCTGTCCGCGAATCTCTTTAGTTTGTTTTTCCAGACAAGTAATAGTAACACTCTTATTTTAATACGTATCTCTTTTAAAAGGACTACTTTTCAGGCCAATAACTTGCTGTTGTCCAAGTGTTTCAAATTTTTCTTGATATCTATATTTTTTATCAAGCCAAAATGAAATGCATTATTTAATTAAGGTAGTCTTTGACCAATTAAGTTAAAACATGATACTAGCATAAATTCTGGTTATGTTCATCCTTTTAATTCTTTTTTGGAGTACATGAGTTTACCAATAAAGCATTTATGGACCAATAGATCATTTCACTCTTTATAATATATATATCAGAAAGATTTGCCTGAAATCCTTCTCACATCATTTCATTCTTAATAATGTATATCTTGCACATATCAGCTTTATTTTCCATTTGCAAAATTTGACTGTTCTCTGATCTTTTTTTTTTTTTAAATGGCCTGAACTAATTAAGGACTGGAAGCTAGAGGCCATCAGCATGGTTCTTTCACATAAGCTTTTATCACTTGCCTAATTGTATGTTGTAAAACTTGTACTAATTACTTCTTCAGAATTTGCTCGAAAATCCAATACCTGGTAGGTACTTGGTAGTTGGTGAATTTTCCTTGGAAAGTTATTTAGGAATGCGTGTTTTTGAAGCATTGGTGCATATTAAGGAGTAAATGATGAATGAGACTATCTGATGCAAAATCCTGTGCAATTTATGGGAATTATTTACCTTTTTTAGCTATATTCAACATAAAGAACACTTTCTCAATTTGCATGGGGCATTGCTTTCTTCCCTTGTTTGGGAGATCCCTTTTTGCAAGGTATGACCTCAAATGAGGCGAGGAACAATGGAATGGTGGTTGCCACTCTCATTTTTCCTCTCTTTTGCCATTTTCTCCAAATTGTTATTTAGGGATTTGAGGTATAATTTATGTTGCATCTCCTTTTGCATTCTAGGTTTTCTGGAGCATTTAAATGCATGTGGAAATTATAAGGTTTCTACAATGTAGCAATTTAATGCATCTAGATAAGCACTAATGTACTCGTTTTTGTAAAGCATGTGTATGCACTTCTCTCAACTATTACCAAACTCTTCAAATTTTAACTTTCGTTGACCTAGAGGAGAATTGATAGAGATATATGGCTCCACCTCTTGTAATTTTGTTTAAATTTTCAGCATAATCTTAAGTATATCAATGGTGAGGCTATGAGCATATTAGACGAATCATTAGTTCTGACTGTTAAACTGAAGTGTGTACAGTTTATTCTGCCCTGATTGTGATTTTTAAAAACTCTCCACAGTTTGAGTATGCACCAGTGTATAGGTTACGGGAATAGACTTGCTTGTAAGCAATGTATAACATCAATAATAAAATTATTTTCCTCAATGGCATGGAAATTATATGCATACTGTTGTATAATATTGAGTATATACATTTGCCATTTTAGCAGTCTCAGTTTATACATAATATACCAGAAAGGTTACAGTTGGACATTCCTGCTGGTACCTTATACATCATATTTGGAATTGTCTGAGCCATTTTCCTGAAATCTGATTGGGATATTGACAAGTGATTACATGTTCTGGTTCCTTAACTCTTCTCTTATTATCACTTCCTTCAGGTAAATATTTTTGATGAAGAGGTTGTGACAATATATGTGCTACTGTTGGCAAGTGAAGATTGTTGATTTCGTGGTCAGTTTCTGAAGCAAATACTTGCTTCTTATGTCAAATGCCTACAATAACGTGAACCCTTTTACCAGTCTATCAGTCAGTTCTTATGATAAGGGTTGGAGTCATATATATTGTTTGAAGCTTGACTAAAGTTGAGAGTTTGTATAGATATTGCTGTCAACTTTCAATGTCCAGGGCTGAGCATATGGGTGTTTCTCCATCAAAACTTGGTTGTCATACCAACAATTGTCCAAGTCCTAAGCAAACTGTAGTGGAAGAGACTCATGGATTAGATTCTGAGTCAAAATACAATGCGAGGTGTGAGCGGGAGGATCAGTACGAGAAAGAATTAGTTCAGACTGGACCAGGAGACAGTATTGCAATCCCCGGGCATGTTGCTAGTGAACCATTGGGAGCATCTGTCAAAGATGTATACAAAATTACTGAAGTTCTAGATCCCCTTCTTGAACATACATCTAGGAAGAGCACAGCTCCTAGAAGTTCAAGCATGGATTTTGGTGGTGAATGTGCACATAGTGGTCCATTGAAGGAAAATGGACTGGTTAGCTCTGAAATAATAGCAAATGAAAGCAAGGAAACCAATGGTACACCATCAAGCAGTATTGTGACAGAAAAATTGCAAGCATTTCCTGTTGATTCCCTGTATCCTTTTACTGAAGTTGTGGCACAACCGCATGAAGATTCAAACAAAAGTAACGAGGTTGGTGTTAAAAATTCTCTCCACCAAGAAACTACATGTTTCCCAGCCCCTGAGTTTCCATCGAATAGCAATTGTTGTGATACATTGCAGGAGAGAAAAAATCTTGACTCTGAAATGGTGCAAAAGAAAATAGAGGAACTGAGAGCTTCACCCATTTGTGTTCCTAATGAATCTTTGGATCAAACTCCTACGTCCATTTCAAGTAGTCAGTTTTTGGGTCTATCTCCTGATAATCAGACCCTGATTCCTGTTACTGAGCTATTAGGATCAGTGCAAAGTGGTATGGACAATCATTCAAGTGTCAAACAGTTTGAAACACCAAAGAATGCAGTTAATAACTCCAGCAGATTGGGAGGAAAGGTTAAAAAAACGCCAAAGTTTTCCAGGAAAAAATACATGTTGAGATCCTTGACAGGGACGGATAGAGTTCTGCGGTCAAGATCACAAGGGAAACTTAAAGCACCTGAGACCAGCAATAGTTTAGCTAGTTCTAATTCCAATGTGGAGAAAAAAAACCAAAGAAGAAAAAAGAGAATAAAAGAGAGAGTTGTAGCAGATGAATATTCAAGGATCAAGACACATCTAAGGTATTTATTGAATCGAATGAACTATGAGCAAAGCCTGATCATTGCTTATTCTGGAGAGGGCTGGAAAGGACTAAGGTTTGTACACTGATCTCAAAGATCCTTTCAATTTAAATTTTGTAGCATTAACTTCCTAATCTTTTTTATAAAGTAATTTTGAGTCTGACCTCGAAAACTGTGAAGTTGAATCATCTTATTTGTTTTTGTTGGACTACATATATCCACAACTAGTCCTGCTCTACAACTAAGTTGTGAAAACACATATCTCAAATAAGCAAAATGGCTAGAACAAGAAATTATTAATCTAAGATATGATTATCAGGAATAACTGATCGGTTAAGAGACATAAAATCACATGACAGAAACTCAATAAGCATGGGAATCCAATTAAGAAGTTGCATATGATATTATTTTGTGTCAACTAGACATGTGGTTCTGTACAAAACTGAAGGATGAATCTTGATTTATACTAACGTGAAAATGTAACTACTAACAAAGCATGGTAGTTTGACCAATTGCTGCTGTGCCATAAACTCTGGAGCAATATCACCATTTTGTGGTCGTATACATAATTGAAGGATGAATCTAGATTTAACACTCCACAACTCCTTGCTAGCATGAAACTAAGTGCTAACCAAACTTGATAGTCTTACCAGTCATTGCAGTGCTATAACTTTGGTTTAATTTATTGTAGAGAGGAAACATGGAAAGAAGATGAAAGACTGCCCCTTTATGTTTGTGTTAGTCCTCATGCTCGTAATTTTGTCAAAAAACACTTTAAAAGTGTTATAGTGGACCCAAAGACTCAGTATCTTCATCGATGGTCCTTTCACACATCTGTAAAAATGGCGTTTTGCTATATAAAATGTATGCAAAATGTTTTGGATTCTTTTTGATAAGCTAGCTTATATTCTGTTTTCTCGAGTCTTGAGAGAATCTGAATTAATTTGGTCTGTCCTTTGCTCTTGATCTGTAGCTTCTTGTTACACTCTCTATATGTTTAATGATTTTCTCCACCAACAGGTTGTATGTAATATTCCATTTATGTAATTTCTGCAGCCTTGAAAAGTTGAAGCCGGAGAAGGAGCTGCAACGAGCCACAGCAGAAATTTTACAACGTAAACTGAAAATAAGGGATTTGTTTCACCGTATTGATTCATTGTGTGCTGAAGGAAGGTTTCCTGCCTCTTTGTTTGATTCTGATGGACAGATCGGCAGTGAGGATGTGAGAGATTTCTTGAGTTTTTGATCATGCTTGTTGAGAATTCTTGTTCCTACTTATTGCTCTAGCCTAAAATATTTCTTCAGTTTTTGATAGTGAGATGCTGAAATATAACCACTTCAGACAACTTCTCTTTTGGCAGATATTTTGTGCCAGATGTGGATCCAAAGACTTGACTACGCATAACGATATTGTTCTGTGTGATGGTATTTGCGACCGAGGGTTCCACCAGCTCTGTTTGACACCTCCATTGCTAAAGGAAGATAGTAATGTTCTATTCAGTTGGTGGATAAGATGTGGACTGACTTTGATATTTGTTTCACAGAGTTGCTTTCATTATTCTTAATTCTTTTGATCTCCCCCTTGGAATGCAGTTCCTCCTGATGATGAGGGTTGGCTATGCCCTGGGTGTGATTGTAAAGTTGATTGCATTGATATGCTAAATGACTCTCAAGGAACGGATCTTTCTTTCATGGATAGCTGGGAGGTAATTATGTGGCAATAATAGTTTATTATGAACTAATTTAATATATTTTATTTAAATATCTAATAGAAAATTTTCATTGTTCTTCTGTCCCATGTGCAGAAGGTATTCCCTGAAGCTGCAATTGGACAAAATCTGGATCAGAACTTTGGACCTTCCTCTGATGACTCTGATGATAATGATTTTGATCCTGATGTTCCAGAAATTTATGAAAAGAGAGAGGGAGATGAATCCAAGTCTGATTCACACATAGATGAGAATAGAGAGGAAAATGAAACAAGCTCAGATGAGTCAGACTTCACTTCTGCATCTGATGAATTGCCTTCTCCTCATAAAGATGACCAGTACGTGGGGCTTCCTTCTGATGATCCTGATGATGACGACTTTGACCCTGATGCTCCAGATCGTGATGAAAAGGTGGAGGAAGAAAGTTCAAGTTCTGATTTTACATCAGACTCTGAAGATCTTAGCGCTGCTCTTAATGACAATGAATTATCAGGGGAAGAAAAAAATATGTTTGGGCTTAAAAAAGACTCTAGTGCACCTAGATCAAGGATTGGTAAAAAGGAGTCTTTGAAGGGTGAGCTTATGTCCATATTGGAGCAGAACGCAAACCAAGAATGTTCTGAATCTGTTTCTCAGAAAAGAAATGTGGAAAGATTGGATTACAAAAAGCTGTATGATGTGAGTTCTTTATTTAGTCATGTTTTTCACGATCCTCTGGTCTTATTTGCTAAGCTTTTATCTCAGAAGTGATTTCAAGTCCAATAAACTTGCTACGATTCAATCTCCATGTTAATGGAGGTGTTCCACCTGTACAAAGAAAATGTGCCCCCTTTGTACTTAGAATAGTTTTCTGTTATGCTCTGTCTATTTGGTATGTGTGCTAGAAGAATTTGATTTGGAGTAAGAGATGAACTTTCTACTCTTGCAATATGTCAATGCCATAAGCTACTTGTGGATTGTTGAAAACAAGAATAATGACAGTCCTTGCCTTCTTAATTGACGGTAATGTCTCCATATGTGTGCATGGGAAATAGACAGTAGCTTGTGCTATGGAGCAATTAGAGAAGCTACTCATGTTGTGTCATTGTGTAACTGTTCCAATGATGGCTAGAAATGCAAGTACATATAATACTAGAGGTGATTATCTTGTGATAGCATATTTAATGCATTGGATGTTTGCTATTGTCTGTTTTCTTGTTCCCTTCTGTAGTTTACTTAGCTTTCATCCTTGTGATTTGTGAAGGAAACATATGCAAATGCTTCATCTGATTCAAGTGATGATGAAGATTATGCTGATAGAGTCAGAACAATGAAGAGAAGGAGAAGTGCAAAAGAAAATACTTCAGCTTCTGCTAATGGAATTGCTTCCATGAATATGAACGGGAGTTCAAATTTGCAGCAATATATGGGGGAAACTGGCAATACTAATGAGGGAGAAAGATGCCATAAAGTTAACTTAGATAATGCAATTATGTCACCTGCTAAAATATACGGGGGATCATCTGCATCTGGTTGTAGTGGAAAAAATGTTAGGTCATCATCATATAAGAGACTTGGAGATGCTGTGACACAGGTAAGCCTTTTACAAGTCTTCTTTTTTGAGTCTGGATCTCTTTGGTATTAATTAAATATTGAAGTCTTTCTTAAATGGTCAGAAATTTGATCTTAATTCGTGGGCTACGATTTGGGATTGTCAAGTTGCAGTTTTAGTGTTTTCATTTCTTATTAAGGATGAATAACTTCTTCAAGATGGAAAACAAACTTCCATGTTTTTGCAAATGCTCTGCGCCCTAGCTCATTGTTTTGGAAACAGTGGAAGCACGTGTTATCAAGTAAAGGTGAAAAGCTGGCAGTAATATTGGTTAACATTTGATTATATAATTTATCATGCATCTTTTGGATTGTTATCTTGGACTCCAGTCATTCATTCTTATGTGTCTGGTCGGTTGTTTTTGGAAATAAATCAATGGATGAAAGTTAGTTTAGGCTCTTTATTCACTTTGCCATAGAAAATTGTTTTAGTTTATTTGCTTTTCAAGTTTTCAATTAGTAATGGACGAAATTATGGTTGTTTTGCTATTCAGACACTCTACAACTCCTTCAAGGAAAATCAGTATCCTGACCGAGCTACAAAAGAAAGATTGGCCAACGATCTGGGAATTACTTTTCAACAGGTTATGCATCTTTGCTATCAGTCATTCATTTAGCAACGTATGAACATGTGGAGATATAATGCATATTTATTTATTTGTTATTTTTCCTCTTTAGTAGATATCTGCTACTTATTTTATGTAACTGGAAAGATGTTGCACAATGCAGGTTGACAAGTGGTTTGGGAATGCTCGTTGGAGTTACAAACATTCTTCGTGGGTGGAGCCAACCCAGGGAACTCCGGCAGCTAAGTCCCGGGAGCCAAATACAAAAAAGGCATCGCCTGAAGCAGGACATGAAGCTCGTAATAACGGAGGCCAAGGTGAGGGATCATCCAAGTATAATGCAACTGCGACAGAGAGTTATGCTGGGGTTGCAGTATCATCCAAGTATAATGCAACTGCGACAGAGAGTTATGGTGGGGTTGCAATCGGCAGCAAATTGGATAACCAAAAAAGCAGTAAACTGAATTATAATCCCCCAAAAACTAGAGGGAGAAAGCGCAAGTCGGATGATCAGAAGTTAGATCCAGATGTAGGAGGAAGTCAACCATCAAACCCACCAAAAACTGGAGAGACGCAAACGCAGGTCGGTGGAAGAACAACCAGAGGAAGGAAATCGGTTTCTTAATATTTTTATTTCATATATTTGTTCTTGCAGGAGAATTAGCAAGCGTCTGCCTGATGCAAGGTATCGGGAAGTCCACACTGAGTTATTTCGAGGGTTGATTTGCGCGACAAAGTGACGCCATTGTTGTAATTTAATAATGCCCCCAATTTTTGTTAAAAGCGGCCTTTTAGATTCCATCTTAAGAGAGATCCTTCGAACTTTACAAATTTCTTTTAACTATTTGAATCTCTCTAGTTTTTTTCCTTCTTTTATTTTGTCCTTATTTCATTAAATACAGCCAGCCAAAAATGCTTTTACGAGCCATTGGGGAAAAGAGCCCACCCAAACATTTTCCGGAACAAGAGATCAACATCAAAACTTAAGAGCTAATGTATTTCCTTCAATATTGTGAATATTGTATCGAATTTAGCATTAGATTTGGTTTTATATAAAACTAAGAATAATAAAGTATTTAAAATGTTATAATTATTTACATTAAAATGTAATAAGAATAATATTGGTCCATAAGAATAATAATGAGTTTGTATAAAAAAACACAATAAAGTAGAAGTGAAATGTAAAGTATTTGCAATTAAAAGTTTTGTATTTATGATGTATATATAGATTAGGTACAAGTGAAATTAAAAGAAAAGAGAAAAAAAAATAGAACTTTTTTCAATGCTGTATCCGCTCAAAATTTATTAACTTAAATTTTTGTTTGGTATAAATTTTTCATCATTTTAGAGGAGCCTTATCGTCATATTATTTAAACTCATTACATCAAATTAACATATCAATACTTTGCCATCCAAGATTTATCTTCCAAGTCGCTTTTATTTATAAAACTTAGTTCCTCAAATACTTAATCCTATAAAAGATCAATATAATGAAGACAAATTGGATATAAAGAACTACTTTTTCTATTAAGAGTCATAATAGAAAAGTAAAATTAAATTACCAAGAAATTATATTCAATTTAATAACGATAATAACATATTTTTCTTGAAGGTTTTTCTTGAAGGTTCAAATTATATCGAATAAATACTAAATCATTTAATTTTTTGTGCTCCAATTTGTTTTTTTTTTTTGGGAATGGATGAATTCAAATGTATGCAATTTCTTTTATAACTCATGCATTGACTAAGAATTCAAACAGCAAACTTTTACAATTATGAAACATCATTTTCAAATCGATTGCACCAAGCAACTGTAAGATAGCAAAAGTAAACTTACAAACAAAATAAAGTGATTATTAATTTTAAATAAGTAACAAAAGTAAATAAAAAACTGGATTAAGTTTGTCTCTTTGATGTATTACATGGGCATCCCAAAATCACCGCATGCATCCTTGTATACCTCTATTTGTAATCTAAGGTGATGTTTTTATCCTTTTATATAAAACAATTATTGTAATAGTTAATGACATTTCCCTTTTAACTTCAGATTTTGGTGTGTGTAAAACTTGTTCTAAATAAATACTTAGATTTAGAAATGCCTAATAGCAAACAATAGAGAGAAAAGTTATCTTTTCCATCTTTCATTAATGACTACAATATAAAGTATATACAAGAAAGTCTTAATTTTAAAATTGAATTTGATTGCTTCCTTCACCTTTTCCATGACATCATAAAAGTAACCAATAGTTGCCTTCATATCACTATCAACTATCAAACAGACGAAGTACTTTTACCAAAGGCTCATGAATTTGAATAACAAATTGACTTTTAGACTAAAATTTATGGCCATAAAAAATAATCTTAGAAAACTTGTGTCTTTTATGTTGAATTGAATTTCATTTAATTCTCTTTATAAAAACTTTTGGATTCAAGCTCAAACTAAATAGTTTATGCAAATTAAACTTTGGACTAAGTTCAAGTTAAAAAAAATTATCAAGCTCAGGCCATATGGTATTGAACCGACTTGATTGTTGTAAAAATAGACCAAATTAGAGTAGGTTCGCAGCTAAATAGGATTGAGGGAATAATAATGAACACACAGATTTTATGTGAAAAACCTCCAAATTGGGGTAAAACTACGGGCAAGGATAGAAGACTTTTACTACTGAGAAAAACTGGAGAATTACAAGAAAAAACTAGACCAAAAATATACAAAATATTTTTGTCACTCACTTTCTCTTTCTCTCTCACTTCACTCTCTCTTTTTTCTTCCTCTGTTTGCTTGCTTCTCCTCTCTACGTTCAATAGGCAGGAGAATGAAGTATGGTTGGCCAAGTTGGCCAACCATTCTTCTTGTTCTATTAGGCAACCAAGTTTGAATATGAGCCAACCATTCTTCTGTCAACTTTGGAGGCTTTGGAAGCTTCAACATTGGTTGGCTACCATGCCTACCATTGTTGAATGTCTACCATTGTTGACAATTCTCTCACTTGAAGATTTGATGGAGAGTCAATCAGATCTTCACATTATTCAGGCTACACGAGGATCGACACCACATAAACTTGTCACCATTGATTGCTTTTGTCATAAAATCTGCCAGGTTATCCATTGTATGAATTTTCTGTATGTCCACCGTTCCTTCTTCCACTTTCTCACGAAC
>JANKOD010000193.1:28868434-28882885 GCA_026284645.1 Erythroxylum acuminatum | reverse complement strand
GGGTGTGTGATAAGAACTTAAACTTTGTTTATGTTCTTGCGGGATGGGAGGGTTCAGCATCGGATTCAAGGGTTCTGTACGATGCTATAACGAGGCAGAATGGGCTTCAAGTGCGAAGGGGTATGTAACCTCTGAATTTATACACAACTTCCAAAATTAGCACACATGTTTGATGCTAAATGTGCACAATAGTAATAGTGTCATTTTGTGTATAGGAAATTACTACTTAGTCTATGCTGGCTATACCAACGCTCCTGGCTTTCTTGCACCTTTTAGAGGCACAAGATACCACTTTCAAGAGTGGACAAGAGATTGAAGGGCACCTAGGAACCGAGAAGAACTCTATAATAAGAGACACTCATCACCTAGAAATGTAATTGAACGTGCGTTTGGCCTACTGAAAAAAAGTTGGAAAATCCTAAGAACTCAATCTTTTTATTCAGCAACTACTCATGTGCACATAATTCTTGCTTGCACCCTTCTGCACAACTTTATTAGGTTGCATATGACAGAAGATCCAGTAGAGCTTACTCCTCTTGAAGCCGAGGATATGCCAGTTGGGAAAGATGCTTCCTTTCCTGCAACTGTTGATCGTGTTGAGACAAGTAATGAATGGAGTCAATGGAGAGAGGAATTAGCGACAAACATGTTTGATGACTGGAGAAGCAACAACTAAAATGTGAACAGTATTTTAGAGAGTGAGTTTTTAGATTAGTGAATTGCGGGATTCACTTTGGTAGGCTTTTATTGTAATTTCATTGAGGGATTGTTTGCATATCTTCTGCTATTGTTGTTGACTTTGAATGAAACTGAATTTGAGCAGACAAATAAATTTTTGTTACGGATGTGTTGTTGAATATTGTCTTCTTTAGTTTGCAAATTGCTATCAATTTATGTTGCTTAAAAACATATGATGAATGGTTTGGCACGTTGTAGGATTCTTGACATTAGGTGGTTTAGGTGCAATGTCAAGAATTTAGACTGACAGTGAAACAGATGCATTTGTGACCTTAATGGAGGAGGCTGTGCTAGCTGGTCACAGGGAAGATAATGGCCAATTCAAGCATGGTACTTTCCAAATTCTTGCTCGTCAGATGGTGGAGAAGTTTCCTGAGTGTGGGATTGACAGGAGACATGTGAAAAATAAGCACAAGAGGTTAAAAGACAAATATCAGACGGCTTTTGACATGTTAAATTGCAGTGGCTTTGGGTGGAATGAGTCCAAGCAATGCGTTGAGGTCGATAGTAAGCAAGACCTTGATGAATGGATGAGGGTAATTCTGTGCTTATTATTGATTGTTTTTAGAAGTGTCCGAATAATCATATGTAATTCGTGATGACGTTGTCTTATGTTAATTCCAGAGACACCCGAACAAATACTACACTCCTAGCAAGCCATTCCCACTTTACCCAAGACTTGAATTTATTTTTGGGCGCGACAGAGCCACTGGTGGAAGGGCTCAGAATGTTGCTGATGTTCATCATGACGTTGTTGATGAGGGTGAAACAGAAGGCGAAGCACCAGCATCTGAACCAACTTTTGATGACCCTTTTGATTAACCAGCCCCACAAACAACTCCTTCTCCTACAACTTCAGCCTATGTCGTCGGTTCCGCCTCATCTTCCAGCAACACCGCTGGAAATGAACAAAACAAAGGGAAACAGAAGATGCAGGATAGTGAAGCGCTGGAAAGCCTTGCAGCATCATTTGCTCGTGCCATTGACACTAGCAAAGAGAATGCTAAGATTATTGCAGACGCCATTGCAGGAATGCATGCAGCTAAGTTGGGTGAAGAGCTTGTCAATTTGGACTTTCTCGTTGACGACATTGTCAGGGCTGGGAAGATATTCGAGAGGCATGCTGAATTAATGAATATTTTATGGAGTTTACCACCAGAAGTTAAACAGGCTTATGTTAGGAGCCTTTTAAATGATGACATTTGACTTGCTGTATAATTTATTATTTTGCACGGTGATGAAACTTGATACATGTCATCTTGAATGATGTATGTTTGAACAATTATCTTACTTATGAATGGTTGGTTTACTTACTATTTAATGTTTGTCATTTTCCTGCGTATATGGATGATGATAATATGATTTCTTTTCAGGTACTAAAAAATGGGTCGATACAAATTTTACGTGGTCTTTGTTGGACGTCAAGTTGGTATTTTTACCAATTGAGATGATGTCAAATTAGCAACTGAGGGATTTCCGAATGCTCGATTCAAGGGGTATCGGGCATTGGATGAAGCACAAACTACTTATGCCATGGACTCATATAGGCCGGCTCAACGCAATGTAGACATTGTCCCCACCGCCAATGCACCCTCCTCTATGCCGACTCCAGTCGCACGACCAACAAATGAACAAGTCAATGTAGTAGTAGTCGTAGATGTATTATTAGTATTAGTACCGCATCCATTTTGTCTTTATTATTATAATTATGCTAATAATAATTATCATTATGTCTAATGATTATTATTATTATTACATAATTTGTATTTATTATTGTTCAAATTTATTTTTATTATACATTTTTGCACTTATTTATGTTTGGTTATTATTTGTCTTGTTATTAAAATAATAATAACAATTATTATTATTATTGTTATTCGTGATTAATTTGAAATTGTTGTTATTATTATTTGTTAGTTTTTTAACTAATACAAACCATTCATAATAAAAGTACCAATGAATTACATATTACTTATCATATTAAGGACCAAGGACATATTCGTCATTTGCACTGTTTTTCCGTTCTGTCCCCTGCAACCAAACACATTCTGTCATTGAGACGGAGACAGTTTTCTCTGTTATGTCCACCATAACCAAACACCTCACTGTCCCCAGTTTCTGTTCTGTTCCGTCTCCAAATTTCTGTTTCGTTCTGTCTCCAGCTACCGGAGACAACAACCATACGCAGCGTTAGTAACAGATATCTTATATCTTTGTAATTTGTACTATGAAGTTATGACCTTGTAACTTGCTATTTGCTTTTTTAATGGATATTATTTAACATAAAAAATTATATTTATATGAAAAGCTTTTCAAGTATATTTTTGAAGCATATTAAATGGAGTATTTTTGGCCGTATAATTACTATTGAGGGGATCTCAACTTGTATCATGAAAAGGTTAACACTGATTCTGGAAGAACTAGGGATTTTCCAATTCATGATTAGGTAATTTCTGGAGGCTTCGAATGCCTACATAATGTATTCTTATTATTTTGTGAAATGATGATGTCGCGAGGCTCCTCATACGGTGCGTGTCAAGAGTTTTCTTTGTTTTATTTGGAAAGAGAGTCTGTTCTTAGCTCTCCTGAAGCATGTTCGTAAGCATGACCCTGTGTACTTCTATCTCATTCATTAATGATACCTTTTATTTAAAAAAAAACAAGGTTATAATCTAGCAATTATTTGAAGATAACATCGATTATCATTGAACACTGGTGTCCTGATTACTGGAGGTCTTTACTTTTGGGTTATGCTACTGTACCTTGACGTATTTTACTCAATACCATCCACGACAAGTATACTTTAGTTGATTCACGTGGTGAACGTAGGGACACGTCTGCACAATCTGGATTACGAGCGATTGGAAATAAGAAAAGACGGAAGCTTTTTAGGTGTCGAAAAGTCAAATTCGACCATGTTTTAAATCAGCCAACTTGTTCTTTAATTTTATGTCCTATGGGGTCAGGTATAATGACAACAATTGTCCTATCCTCTGGAGGTAAGCGAGAGATATGATGAGAGAGATTTTTATTGAGCCTGGTGCTGTTTCTCGACTCTTTTATACTTTAAGAGCACAACTTGTCCATCCATGCTCTTCATGGATGTTAGTATTTGCTTTTTTAATGCAATATAAAATTGTATATTGTACGCCAATGCTTTACTACTATTAATATAATGAAAGGAGAAATATAGCATATTCTGATGGATGAAAGAACAAATGCTGGCAGGAAACGTACGAGCTTAATTGATCTCCATTCAAATAATACTTTTTCCATTAATCCAACGCATGCAGGCGACTTTTAGATGATAAGTTTTGAGAGAAAAAAAATTAAATTAGGTCCAATTGAACTTGTCATATATTAATCTTAAGACAAGTAATATTTTTATATATAATTCACTTCACTTTTTTGTCTTTTCTGATACGAGAGTATTTCCCTTGTGAATTTTTAACATGAAAGACATCCAACTAGTCATAATATTTAAGTTTACGAAAACGTCAAAACTATCATGAACCTTATAGCTAGCGTTAAGTTCCTATTAAAAGACAAAAGAATAATATATATAGGTTCAAATTAACCATGTCTGTATTTCATTGTATACAATTGAATCACATGTTTACGAATTTTGATTTAGTTTGGTTTAAGTTTAAAACTAAAATACATTAGGAGAAAAAGTAAAGGAAAAAAAGCTTGATTTAGCTCTATAATCATTACTAAAAATCACTCCATGTGTGATTTTCATCAAATATAAAATGCGAACTCCTTGACAATCTCTAGCTCTGCCTATCCTCACATCGCTCCTCCGTGGCTGATGGCTCCATCCTCTTCCAAGTAAATGGTAAGTTTTCAATGTTTTTGGGAATACAAGTATATTTGTGATTCTGTTTTCTATACTTCTAGTTTTGTTTTTGTTTGATCATTTGATAGTTGTTGCACTTTAGGTGGTTGTTAATTTTTTGTATCAAATTAACAACCACACGAAGCTTTTGTATCAGTTGAATTTTGATTCTTTTATTGGGAAGAAAATGAATCACAACATTTGGAAAAAGGCACAAGAAGCTAGACATTTGGTGTAGTTTTTAAGTTGGAGACTCGAAAAGTTACTAATGCATCGACTTATAAAACTCATTCATACCTATCATACTGTAACTGTAAAGAATTTGGCCCGATATAAGAAGATGTACGACAAGTTAAAACCTAACTTGCAATTTACATTTTCTTTCTATATAATTGTTCACCGGGCAATTATTTTATGAAAAGCAGTTTATATTATTTTTTAGAGGATGTTGCTTTGTGATTTTACTTTAGAAATATTATCATAGAAAAATTATGTATGTCCAAATTAAAATATGAGAATAGGACAAGACTTCTAGCATTTTATATTACATATCAAAAGTTTTTCTATATCATTTATGCACAATTTGATGGTTGACAAAGAAAAGAAATGTTGTTATTGATAGGTTGACATAATTGAAATGTTGCTTTCTTCACTTAGTCTATTACACCCATTATTAAACTTAGTTTGACAAGGTTGACATAATTGATTAGATAGCTTCATTAATAACATCTTAATGGAGTCTATATAGTTGCTATTATCATATCATCTTCGTCGTCGTCGTCATCATCATCATCATCATCATAAAAGTATATGTAAACATGTACATGCCCACGAATAACTTATATAGTCATATATGTATAATATGTTGATTATTTCAAATGGATGAGCATATTTCTTCAATGGAGAGTTCTAATCTGATACCGGAGAGTATACAAGCGGATATGTCTAATTTGGTATGAAGTAACGATAAAAGTCTAGGTCTATTAAAAAGTGATGTCTGCAATCACTTCAATAAGACTAGATCAATGGATGAAGTAGAAAAGACCAAATGTAAACATTGTCACAAGATATTGGCTAAGAGTTCAAAAGGTGGAACTTCTCATTTAGAGAGACAATTAGAATTATGTAACAGAAAGAAGATTGTATCAGGAGGTCAAATGCTTTTTTACTCCTAACGTAATGAGAGGGAAGAATAAAATCACTGGTATAGCTTTTTGATGGCTATTGTGGTCACTAGTGATGAACGTTCACTCTGTATAGTTCGTAGCAAAATATTTAGGATGTTGCTCACCCCATTGCAACTGACCTTCAATTAAGATCCCAACTCAAAACACTTGAAGAAACAAATTATGAAAATATACAAGGATCAAAAGAAAGAAATTTTAAAAATATTGTCAAATATTGAAGAACAAGTTACCATCACAACAAACATATGGACAATTAATAACCAAAAAAATTATTATATGATATTGACAACACATTATATTGATTATGTTATGATTATTATTTGTAAATAGTATATTCATTTATGTGTCGACACTACATACGAGCAAAAGGTTGGCAACTGTGTTGATCAAGTGTTAATCAATTAGATTATTGACACCTAGTTATCTACCATAACAGTCGGCAATTATAACATGAATGATGCGATGATTGAAAAGGTGAAGAATAAGTTACAAGGTAGGAGTTTCTTGGTTAGTGCGGGGTTGTTCTATATGTATTATTTTAGACCATTGATTATGAAGGATGAGTTAGAGATAATAAAGGAAGTAGCATATTTGATTCAAAATATTGTGGTATATTAGAGTGCAATACCTAAAAGAGTTGATAATTTTTAAGATACTGTAGATAACTAGGCATTTCGAGGACGAAGAAGTTGGTATTAGATTATCCTACCAAATGGAACTTAACCTTCAAGAAGTTGGAGTCAATAATCCAATATGTTAAGTTGTTTACCAGGCCGAGATAAAGAAATTATCGGTACACTTGCTTGGCTATAGAAAAGCAACGAGAGTTCGCTAAAGAACTTTGCATAAAGTTAGAAATATTTTATATACCAATATATGTGAGATCAAAAAAGCTTTATTTGATTGGACCCAAGATACAAGATATAAGGATTAATGTTATGTGTAACATATTGTATGGTAATCAGGCTCAAGAGCATGTTGATGTCATCAAACAATTCTAGTGTGATTTGTTTAATGATTATCAATTTAAATTGGATAAAATTCAAGATCGTAGTAGTTTAGGCTGTTCATCACCGACTTCAAGTTCAGGTTCATGATCATTTTTTAAGAGCATTTTGATGCTCTCATTTACATAATTCATGAAAAAAGGGTTAGAACTTTTTTTAGTATAATGGAGTTGGACAAATATTTAATGAAAGATTGTGCAATTGAAGTTGGAGGTGTGGAGTTTGATGTATTAATATGATGAAAGAATGATAAAAATAAATTTTCAATCATGCATGAGACCTATTAATCATTCCATTATCTACTGTTGCTTCAAAGTATGCTTTTAGTATTGGAGGACGAGTTAATAGTTCTCATCGTGATTGACTTTATTCTCGTATTGCAAAAGCCCTTATGTGTGCTTGAAGTTGGCGAGATATTAAAGATATTGAAGGTAAACATTTTTTATGATATATAAATTTTATCTATCTTTATGATATTATCTTATATTTTATATATTTTTAATTTTATAATAAATTAGAATATGCTACAGTTTGGTTATTAATTGTTCATATGTCTGTTGTGATGGTAACTTGTTCTTTAGTATTTGACAATATTTTTAAAATTTCTTTCTTTTGATCCTTGTATATTTTCATAATTTGTTTCTTCAAGTTTTTTGAGTTGGGATCTTAATTGAAGGTCAGTTGCAATGAGATGAGCAACATCCTAAATTTTTTGCTACGAACTATACAGAGTGAATGTTCATCACTAGTGACCACAATAGCCATCAAAAAGCTATACCAGTGATTTTATTCTTCCCTCTCATTAGGTTAGGAGTAAAAAAATATTTGACCTCCTGATACAATCTTCTTTTTGTTACACAATTCTAATTGTCTCTCTAAATGAGAAGTTTCACCTTTTGAACTCTTAGCCAATATCTTGTGACAATGTTTACATTTCGTCTTTTCTACTTCATCCCTTGATCTAGTCTTATTGAAGTGATTGCAGACATCACTTTTTAATAGACCTAGACTTTTATCTTCACTTCATACCAAATTAGACATACCCGCTTGTATACTCTCCGGTATCGGGTTAGAACTCTCCATTGAAGAAATATGTTCATCCATTTGAAACAATCAACATATTATACATATATGACTATATAAGTTATTCGTGGGCGTGTATATGTTTACATATACTTTTATGATGATGATGATGATGATGATGATGATAATGACGACGACGAAGATGATATGATAATAGCAACTATATAGACTCCATTAAGATGTTATTAATGAAGCTACCTAATCAATTATGTCAGCCTTGTCAAACTAAGTTTGATAATGGGTGTAATAGACTAAGGGAAGAAAGCTTTGAGAAGTTTCATGAGGACAACTTCTCTTAGTTTTAGGTAATATTAAAACAATAATATCCCCTATCAATAACAACATTTCTTTTCTTTGTCAACCATCAAATTGTGCATAAATGATTTAGAAAAACTTCTGATATGTAATAAAAATGCTAGAAGTCTTGTCCTATTCTCATATTTTAATTTGGACATACATAATTTTTCTATGATAATATTTCTAAAATAAAATCACAAAGCATCATCTTCCAAAAAAATAATATAAACTGCTTTTCACAAAATAATTGCCTAGTGAAGCAATTATATAGATAGCAAATGTAAATTGCAAGTTAGGTTTTAACTTGTCGTACATCTTCTTATACCCAGGCCAAATTCTTGACAGTTACAGTATGATGATAGATATGAATGAGTTTTATAAGTCGATGCATCAGAAACTTTTCGAGTCCCTAACTTAAAAACTACCCCTAATGTCTAGCGTCTTGTGCCTTTTTCCACTTGTTGTGATTCATTTTCTTCCCAATAAAAGAATCAAAATTCAAATGATACCAAAGCTTCGTGTGGTTGTTAATTTGATACAAAAAATTAACAACCACATAAAGTGCAACAACTATCAAATGATCAAACAAAAACAAAACTGGAAGTATAGAAAACAGAATCACACATATACTTGTATTTCCCAAAAAAAATAGAAAACTTACCATTTACTTGGAAGAGGATGGAGCCATCAGCCACAGAGGAGCGATGCGAAGATAGGCAGAGGTAGAGATTGTCGAGGAGTTCGCATTTTATATTTGATGAAAATCACATATAAGATGTTGAGTGATTTTTAGTAATGATTATAGAGCTAAATCAAGCTTTAATTTTTTCCTTTACTTTTTCTCCTTATGTATTTTAGTTTTAAACTTAAACCAAACTAAATCAAAATTCGTAAGCATGTGATTCAATTGTATATAATGAAATACAGACATGGTTAATTTGAACCTATTATTCTTTTGTCTTTTAATAGGAACTTAACGCTATAAGGTTTCTGATTTGTAAACTTAAATAGTATGACTAGCTGGATGTCTTTCATGTTAAAAATTCATAACGGAAATACTCTCGTATCAGAAAAGACAAAAAAGTGAAGTGAATTATACATAAAATTAAAGAACAAGTTGGCTGATTTAAAACATGGACGAATTTGATTTGAGACCACCTCAAAAGCTTCTTGTCTTTTCTTATTTCCAGTCGTTCGTAATCCAGATTATGCGGACATGCTGTCCCTATCACTGTGCGAATCAGCTAAAATATACTTGACGTGGATGGTATTGAGTAAATTAAGTCTAGGTACAGTAGCATAACCCAAAAGTAAAGGCCTCCATTAATCAGGACACCAGCGGTCAATGATAATCGATGTCCAAATAATTGCTAGATTATAACCTTGTTTTTTTTTTAAAAAAAAGGCATCATTAATGAATGAGATAGAAGTACATAGGGTAATGCTTACGAACATGCCTCAGGAGAGCTAAGAACAGACTCTCTTTAAACCATAAAACAAAGAAAGCTCTTGAAACGCACCGTATGAAGACCCTCACGACATCATCATTTCACAAAATAGTAAGAATGCAGTATGTAGGCATTCGAAGCCTCCAGAAATTACCTAATCATGAATTGGAAAATCCCAAGTTCTTCCAGAATCAGTGTTAACCTTTTCATGATACCAGTTGAGATCCCCTCAATAGTAATTATATGGCCAAAAATGCTCCTTTTAATATGCTTCAAAAATATACTTGAAAAGCTTTTCATATAAATATTTTTTTAAGTTAAATAATATCGATTAAAAAAACAAATAGCAAGTTACAAGATCATAACTTGAGAGTACAAATTACAAAGATGTAAGATATCTGTTACTAAGAGATAGTGGTTAGGTGAATAACATTGTCATTATCATGACTGTAAAAGATAAGAACAAGACAAACACCAGCTATTACAAATAGAGGGGGACAAATTAGACTATATGTGGCAGGCAATGGCTTTAGTTCTAATACGTTATATTAGAGGAGGTCTAGGTCCGGGTGTATGGGGTAAAGCCTATTGGCTTGGGTATTAGTTTTTGCCTCTTCTATTTGCTTCTTACTGTTTCGTGATGGTTTTTAATGTCAAAAAAAAAGAACTCTAGTTAAATATTCTACCATTTCTTTCATGCCAAATAAGGAAAACTAGTGCCCCAAAGGCAACTTTAAATAGATTATAATCTCCCTTATTGGTGAATGATAACTGAGGAAGCCAATGCATTATATGTGTTCATTGTAAACTGGAGCATTGTAAAGTGAAGAGACTTAATATATTTGCAATATATTTGGAGATTGTTATTCCACACTGAGCAAGATATTTGCAACTGAAAAGAAAAGTGAGTGACTTAATATAACACCACGATATCTCATATTACGGGCTAGGACCCTAGAGTAGTGTATATGAGAGCTTGTTGAGAAATTAGAAAGTACATTTCATGCTCATGCATAATAGAGCATACACACACACGCAAATATTAATTTTTACACATTAAAATGATTGTACATGCATTTATTGATATTTTCGAGTATAATTGAGCTATAAATGTGATTACATTGAGAATTTTGACTTTTATGTGTTGAAAATTGATTTGGGGTATATATGTATTGATTTAGAATATTTGTTGAAATTTAAGAAATTTTTGATATTTTGGATATTTTCGGACTAGGAAAAATGTCAAGTGGCAACATAATTGATAAATGGTAATAGAAATTACTGTCCAATGGCAATGGAAATTTTGATAAATGACTTTGGGATTTATTGACAAATGTTATTGAAAATTGAGAGACAATTAGATTAAAAATTGGAGACAAATAGACTAGTTTTTAATAAGGGTTCAAATGGGACCATAGGAAGGTGACAAGTGGCAGTGACAAGTGTCACTACCACTCACCACTCCTCTCTCTCACGATTTCACTTATTTGCAAAACACTCTCCTTAATGTCTTTCATTTTAACTCTTGTTTTCATCTTCTTCGTGGCCTTCTCTTCTCCTTCTTCATGAATTGTGTTGCCAATCATCACTTATGTTGAACCTGGCTTTTTCATCTATCATTTGCTACTTCCACCATGTTGTCTTCTTCATTGCCACAAGAAAACCTAAACCTTCCAACCTCCATGAAGATCGTAGGATGCATGAAAAATTAGGGATTCTTGGAGTTCTTAAAAAGTTTGAAGATTTTGGAGCTAAATCAAGTAAGTAGCTTGCTAATCTATATGGTTAGTGTTAAATGAAGCATGTATAACGATAGTTAGAGGTTAAATGGACATAAATGATGTTTTATGTATGATGAACGTGAGTGATAAAATGTGTATGTAAACATCTTGCTTTTGTATATGTATGATGATTAATGATTCATAAATTGTTATAGTAATATTTTTGAGGTAGAATGATCATTATAATGGTGTTTGGATGAGTGCAGTAAATTGATGAATGAATTAACATGTTTGATGTTCTGTTTTAAGGTTAATGATCAAATATAGATCATGATTTGTCTTGTGAATGTTTTGGAGTTGTAAATTGAGATTAGAATGAAGAGGAAATGAAGTAGAAAAGATGATCTATGTATAAGATATGTTAAATGTAAAATGTAGAAAGTTATAAAAATCTGAAAAATTGGAAGCAAGAGAGAGAGAGAGCTGGAAAATGTTATCTATAACATTTCCACTTATGAAGTATCTGTATTTTAGCCATAACTTGTTCTGTAGTTATCCAAATGAGATGATTCTGGATTTTAATTAAACTAGAGACATATGGCTACATTTTTTGTGAAGATATCGAATTTAAATTCTATCTTTAAGAGTCTCAAAATTAGACATGAAGTTGAGAGCTGGGTGCAACAAATTGGTGGATGAATGTATATGTTTGCGTTCTATTTTGAGAGTATAAAAACCATGAATGATGAGTTGTATATAGATGTTGTGAATCATGAATTAAGGGTTTAATGAAAGTGAAAGTTAGGTTAACCAAGATGTTGAGTTATGATCTTGAAATGAGATTAATTAAGGAAATAGTTAGGAATGAAAAATGAAGTAGGATATGTGTAGAATTTTTTTTGATAAAAGTGTATGAGAATATGTTCTATTTTGCGTGTTTATGATCAAACATGGAATATGGATTATGTATGGATGATGTTGAGCTGAGATTAAGTATACTTAAAGAAGTTATCAACTTAAAATGATGAATTTTGAATATAAATTGTTGAGACTTAGGAATGAGATATATTATGGAAAAAGGATAGGAATTGATGAATGATGAGAATTAGTTGTAAGTGAAGAATCAAATGAGTAGAGATTAGAGAGTTTAATGAAATCAATTTGGTGGTTAAGTTAGTATAAAATGATGTTGCATTAGAGGAAGTGAATTTGGGAAAATTTAGAGTGAAAGTGATGCTAGAATAGATGTAGAAACCATTGGAAATGCTCTTGAGAAAGTTTTGTCTCTCTTATGCCTGTTGGACGGACTTTAGGTCCGTTAAACAGACCTTCTTGGGTTGAGAAATCTCCCAACCTTATCCATGTCCATTAAACAGACTTTAGGTCAATTAAACGGACCTTCACGCATCAGAAAATCCTTCCCAACCCTGTTCATGCCCGTTTTGGTGGGATGTGTGTCCGTTAAGCAGACATTCACAGTACACTTTCACAAATTTGCGATTTTGACCCTCTATATGGAAAAATCTCTCTTTAGGGTCTTCATAAAAGTTGTAGATCTCGAAGTTCTCTTCGAAAGCTTCTTAGAATGACATTAATCCGACATCTTCAAAAAAAATTATGCCTTTTGTCCCAAGATATGTTTGTTTTTAAATAATTGACTTATTAATGTTTTTTCCATTAGATATTTAGGCTTGATTGTGATCTTAAATGAGCTCAGTTGATGTTGGATTGAGCCATTAAGGTAAGGAAAGTGTATTAGGTGTTGAGTAATGATTCAAAGATCAAGTTAATTGGTTATGAGACGAGTATTAAGAAAATATACCCGAAATTGTCATTGAACATGCATTGTACATATTCCATATATATATATATATATATTTGCATAAATGAATGCTTATGATTGTGCAAAGTTGTAATGTGTATAATGTGTATGTATTGCATGATTTAAAAGAGCATATTGAGTGATAACATCCAGACGTTGCTGGGACTTCAAGGCAATAGCTTTTTGAAGCAAATTGTAAGTAACCTAAATGGCCACACTTAATTAATTGTTGCTTTAAATTCTATATTAAACTGTTTTGTGGAATTGAATGTGTTGATTCCAGACAATGAAGGTCCGAGGCTTCTGATGTATGAATGTGATATTTAAAGTGCTCCTTATATGTGAATATGAAGAAATAAGTGTTACTCAATATGATTGTTAAATGTCGAACTAAGGTCCGATGATAAATATGAATGAGACTGTGAATGTGATTGATTAAAATAATAATTGATTAAATATGTGTTATGCACTTCATTACATGAATGCATGATTAGATAATGAAAGTTATAACCTGAGTAGCCACAGAAAACAAGCTTAAAGCTCATAATGTGATTAAGAGCCAAAGGCTCGCTATGTATAATGAGTCCTATATTCCCAACGGATAAAGGACAGTTATCAATGAGCCCGATGTCCAGCATAGATACGGGACAGTTTAGGCACTCGGCCACAACAATGAAATAATCGAAATTGAATCTCACGAGCATTGCATAAACATTTGATGTTGGACCCCAAACTTTTCTTAGAATTGCGAGTTAAAATTTGACACAAAAGGAGAAATTGGTGGTGAATTAGTCGTGTAAAGAGAAAGAAAATTTAAGAATGTAAATGGTTTTATGAGATTAAGATAAAATTTCCAAAACTCATAACTCGTGATCCCAAACTCCAAATTTGATAAATTTGGTATCAATGGAAAGATCCAAGGAAGCTCTACAACTTCCATGAAGAACTCGAAAATCAATTCCATCTCTAAAGGGGTCAAAAATCCAATCAAAGTTACTGCCCCTACTTGTCATCTCAAAACAGTAACAGAACTTCCAAAAATCATATCTTCCTAATCCATAGTCCAAAAATTCCAAAATTTACATCAATGGAAAGATAAAAACATAATCTAAAACTTTCATGAAGAACTTAAGAGCAAATTCAACCTCTAATTAGGTCAATTTCTCAGTCAAAGTTTCTGCCCTGTAATTTGTCATCCTATACCACAATCAAACTTCCAAATTTCATATCTTGCAATTCCCACATCCAAAAATTGCATACTTTATAGCGTCGGAAAGATTGACAGACAAGCTACAACTTTCATGTAGACC
>JANKOD010000193.1:28858313-28868334 GCA_026284645.1 Erythroxylum acuminatum | reverse complement strand
TATTTGAAGTAGCTATCCATTTGAGTTGATGAATCTTAAACATGAACTATTATTATACATATATAAGTGAGATACTATGGAAAAGGAAGATAGGAATGTTAAGAATTATGAGATATTGTTGAATATGAAGAATCAAAAGAATTGAGGTTGAGAGTTGGATGAATTCCAATTGGTAGTTGAATGGTTATGCTCATGATGTTCCTAGTTTGTATAGTGCAAAATTTCAAGTTTTTCATGAGGGTAAAATGTGTACTCTGATTTCCAAGGAAAAATTGTATCGATTTAGATTGAATTAGACAAAGTCGTCATTGTAGCTGGTCTTTATAGCTTTCGAACGATACAAAGTATGCGATTTTTGGGCATTGGAGTTGAAAGATATGATTATTAGAAGTTTGGATGTTGCATAGGGTGGACTTTCAGGACAGTTGTTTTGTTTCGAAATTTTGACATTTATAAAGGCAGAATTTGTTTTTAAGTTCTTCATAGAAGTTGTAGATCTAGAAGTCTTCTTCAAAACAGTCTTTGAATGAACTTAATCCAATATTTGTATTGAAAGTTATGCCCTTTTTACTCACACAGGTTTGAGAAGAAAAGCAAGAAAGGAAAAGTCGTGGTGGCGCGAGCGCACGCGCAGCTCGCTTTCGTGCAAATGCACCATCGCAACCCTTAAGCCCCCTTCACACCTAAACACCTCTCACTCTTTTGGCCATAACTTTGTCGTCCGACCTCCAAATGACCTTATTTTTGAAGCATTGGATTCTTACGACATTCCTCTATCTCTCCATAAAAATTTATGGATTTTTAGATTAATTTGAAAATTTTTGATCGAATCAAAGTAAAGGTATCGAAGAAGAGTATGAATTAGATATTTCGCTGAACATGCTTCAGTATTTTGAGAATATCTTGAACTATAGAGCTCCAAATGAGATGATTCTTATTTCAAAATAAACTAGAGACTAAGAGATACAAATGTTCTGAAGAAGTCAAATTGAAATTATGGGTTCAAGATTTCCAAATTCTGTTCTGAATTAGGAAAAATGAGTTTGATTATGGTGAGTAATTTGTATGGGCACGCCATTGAACAAATTGTGAGGAAATTTTTGGGATGTTATGAGAATGAAGATGAACTGATGATGGCTAATGAGGGTTTAATGAAATAACCCGATAGGATAATACATTCAGTTCATGTTTTCGCAAGAGTTGGGTTCTGGAAACAAGCAAGATCAAACATTTATGATATCAGAGCAAGAAGATGAATCGATGATGGTTAAGGAGATTTCATGGGAATACGCTCACGTTTCATGATTTCGCAAGAGTTGGATTCCGGAATTAAGCGGGATCCTACAGCACATATCTTGCAAGCTTCAATGGACAAATTGTTTAACTCATTTACTCTACAAATATTATTATGGATGCCAAACTATTGGGAATTTGTTCTCATATGCTCAATCAGAGTTCTTGCCTCTTCAAGAGTCTTTTCACTTAATGCTCCACTATTTGTTTCATTAACTCCTATACAAAGGCAATAATCCTTCATAGAAATATTAGATAAGGAGTTGTCCCTTAATATTATGACTCATCCAATTGGCACCTAACTTCTTGAAGCACTTCCAATACTCATAGAGGAACTTTCCATAATGTTACTTGATTCCACATATTTCTTTCCCTATACTTGTCATCTCCAATATTGGAAAATACTTATCCAAAAATGTCCTTCTCATTTCAATCCATGTGGTAACACTCCCCAAGGTAAATCAAAGATACAATCTTTTGTTGCATCTTTTAATGAGAATAGAAAAGTTCTCAACTTGATTTGCTCTTTCATTACGCCTAGAGGTTTCATGCTTAAACAAAATATATTGAGATCCTTAAGGACCTACAAGACCATGAAAGTTAGGTAAAAGGTGAATCAAGTCGGATTTAAGCTTAAAAGTGACATGTTTAGCAAGATTATGGAAAGTAATGCAAACGATCTTTGGTTCAAATCTTGAGCAGCCAATTGCCTTAGAGTTCTAGGATTGGCGATAGCTTATTCTAAATCATTAATGATCACTTCTGGGTTGGTTTCTTGCTCTACTTCTTAAGTCATTCTATTCTCTCTCCGTAATCTGTGCAATGTTCTTTGGATCTTTGAATTAAATTGTAAGGACCTTGATGAAGAGACTAGTCACTGTGATGCAAAAATACTAACAAGAATAAAAATTTAAGAAAAATATATAAAAATTTATTATAAAAATATACAAGACACCAATTAATATCAAATACAAAAAATAAATCAACACCACTCTCCGCAATGGAGTCAAAATTTTGATGCGTGCCAAACACACCAGAAATTAAAACACAACTCTACATAACTAAACTTGTAGCACAAGTGAGAAAGGACCATATCCACGATGATTGTGTGACTAATTTTTGCACTGAACTACTCAGCGTAGTAAGATTAGGGGTGATGGGAGAGTGTTTGGACAAATTGAATTAATGAGATTAAATAAAATAAAACTACAAAAAACAAATTTAACAAATCAAATTCACAAGAGGTAATCAATGGATTTTATCCTATTTGTTATTTCAATCTTAAACTTTATATGAAACGCATAGTCAAGTATAAAGTTGTTATAAAGTTGTTTTCATCCCTCCTTTGAAATTATTAACTGTGAATTATCAAGCTCTATCAATCTCAATTTTTTCTTTAGATCATAATTAATCAAAACTTCTTTAGTTAGATCTAATTGTTAAACAACTTAGAATAAACTCTCTAAATTTAGTACAACAACATCATTAAAAATAAGAAAAACAGGTTTATATAAACAATAATCACATATGATTGGATTATTTAATTTATGATATGTTATCCCTAACGATGCACAATCATTAGTTTGGCACACATGAATCATATTAACAATAAATATTGATTGTAATCAAAATTCTAGTAGTAAATATATACATGAATGATCTAACATGCCCTATCTAAATCTTTTATACATAAATCATAAACTTTATACATAGAATAATACAATCAATTTCAAAAGAGAGATAGGAACAATGTTATTGGAATTGATCAATACACAAACATGTTATTAGGTCTCGATATCCCCTTTGAACTGGAAGGAACAGAATTAGCCACTCATAACTCTTCAAAACACATGTCTGAAGAGAAGAATATGCATTACTTGATGTCCCTTTTGTATATTCCCTTCATTAGCCTCATTAATTACCTTTTATACTTCATAGTTAGGGTTCTAAAGTGCGCACAATCAACCCCAAGGTCCTATAACTGACCATGTACACTAATTCTCCAAAAGTCGTAGACACACATTTCTAACGAGCAACGGACACAACTGTGTAACTTACATAAGCATGTGCATTTCTATACGGTTGAAATAGTGTTTTCAAAATTGTACATCTTTACAATGACTTACACAGTCCCTCACACATCCGTGTAAGTTACATACACAGGTGTGTACTTCTGAAATGACATTCTTTCGTTCTTTATCTCAAGTTCACCCTAACTAATCTTCTTTTTATCCTCAAAAACAAATAAGATTCAACATTAATAAATTGCACCAAAGTTGCAAATTTAGCTTATTTTGGTTCTTTTTCTTCCAACTTCTACCTAGACAAACATTATAAACCAAAATAAGTATCTTCAAAACAAACTTTAATCACTAAGCATTAAAGAATAAACAAATAATCAATTAAGTACTTATCAATCAATCATTTTCCAGTAAATTTTATTTCGATTGAAGTGAAACCCTTTTGAGTTTTGTGTAATTTCATGACTCCACTCGATGACAAATCATTATTAGATTTCTCTGTATGACTACATGTTCCAATCCATATACAGGGAACAACCCGAGCAATTTGAAAGGTATACAAAATACTTTATTGTTGATTTTATTTACGAAGAATGGAATTAGAAGAAAGTTACATATATTTGTTTATGGTGTCCTACAATTCACCTAACACATTCAATTTCTCTGAACCAAAAAGGCTCTACTAACTATTTAAATGTCCAGTACTACATATTACTTAGGGTTAATTATCAAAAAAAAGCAAAACTTTTGATAATTTTTCAATTATAGTCAAACTTTAAAAAATACCAATAAAATGTCCAAACTTTCAATTTTTTAAATTATAGCCCAAACTTAAAAAAGTGATAATAAAATGCTCAAACTTTCAATTTTTTTCAATTCTAGCCCGATGTTATCTGTTGTTCTCCCAATGGCCTCAGTCCTTTGTTTTTTGTTTGTTCTTTTGAGGCCGCAGAAGTACTGCATCAATAAGTTCTTTGTTTTTAGTTCGTTCTCCTTAGGTCCTTAATTTGAGGGTGTTAGGGCTATATAATCTGAAAATTAACGGGTAAAGACTTCGAGAGAACAAGCTGAAAACGAAAGAAAAAATTGAAATCAAAGTGTAATATCATTGGGGTAGAATAGTCTGATTTAGGTCATTTTTAAACAATTACGTCGTTTCATTAATCTTTATTTTTTGGTTTAATTTTGGCTGACATATATTAATAGTTAAGCTTTCTAAAACATCTGACAAGCCACATTAGCAAATTTAATAAAAACACCAATATCAAGCTAAAATTGAAAAAAAATTAAAAGTTTAAATATTTTATTGTTACTTTCTAAAATTCGGCCCAGAATTGAAAAAATTAAAATTTTGAACATTTTATTACTACTTTTTAAAATTCGGACTATAATTGAAAACTTAGTAAGAGTTTGAACTTTTTTTGTTGTAATTAACCTTGTTAAATATATTATTTACATGTCACGAGACAAGCGGATAAGTAAACCATCGTGAAATCTCAAACAAACAGGGATTAACACTTACCTTTCTAATTTTTTACAGTGGAACTTGAGAAAACCAAGCTAGAACAATTAAAGTGAGGAGAGACGATGATAAAATCGGGAGGCAAGAAAATGCACTCAGCTAGCTAATTAGGACACAAATAAAATCCGAGGGGAGAGCCAGAAGAGATGACGAGTCAAGAATGGGAAGACTACGAAAACAAATATTCTTCCATATATAAAATGACATCATTTGTTGCATAAGTAAAATAATGCCATTTTGTATATAAAAGAAATTCAAATTTTGAGTCAACCTAAATCTTAAGTCTAATCCTAATTTAAAGCCGAAAATAAAAAATACTTGAATTTATTCCAAAATCCAATCAACTCAGATAAATTTTAGTTTAAAGCAAATTAAACTCGAACCTTTTTACCATGGGTCATCTTTGATGCACCTAATTAAGACTCTTTTCAAGCGTTCATACTTGCGTATCTTTTTTCTCTTTCTAGGTCCTGAAAATGGAGATAATTTTCCAACTAAAATTCCCTAATAATCCGGAATCCTGAAATAAAATAGGACTCCACTTTTACGCACAATGTGTTGCACGGCTCTTTTTCTATCGAGCTAGTTCTCTTTTTACATCCAAAGAAGAGAATGACCACTTTGAACATTCATTTATACATTTCTGACGCTAGAAAAGAATGACTAGTTCCCATAACACATCTACTTAGCATAAATCCGCTTAAGTAAAAGAAAATAATACAAATTGCAGAAGAAAAACCTAAAGAAACAAATTGGGAATTGGCGTAGAGAGGAATAAAATACGGATTTAAAGCTTCACATGATATGTGACACTTCGTCATAGGGGAGGATAGAAATAGGAAGACAAAGAAAATCCAAGGAAAAGCAAGCCTCCAATAGTAGCAACAGTTCTTTGAGAGATCTTAGATGCTAGCATGCTTCCTCCTACAACTGCCAGAGATGTACAGATAATGTGTCCTACTGTAGCCCCAACAGCCACACCAACAGCACTTTTATGTGTTGCCAGCTGAAATACACAATTGTCTTGGTTGTAAGCAAACTATGCACCATAAATGTATAACAACTTTTCATTTTCCGAGTATATTGGAGTTGTAAACTTACAAGAACTCTTTAATCCATCCACCGGTCCCATCTACACTTAAAATACCTCAAAAAGAACTTTTTACAGAGCATAACTTAAATATCCTTTTTCACATTGTTAAGCGCCAAGTTCAGATTAGGGATCAAATAAGTTGAACATGGTCGCTACCCAGAGCAACATTTCTTCCTTTCAAGCATTTAGGAGATTCAATTATTTGAAAAAATCCCAGTTGACAAACTAAACATGAGCCAGGCAACGGTAAGACTATCAATCTGCTTTCAATGCCCGCACTACACTAAACTAAGTAAAAGAAAACAAAATCAACTTACAGCAATTGTTGCAATCTGGCTACGATCCCCCCACTCCGCTAGAAAGGTTAACACAAAGGACTGAAAAGTAAAAGGAATTGCTTTACCAAGTTCGTTTCATCAAAAATTATGCAAGAAATATTACTAACAATCAAAAGTTGGGATGTTATGTCAAGAAAGAACTAAAATTCAACATACAACCTATGTTAGAACTCATAGAAGAGAAAATCAAGTATACCATGCACAGAAAAAATGAATTAGTCTGGATGCATCAATACCTCCAAAAAGATTGGTGTACAAAATCTTGAAAAGAAGCGACGAAAAGCGGTTTTGCCTTGTCCTGTCTCTAGTTTTTCTTCTACCTAAACACCATGAATCATCAGATGAGAAAACCAAATTCCATTATTGCAAGCAACTGGGTGATGAGGGGCAAAATCAGGTGAATATTAGGAAGACAAATTTCAATCATCAAATGCTATATAAGAACACTTTTCAATGCAGATCTGAACTAAAACTAGAGGCCTAAGCATATATTCAAGACACTCCAAAGTACAAAAGAGAAAAATAGAAAAAGAAAGAGAAGATTGCTGAGACCTAAAAAAAGGTTAGAGATGATAAAGGGTGTGATAGCACAACGAATCCACGCATTGAGTCAAATAAGCTAAGCCACTGTTCTCAACTTATTACCAGCAAGATACCTCATGAAACAGATAAGAAACAAAAATGTGCAGACATTAAAATTACCAAGCTTCCTTTGTGTAATTCATCCAAAATATATTTAAGCGGCAGTTTAGCTCCATTTTTATTTTCCTATTATAGTTTTTTGTTTTTATTTTTATAATTTTAGTTTTCAGTTTTTTGTTAAAAAAATAAAATTCTAATTGATTGATGATTTATAATTAAAAAAACAAAAACAAAAACCTACTTAGTAGAGATTTATAAATCGATTACACAAGCAACACAAAATTTCCATAAATACAAAAATTAAAATTATTAAAAATGTAAAATTGTTGTTAGTAACTAGTTCATAATTTCCCCTATTTGTTTCAATATTTTTGTCATTGCCATAAATAAACATCAAATATGTGTTAATGTTATGCTAATGAAAACTCTTGAAGGAAAAGGTCCAGGAACAAGGTAATAATAAAATTTTTGGTTCCTGTTCTTGTACTCTTTTGCTTCTTTCTATTCCAGTAATTTTTTCTTTATTTTTGTCTCCTTTACTCTCTTCTCTTCCACCAACGTCACCATCTTTAGTTCCATAAAAAAGTATGGGTTAATCATGAAAAAGATGAAAATGCACGTCAAACAAGAAAAAAAGTAACGTGGAAAGAAGTGTGAAATTTTACTTCAGCAAAAGTCAAGAGGCGTGAATGCCCCATTGAGTGGGTTGGGGTTGGGGAAGGAGAAGCCATGCCTTCCACTCTCAATTCTTCCATGGAAAATCACACCCATTGCCATCGGGTTCCCTCAGGAGAGGGCAGCAGTGACAACAATGGTTGTGGCAGGCCTTGTTCAAATGGATATGAATGTAGTGGTGGGCATGGTGGTGACTATAAGTATGATGGCAATGGGCATAGTGAAGATTGAGGTGGTGGGCATGGCGGTGACTATAAGTATGATGGCAATGGGCATAGTGAAGATTGAGGTGGTGGTGGTGGTTATGAATATGGTTGTGACGGGTATAATGGTGGTACTAGCTATGGATATGGTGGTGATGCTAAGATTGGTGGAAGATCTGAGAGTGAAAGTGTGTTAGGACCGCCCAAGGAAGGGGTAGAGGGGGGAATAAGCCTAGTGTGTGGAGAGTGTATTCGAGAAGGAAGAAAGAGAGCAGAGAGGGGGAGTTTGTTAGAGGGAGTGAGCTGGCATAACAGAATGGTGAGAAGGGGTGAGAATTGGGGGGTTTTAGTTGTGCTGGAGGGGGGCAGTGAGAGGTTAGGCAGAAGTAAGATATTGAATTGGGCAGAGAGAATAGAGATTCTCCCTGAGGAGCAGTATTGCTCTGGTTTAGACAGTATTCTGGGTATTTTACTTGTACTAGCAGTGCTCGGCACTGATTTTACTAAATAATATACAACTCTTAAGCTGGTTAAGCTAGAGTTTTCTATCAAAGTGAAAATAGAAAGTGAGATTAGAGAAAGGAAAAGAAAAAACTTTTGGCTAGTTGTTGACGACACTCATGAAAATGTGATTTAAGTTACCAAAACCTATTGTGTTTCCCTTAATTTTGAAAACCAAAACAACCATTTTGAATCAAACAAGTTTTAATGGTTTGTTTTTATGGATAACATATTAAAAAATGTCTAACCTTTTAAAAAAATTTCAAATAAGTGACCTACCTTTTAAAACCTTAACAATTTCAATTCAAAAGGTTATGTTTGATGATGTGGCATGTCTACTAAATGTCACGTAGATGCCCATCTATTAGCCACATTAGCAAAAACTAACATTTTGAATTCGATTATTATCAAGGTTTTACAAGGTTGTCACTCAATTAAAAAATTTTAAAAATTAGGCACTGAATTGAAAAAATCTCAAAAAGCTGAAAACTGTAGAATTAGTTATCCCTTTATTTTTATATTTTTGACAACTACAACAAAAAACCACAACTCACAACAATACCAAATAGCCCCTAAACCTTTCCAAATCAAAGGAGGTTGTTTTACCAAGTCATACTCAAATTAACCTTTCTAGATCAAAGGTTGTTATCGTACCAAGTCATACTCAAATTGACTAATGATATTAATTTTGTTTTGGATTTTTGTCTAATAATAAGAGATTTTAAATAGACTACATCACCTATAGGGTAAAATGGCATGGAGAACATACTTCTTCCATTTCTTTTTTCTGTGATGATTTTGAATCTGACCTCCAAGCAATGTAAAGCAATCGACCCCCAAAAAAGGCATAAAGAACTGCATACGAAAAGAATGTAAACAAGATGAGGTTATCAAAGAGACAACTGGCACATAATGTTGCCACATCAAAAGAAATGTATCGAGTAACATTTTAGGTATACTTTTGGCATGTCTATAAAGGGAAACAAATTCATCTTTGAGTGGTAATATGCTAGGAAAGGTTCCGAGTCTAATGCACCAATCTGAAAGATTAACCATGCAGCATAGTCTTACTTTGTGCAAAGACGTCCACAAAATAATAGATAAAGGCATCAGAAACCCATCTACAACAATAGGACATTGATCACAAAGGAAAATATTCATACTTGAGTCAGTAGCTTCTGAATAACTCAAAACAGAAAATTGCTTGGAGCATATTTCAGAAGGGTTTTAGGAGATACATATGTGAGATGATTGTTCAAGTATTCCTAGTTAGTTTCCTTGCTTGAAAGGACACACAATAACCCTGCTTAGAATTTGAATGGCGTCATTAGAGAAAAACCATTGATGTGTGAGAATCCAAAGAAACAAGCATTACATGTCAATAAATTGGCCATGAAAATTCCCAAACTAGAGGCCAAGTCCACATCATCTACATTGGTTTTCCTACCAAATGCCATTAATCCCTATAACTAATAGACCCCAAACAAAGGCCTACCAATGGGCTTACATTTCACTATAACAGCTTAAACAATTTCAAAAACGAAAGATGAAAAATGATGACATAAAAATGAATAGGCATTAATTTATTTATATTATCTGGAGAAATTTTCAAACTAGATTTTCATTTGAATGTAAATTGCAATAAGGTAGTGATGCAGGACCATCCATGTTAGCCATCGAAGATATTGAAGCAATGGGCCTTGGAGTAGAAAAGGAAGCCACTGATCAAGAAA
>JANKOD010000193.1:28782702-28818979 GCA_026284645.1 Erythroxylum acuminatum | reverse complement strand
CATAAATTTTTTCTAAAATTCACCAAAAATTCTACATCACTAAATATACCCTCCAAATCAATTCTCAACACATAAAATCCACAATTCTCAATAAAATCACATTTATAATCATTTATACTCGGAATATGTCAATGAATGCACGTACAGTCATTTTAATATGTGCAAAAATTCAAATTCACATGTGTGTATGATAACATTATGCGTGAGCATGAAATGCATTTTTCTAAATCTCTTTTTGATCTCACATGTACCAAATTTTAGGGATTTAATCCTTAGTATGGGAACTAGATGTTACAGTATATCCATTCAATCATATAATAAATAAGGATGCATATGCAAATGCACTTGTGACTCTCTTCATTCTTACTTTGTTGTGATCGAGTGTCAATTTAACTATCCTGTATCTGTCGTAGATACCGAGGTCATTTTATATACTTTCCCATACCCATTATGGATGCTGGGCTCATTGATAACTAAGCCTACGACTCTTTGTACACATTTATGAGCTTTAAGCTCTTTTTCTCTTGGGTCACTCCGATCCTAACTCCTTTATCTGTTCGTGCATTTCAATGTAATGAAATGTAATAATTCACATATGATGCTTTCATTATTTCACATTTGATATATTCCAGTCATATATCACATTCTCCGAATCTAAGTCCGGCATTCAACATTCAATTGAGAACACATATTTCCATATTCACATACATTTACAAAACGCTTCCAATACATTCCCGAATATCAATCTCCTCGGACAATTGATGGTCCAGAATTATCACAATCATATGAATAACAATTCAATAAATGAATTTTAAACAAAGCAACTAGATTATGGTGAAGACCATCTAGGTTAACTCAACGTATGCTCCAGAATAGCTATTGCCTTGATGATCCGGCAATGTCTGGATGCGGTCGGTCAATTTGTGCTTTTATATCATGCAATACACACATATGTATACATTACTAACTTGTTTAATCAAATGAATACCCAATCATACACATGTGTATGTGTTATGTTCAATGTATGCTCAATTGACTTTCCCCAGGTATGTATTCTTATTTACAAATCTTGCTCATTCATTCATTTTAGTTTGTATATAACTTATTTGCAATTAGGTTATGCCTTAAGAAATCTCGATTACTCTAAATACATTCAATCATACATTTATCCATCACTTCCTAACATTCCATACTCACACAGCTTCCCAATTCTCCTTCAATCATACATAATTTACATTGTTCATATCCTTTGATTCACACTTGCATTCATAAAAACACCTACATTTCTTTGACAACTCATACTTCCCAAATTCATACACATTGATATCAAACAATCCATTCCTTAATTCTAACATCAATTATCAACTTAAACTTATCAAACCCTTAATCAATCAATCAAATAACCATCTAGTTTCATTTTAAACCTTAATCCAATCCAAATATACCAAAATAAAGTAACTTATCCTTAGTTAGTTCAACAATCACACAAAACAGAGTTTTTCACTTCCCAAGTATTTCCCACGATTGTGGTTACCTTTTCACAATCGTGGAAAGACAAAACAAAAACTTTTCTTCTTTAGGGAATTTACCACGAACGTGGGTACCTTTCCACGATCATGGAATGGGTGAACAGATGGTTCACCATCCTTTTCCTTCAATCTTTTTTCCAAATTTTAACACCATCATACTAATTTATTGATCATATCTCAATTATAACTAAATTATACTTCATTTCCTCATCAATTTCATCACCAATTCCAACTTTAAATCATTCAATTGATAACTCATAAATTATAGTCTTTCATGTATCATAATCAAAATAGAACTATCATTCACCTTCATACATATAATCCTAACTTATCAATTTCTGGAACACTCCCAATATACCTATTTTTCTACATAGTTACATCATCATTTACACTTCAAATCTCAACCTAAACCATCCATATAATCCAATATTTTCAAGCATAAAAAACAAAACAAAAACCATACATTCATTCATCAAATTCCAGCATAACTTTAACATAAACTCTACATATCACTCATCTCAATTTAATCATCATGAATGTTTCTATTAACATACCATAGAGATAAAAAATCACTTACTTAATTTGCCCTAATTCCACCTCAATCTTCAAGTTAACTTAATCTTCCAACAAGAAAGGATACTCCAAGAATAAGATGGAGATAGAGAGGGGTGTCAACAACAAGCTGAAGGTAGTAGAATATTAAAGTATCAAAGTGTAGAATTTTAGCAAAATCTCAAGGTTGTAAGGGTTGTGTGAATCGGTCGTGAGAAAGGTAGAGAGGAAGATAACATGTAGAAAGAACAAGAGAAGATGATTTTTGATGTGTGAAAATCGTGGATGTAAGTGTCATGCTAAAACCTAACCATATGTCTTCTACTTCAACTTCCATTCGTCACTCCATAATTAGTCCATTTGTCTCATAATCACTAAGCCATTTGTCACCTAATTAAACCACCATTTGTCACTCATTTAATCAAGCCATGTGTCACACTATTACTAATGCCATGTGTCACTATTTCTTAGGCTTGATCAACCTAAGTTCCCATGTATCAATTTATCTTGCCAATTGAAATATTTGTTTGTCTATCTATTCAATGCAGCTGACAAGAAAAAATGATGAATTTTTTTAGAGAAAAATATGCAATTTACGTAAGAAATATAGCCTGATGTTATGGCCTATATTTTTTGTACAAAATGATCATATTTAGTTATCCATCAAGCCCTCTGCTATAGAAAAAGGATTGAAAGAGAGAAACTAGTTCGTGATTATTGAAAGCTCTTCTTACATCATGTTGATTATTGAACTTCCTACTGAGTATGGATTATTCCACATCAATTATAACACATCAAAGGTTAAGTGGAATTTATGAATTTTCTAATGAACTTATTCAGGAGGAAGCGAGATTATAGAAATAAGGAGTTCATTCTATTAACATAGGTCAAGGAGTTAGAAACTCAAACCAAAGGCCAAGAATTTTAAGATAAAAGATCCTGCTAAAGTTCACAAGTTGTAGATAGTGAAAGGAAGGGACAAAAGTTAGATAAATATCACTTCTGTAAAAAGGAAGGACGTTATCAAGAAGATTACCTAAACGTAAGACTTGGATCAAAAAGAAAGGTATACATTATATTTTTGTACGCTTCGAATCAAACTATATGAAGTTCCTTCTAATACTTAGTGTTTTGATTCTGGTGCCACTATTCATGTTTCTAATATTATGCAGAGATTCTTTACAATCCAAACCATAAGTCCAACTAGTAACTTTCTATTTATGGGGAGCTAAATGAAGGCCCTAATTGAAGGTGTACGGACTTACAGGCTGACATTAGATACTAGGCTTCACTTAGATCTAATGAACACTCTTTATATACCATCAATTTCTAGAAATTTAATTTATGTTTCTACTCTTGATGCAAGTGGATATACCTTTAAAGATGGACATGGTTGTTTTAATTTGTATAAGAATAATTCATTTATTGGTTATACAATTGATAACTGGAAATTATAACATATTTTACACCCCTATTTGATATTGTTTTTAAATCATTTAGATAGTACATTTGGGCGAATAATGTTATATTTTATTATTATTGTTTAGTTTCATATTTTATCTAAAATGGGATTAAATTATATTAATTTTTTTTAGGATTTATGGAGTTTAAAGAAGAAAAAGAAGTATTCACAATAGGAAAATAGCAATCCAAGCCAAAAAAACACAGTAGCAATAATCCACTACAAAACTATAGTGGCCAAGAAGAAAAACGTCAACAGATGAGCAGCAACCAATAATTAATCAGTAGGATTAGAAAATGATAGCACAGAAAGAAGAAAAAAGAAGCACAAAATGCAGAGATAAAAGTAGAGAAAACACAGCGCAACACACCAATAGCAAGCAATCTAGAAACTTAAAATGCAAGCAGCTAAAGGAGAAAGCGTAGCTAATAAACGATTCAAAACGACAAAGCACTAGAGGCATAACCCATTAGTAGAGAAAAGTTAGAAAATGCAAAACAAAGGGGAGCAATCACAAGCAAAACGAAAACAGTAGCATATAAGTAGCTGGATAGAATAAAATGTAGCAGGAGCAAAACATGAAGGGAGAAAAAGCTAGAAATCCCAACAGATCGACATTTTCTACGCAAACTCTCTTCAAAATGGTAAAGATAAGTGTAAGCTTATCAAAAATTAAAAAACATGCGGGATCTTAAAGATTTTTTAAGGCTATAAAAAGCAACTGTGGGGAAGAGAAAATTAACAAGCAAGCAGTAACACAAGGATGAGATTTTGGAAAGGATTTTTCATCTGTCAACGATAGTTCAAAGATAGGAGATAGAGCAAAGAGCGTCAAGAGTGCTGGAGAGCCATAAGCCCACTAGAATCGAGCTGGTCTGTGACTAGTGGAGGAGAAATCATAGACCTTTTAGGGCTAGTCCGAGGTCTGTGAAGGCAGAAAAATTCAATGAGTTTTTCGAAAGCCTTTACTCTCTTTGTTTCTAGTTTTCGATGCTTAATTTACAATTAATTGTCAAATTCTAGTTTAATTATATTGTTTAGATTATTTGGGATATTATTTTAATTAAATTGATTACTAAGTGAATTAACACTTAAAAAATTGCTGAAATTTTGACATCAAATTTCAGTTGTTGATTGCATTTCTTTATGCTTGACGTTTTCTAAAAGTGAAAAGAAACGAATAGGAACTAGCTAGTTAGTTTTCTATAATTAATTTGTTAAATCTCTCGGATTATCTCAATTATGTCGAAATTATATGACTAAATTAAAATTTAAAACTTGCTTGTTCATTTGTAAATATTATGTTAGATTTATATTTTATTTCTTTGATTCCGAAATTTAATTTGTTTCAACATCAAACACCCCCCTTTTTATTTACGTATTAGTTTAGCGTAATTCATAGGTTTTCGTAATTGTAATTATTTTAGTTTTTGAATTTTTTTAATTAATGATGTTAATTTTATATGTAAATATAATTTGATGAAATCTTTATATGGGCTTCATTGTGTATGTTTAATATTTTCTCAATCTGAAAAGTATTATAACTTAATGTATTGTACTTAAAATAACCATGTATTATAAATTTTGATTTTATTTTTGTTCTAAGATATATTGTAAGTTTATTTTCTTGGGTTATGATGTTGTATCTTAATTATGTGTTTATGCATTGATGATGATATTTTTGTACGAGCGAAATTATTAAAATGTAATTGTTAGTTTTAAAAGAATTGTAATTAATAAATTAGTTTAGTAAATTAACTTTTTTCATAGGATCGACTCTTATTTGCTCTATACCATATTATCTAATACATTGTTTACTAAATTGAAACTAAATAAGGATTTAATTTTGTACACCTAATGACATGTATCAAATTTTGGCATTGGAGGAAAATTTAATTTGCCAAGTTTATTTATTTATTTAATCATAACTAACAATTCTTTTGTTTTTTTAACAGGTAAAAAAAGAGACTAAGGGTTTTCGAAAAATTCATTGAATTTTTTTGCTTTCATAAACCTCAGACCAACCCTAAAACGTTTATGATTTCTCCTCCTCTAGTCACGAACTAGCTCGATTTTAGTGGACTTATGACCTTCCAAACACTCCCACCGCTCTTCGCTATATCTCTTAGCCTTGAATCGCCTTTGACAGATGAAAAATTCTTTACGAAATCTCACCCTTGCATGATTGCTTGCATGCTGAATTTCTCTTCCCCACCACTGCTTTTTATAGCCTCAAAAAGTTCTCTAAGAGCTTGCACGTTTTTGAATTTTTGATAAGTTTTGCTTATCTCTACCATTTTGAAGAGAGTTTTTGTAGAAAGTGTTGATCTATTAGGATGTCTAACGTTTTTCTCTCTAACTACTTATTCTATCTAACTACTTATTTGCTACTGTTGTCATTTTTTCTTTTGATTACTACCCTCCGTGTTACAGTTTTTGACTTTTCTGTGTTGATGGGCTACGTCCCCACTATTGTGCCGTTTTGAATCGTTTCTTAGCTCCTTGCATTTTCTCCTTTACCTGTTTGCATTTTGTGTTCCAGATTGCTTGCTGTTGGAGTGTTGCATTGCGTTTTCTCTGCTTTTATCTGTGTTTTTTGCTTCTCTTTTGTGCTTTTTGCGCTATCATCTTCTATTCCTGCTGATTAATTATTGGCTGCTGCTCATCTACTAGCGTTTTTCTCCTTAGCCATTGTCGTTTTGTTATGGACTACTGCTGCAACATTTTTAACTTGGACTGTTGTTTTCCTATTGTGGCTACTTCTTTTTCTTCTTCAAGGTCCATCAAACCTAAAAAATATTTAATATAATTTATTATCTTTTTAGATTAAATATGAAACTAAACATTAATAACAAAATGAGAAGTTATTCGCCTAAATGTACTATATAAATGATTTAAAAACAATATCAAATAGGGGTAAAATATATTATAATTTCCACTAATCGGGAATGCTTATGGGTAGTTTATATAAATTGAAACTTGATGATGTTTTTTCTAAGTCCCTATTTATTGTTAATCATAATGTTGGAATGAAACGTAGTTTGACAAATGAATATTCTGCTTACTTATGACATAAAATTTTAGGTCATATATCCAAAGAAAGGTTAGAATGATTAGTAAAGAATGAGATTTTACCGAATCTAGATTTTATTCATCTTGGGTTATGTGTGGAATGAATTAAGGGTAAGCAAACCAAACATAGTAAGAAAGGAAACACGAGAAGTAGTCAGCTTCTTGAAATAATATACACCGACATTTGTGGACCTTTTGACACTTTTCCTTTAATGCAGAAAAATACTTTATCTCCCTTATAGATAATTTTTCATGGTATGGATATATCTATTTGCTGTATAAAAATCTCAAGCTGTAAATGTTATTGAGGTGTTTGTAAAGCAGGTTGAGAGGCAATTAGATAGAAAAGTGAAAATTAGAAGATCTGATAGAGGTGGTGAGTATTATGGAAAGTATGATGAATCTAGACAGTGTCATAGTCTATTTGTTAAGTTCGTTGAAAGCCATGGCATATGTGCATAATATATTATACCAGGCACTCTGTAACAAAATGGTGTGGCAAAAAGGTGAAATAGAACATTAATAAATATGGTTAGGATTATGATTAGTAATTCCTCTTTACCCAAAAGTTTATGGATGTATGCACTTAGAACTACTATGTATCTAGTAAACAAGGTTTTTAGTAAGGCAGTTCCTAAAACTCCTTTCGAGTTATAGAATGGAAGGAAATCTAGTTTAAGAGACCTGCATATTTGAGGATGTCCAGTAGAAGCATAAATTTATAATTCATATAAAAGAAAACTAGATTCTCAAACAGTTAGTGGTTACTTTATTGGTTAGCTAGAGAATTTCAAAGGTTATAGGTTTTACTGCCTGAACCATAGTTCTAGAATTGTTGAAATAGTGGTGAGGTTAGAGAGAGTGCTGAAAAGAGAGTGTTGAAAATCAAGTTGTGAATATAATGAAATAAGGGTTGATGCTCCATTACCCATAACTGTTGTTACTACTTTGTCAAAAACAACATTTGGATAATGAAAAAGTACCATATGAAGAACCTAACTTACCACTAGCTCATACAAATGAACTAATTGGTATAACTTTAAATAAAACTGTAAAGGTTAGAAGTTCAGTTATTTCTGATGATTATGTGATTTAGTTGTAAGAATCATACTTTTTATTGCGGCATTGATAATGATCCTATTTCGTTTTCATAAGCCATAGGTTGTGATACGTCTGAAAGAAGGATTGATGGTATGAAAGAAGAGTTGAAATTAATGGCTCAAAACTATGTTTGAGATCTTGTAGACTTGCTAGAGGTTTTCAACGAGCTGGCTGAAAATGGATTTTAAGACCAAACGCAACTCAAATGTCAATGTTGAAAGATATAAAACTAGAATTGTTACAAAAGGTTACACTCAGAAATATGACATTGGTTATAAGAAGATTTTTTCACCTGTCTCAAAGAAAGATTCATTAAAAATAATTTTAGCATTAGTGACTCAATTTGATTTAGAGCTAAATCAGATGAATGTGAAAACAATCTATCTAAATGGGTAGCTTGAGGAGGAATTTATATGGATCAACCTGTAGATTTTTCCATTAAAGGTAAAGAAAGTGTGGTGTGTAAATTGAAGAAGTCAATATATAGACTTAAACAAGCTACCCGAAAATGGTATATTAAGTTCAATAATATTATTACTTCTTTCTGCTTTAAGAAGTCACTATTGATTGATGTATTTATCGGAAAATTAGTGGGAGTAAGTTTATATTTTAGTTTTATATGTTAATGACATTTACTTATTGTTAATGACTTAAGTTAGAATAAGACTAAAAAATTTCTTTCTAAGAGTTTTGAAATGAAAGATATGCGAGAGGCATCCTATGTGATTGGAATTTCAATATTTCGTAAGAGATCATAAGGTTTATTAGGCTTGTCTTGAGAAGCCTTTTTTGAGAAAATTCTTGAGAAATTTAATATTAGCAACTGCTCAGCAGATGTGGTCCCTATTTAAAAGGGATATAAATTTAGTCTTATGCAATGTCTAAAGAATGATGTTGAATGTAAGGAAATGGAAACAATTCCGTATTCTTATGTTGTGGGCAATTTGATGTACTTACAAAACTTTATTAAACTTGACATCAATTTTGTAATATGGATGCTAGGTAGATAAGTAATCTTGGTATTGATCACTAGAAGGCTGCAAAGAAAGTGTTGAGATATTTTTAAGGAATAAAGGATTGCATGCTCACTTATAAGAGGTCTGATCATTTAAAAGTGACTGGATATTCAGATTCAGTTTTTTTTGGGTGTGTCGATAGTAAAAAATCAATGTTTGACTATTTATTCCTATTAGCTGAAAGAGCAATCTCATGGAAAAGTGTCAAACAACCTATCATTGTTTCATCCACTGTTGAAGCAGAATTTGTAGCTTGTTATGAGGCTACAAGTCATGCATTATGGCTGCATAACTTTATTTCAGGGCTTAAGATTATCGACATAATAAGCAAGTCGCTGAAAATTCATTGTGATAATTCTGCAACAGTTTTCTTCTCTAAAAATGACAAATACTTTAGAGGCACAAAACACATGGAATTAAAGTATTTTGTTGTTAAGGAGAATATTCAGAAACAAAGAGTATATATATAACATATTAAGACAGATCTCAAGATTACAGATCCTTTAACTAAGGGTTAACAACCAAAGACATTTAAAGAACATGTGCTTAGGATGAGTTTTGGTTGTGTTGATGATTGATAATAATGGTTGATGACAATGTTTTAACACTTTTGAGCTTAATAATAAAATGTTTCTGAATTATATATTTTTTATCATTATGTTTATGTATCTATGAATGAATAACAAATTTGTATGTATTTTCATAATAAGTATGTGGACTATATGCATTCCTGGCCCGTGGCAAGGGTAAACAGGGCACTTGCACAGGGCCCACTCTCAATCTCATTTAGTACTCTACTGTTCCGTAATTTCGTTCATATGAAGGTTATTAAATCCTATTTAATGGTTGTTAGGGAGAAGTGGAAGAGACAAAATTTTGGGCATCTCTTTCTCATTTGTCGTGCCACTTGGGTGGTAATATTATCACTAAGGAAGCTAAACTTTTCATATTCCATAACTTCTTGTGTTTATAAATTTCTTTGAAACATTTGAGTGTATTTCTTACACTTAAATTTTTTTTATTTCCATCAACACATGAATTTAAAATATTTAACTCAAAAATTAGCAGTAAAAGTTTTTCACAGTTTTGACTTCTGAGTTATAAGTGAATTTAAAAGTAAAGTCTCTAATTTTTTTATGTATTTTTAGCTTACTAAATATTTAAATATCTGAGTGATAATTCATTGCAATACTTGTGGTTCATCTACTTGTAGTCTTTTTTCTTTTAGTGCAATGAATCCCTAAATTTATGATAAATAAAATTGAAGTTTATTTTATTTACATTTTAGCACTCTCTAGGTCCTTGAATAAATTGCATTAAAAGAATAACCCACTTTGAAAAATATATAATTAAATAAATTAGTTTTTGACTTTGTTATTTTAGTTATTGTATTCTAAAAAAAGTATTATTATTTAAGTATCACAAATTTTATTCATTTTTATTTTATTTGTATTTATTTAAACTAACATAATATTAAATTTATTTAAATTTTAATGAAATATAATAAAAAATATTTGACAAAGACTGCAATATTGTTTTGACTGTAATAAAAATATAATAAAAGTCTTCAGTGTGGTTTTTAAAACACTAGTTAAACTTTTGTCAAAGACTGCAATTTTGTATTAACTGGTTGAGGATGAGAATTGTTAATAATGTAGATAGAATTGACATGAACGATATAACTCCTTGTTTTTCTACATTTGAATAGGAAGTTTTAGTTCCTCAAAGATGGCAACTTTACATTTATGGATAGGCAAAGAAAGTGACTTGTTTTTTAACTTAAAAAATAATTTATAAATTATTGTATATTTGAAAAAAAAAAGTAGTATCATTTGTAATATAAATGCAATTTGTTCTGTGTGGTTTACACTAACAAAAGAGACAGAAGGGGGTAATAGAAGATTGTATGAGCGTCGTGAATTTCCACATTAAAGCTGGTTTGACCAAGTCATTGATTGTCGACTTTATCACAAACTGGCATTGGCAGTTATTCCAACATTATCTCCCCGACACAGTTTGTATGAATATAGCTTCCACCAACACTCACATCAACGACCGTGAGGAAAATAAATTGATCTGGGGACAAACTACACATCGGAGATTCACCGTAGCGTCTGCATACGATCTTATTGAGGATATAAACATAGACGTCTTCAACAGGTCTTGAGAGGAAATATGGAAGTGGGCGGGACCACAGCGCATCAAGTCTTTTCTCTGGCTGGTGGCTAAGAGGAAATTGTTAACCAACAAGAATCGTGTGACCCGTCATCTGACTATGGAGAATGGCTGTAATTTCTGTGGACAGGAGGAATCGACCCTTCACGCTTTACAGGACTGTACTCGGGCAAAATCTTTCTGGCATAAATTTCCCAATGACATGGTTGGTGGGGACTTCTTCAGTTAGGAGGAGGGATCCTGGCTCAGGTCCAATCTTAGTCATCATGTGCAACTGAATTAGACAGCATGGACTACTATTTTTGGCGTCGCCTGTTGGTTTCTTTGGAAATGGCGAAATAACAACATTTTTGAGCTGGGTTTTGTTTGGCCAATCGACGGTACTAAAATTGTCATGGATTATACTACTTAGATCATACGAGCCAGTGAGATGGAAAACCGGGTCTTTCAGTTCCAGGGGCTACCTATGGGTACTTTAGTAGGCTGGACTTAACCCATAGAAAGATGGGTCAAGATTAATACGGATGATGCGATGAAACTGGGATGCAATATTGCATCAACAAGAGGCGTTATAAGGAACTGTCAGGGGCATTGGTGTGTAGGCTTCTTACAGAATATAGGAGTTGGTGATCCTCTAATTGCCGAACTCTGGGGTGTGTATTCAGGTCTCATGCTGGCGTGGGAATGGGACTATAGGCACATGATAGTTGAAGTGGACTCGTTAGAGGTCATTAATATTCTATCATCATCACTGATTGATCTGACTGAGAATGCTTTTTGGGTGACAGGCATCCGAGACTTGATACTTCGAGCGTGGGAGGTGCAACTTAAGCATATACATCGAGAAGGGAATCAATATGCTTATCAATTGGCTCATTTAGCCTCTTTAGCAAAGCCTGGCCTGCATACCCTTCAGGAGCCTCCAACGATCATTTTGGATGCACTATACCGAGATATGCATGGAACTCTGTACAGTAGAACCCTTCGTAGGGGTCCAGGCTTTGCTAGATAGTCTCTTTTGTTTTCCTTTCCCTTGTACAAAAAAAAAATTGAACAACCCATGTCCTCGTATCGTTTTGTATATTATTATTTAAGTGTCACAAAATTTATTCTTTTTTATTTTATTTATATTTATTTAAACTAACATAGTATTAAATATACTTAAAATTTAATAAATTATAATAAAATTATTTGACAATTAAATAATACCATAAATAGTTAATATGATATACTACATTTACTATTATGTTAAATCCTGCAAAGGAAAATTTTGTATTACTTAAAATTTAATAAAATTTAATTTATTTTATAATTAAATAATATCGTAAATAGTTTATATGATATCCTAAATTTACTATTATCTTAATTCCTATAAAAGAAATTTTTTATTACTTCAAATTTAATAAAATTATTTGATAATTAAATAATATCATAAATAGATTATATAATATACTACATTTACCATTATGTTAATTCCCATAAAAGAAAATTTTTAATTAAAAAATCGCTAACGTTAATTAAATTGAAAAACTACCGAAAATATTTGATTTAATAATTTAGATCTTTTATTTAGTTGCTTGACAAAATAATATTTAATCATTTCCACACTTGCAGAATAAGATAATATTTGACTTGGCAAACTTAGAATAGTTAATAACTTAGAATATAATTTACTATATTTTCTCCTAAGTATGTTAATTTTTTGTATTTTTAGAAATTAATGTTTCTTTATCATAAAAAATTTGTTCTTTGTTTTTTCGTTTTTAATATAAGATATTAAAATTTTCTTTTTATTTTTTTCTCTGTCACAGATATAATACTATTGATATATCTTTGTGATATATTGTCAAGCTATTCGTGTTCTCTTATGCTTGCATACTTCTTCCAATTTCATATAAGTGCTTTTGTTCTTTTTCTAGTCCAATTGAGTTATACTTGGTTTATATTATGTTGCCTAAAAAGCATTTGTTTGGAAGTGCAAAAAGGAAACAAGAAAAAAGAAAACAAATAGAACAGTTAATAGATTCCTAAAAAGGAGTAATTAATAAATTTATTAAAAAAGTAGACTCCTCTAGTGAGAATCCTGAGGTACTAGGTGAAGGTAGTTCTGAATAACATAATGAAAATTTATGTGATGAGATTCATATTCAGGAGGATATTAGTAATTTGAGTGAGCATGATCATGTACCAAATGTATCTACTTTAAAAATTTTAAAGGTATATCAACAACTAATCCCTGTATTGGATATTTATGATCATAAAAATTGGGATACTCTTGATAATAAAGTAAAAGACATTTTAGTTTTGAAAAGGCCTATAAGAGAATTGAATCTTATGCTTCCTTTAGACAATACCTCTAGACATTTTTCATATTTTTATTATCATAGAAATTTGAGTAATAGAGAGAATAGCGATAGAAAATGGTTGGTTTACTCTAAACATATAGATAAAGTGTATTGTTTTTGTTGTAAGTTGTTCAAATCTAATAGCAAACAAAGTGCATTAGCAAATGATGGTTTTAGAGATTAGAAGCATCTTAGTGATATAACACATTCTTGTGTTAATGTTGTTTCATTTTTTTAGAGTTAAGTAATGCACATATGCATTATTTTCAAGTTTTCCTAAAAGGTGGAAGGTCTTACTTGATAATGTTTTGAGCTTAATCATGAAATCATTGTTTAACACTCGTTGGGAGAGTCGAATAAAAAGTGTTAAAGCTATTAGATTTCAAGCTCTTCAAATAAGATTGGCTTTGATGAAATTATCTAGATCTTGTGATAATTCCAATTCAAAGAGTGAAGTGGAAAGTTTTGTTAGTGTACTTGAGAGGTTTGAGTTTTTACTTTATGTGGTTATTTGGTATGATATTTTATTCATTATTAACATGGTGAGTAAAAAGTTGCAATCTAAATCTATGTGCATTGATGCTACAATAAAGAAATTAGAAGGTGTGATGGTATTTTTTGAGAAATATAGAGATTATTGGTTTGGCTTTAGTTTGAATATTACCAAAGTTTTGCACATGAGATGAATGTAGAGTCCACATTTCTAACTAGTCGTTGTATTATTAGGAAAAGAAAATTTGATGAAAATGATCAAGATGGACAAATACAATTAGTTGAGGATTTTTTCAAAGTTAATTACTTTCTAGTTATTGAGGATATGACAATTGTTTCATTGAAGAATATATTTGAACAATTAATGACATTTGAAAATATTTTTGGATTCTTATTTGATTCAAGGAAGTTGAAGTTGTTAGATGATAACAAATTAAGAGAATGTTGTACTAATTTTTCAAATTTTTTCTCATGATAATGTGTAGGATATGGATTTAGATGACCTTTTTCTGAAATAAAAGTGTTGCAAATAATTTTGCCAAATGAGTTAATGTCATCAGTTGAAATTTTAAAATATGTTAAAGCTGTATATTATTATCTAAATGTTTCAATTACTTATGAAATTTTATTGACTATTCTCGTGACTGTAATATCAACAAAGAAAAGTTTTTCAAAGTTAAAATTATTGAAAACCTACCTGAGGTCATCAATATCACAAGAAAGGTTGAATAATTTAGCTATTTCATGTATCGAAAAGTATATGTTGGATAATATTGATCTTGATAATATTATTAATGATTTTGCATCTCGAAATTGACAGAGAAATTGTTTTCATAAATCATGATCATCTATTCATTTGTTAGTGCAATTCTCTTAGTGTTTTGCAGTGTAATATTGTTGTTCGATTGCTGCTATTGCTATTTTGTTGTTATTGCTACTATTTTTAGCGATTTTATTATTATTGACATATGCAAGATATTATTAGTTGATGTATGATCATCTAATATTTTGTTGAGTATGTGGACTTATAAATTGAGTCACTTATGTATAAATATTAAATTTTAATAATAAAAATATGCAATTAAAGTTTACATATTTGTATATTGTTGATTTATTAATGCCTCTTTTTTACTTCGTTCAGGGCCTATAAAATGTTAGGAACTGCCCTAACTGTATGTTATTTATATACAACTTATGAACCTAAGCATAATCAGTTCTTAATGTAGTAGTATATGGAAGGGAGTATATGACTATACTGTATGTGACTGTCATAATCCACATTATATGATTTGTTGTATTGAGATGCTTATGACGTTAATGACTTGTAAGATTTAATTTTTTGCTAGCCTTATGTTACACTATTAAATATAATGATAAAACATTTGGCCAAGTGGAAGAATGTAAAAAATATGACCTGATGTTATGACCCATATTTTCTGTAGGCCCATATTAAATTTGTTTTAAGGTTTTCTTAATTTAATAGTATATTATCTTGATTGTTAATTTAGTACATTTAATGTTAACAGGTATATATAATAGTCATCTCTTTATCTAATTAAGTACAGACAAAAAAAATACAAAATGAACGTATTTAGTTATCCATCAAGCTATTTGCTACATAAAGAGGATTAAGGAAGAGAAACTAGTTTGTGATTATTAAAAACTCTCTTTATATCATGTCAAATTTCATTCAAAGCAAGTAATTAATTTGCTTCATCTATGTGATTATTATTATATTCAAGATGAGCATGAATAATTTATGTATAATTTACTGGTCGATGTTTGAATATTAAGTAAGAAACCATACAATTTATTCTTTACTTAAAAAGTTTGTAGTGGTATAGTTATAACCAGTTTTTTTGAAACATTGGAATTACACTAGCCAAGCAAAACGGTTTTGGCAGCCAGTGAGGCAGTTCATTGGTCCCCCACCAGTTTCTAATAAGTCAAAATGCTACTATTCATCATGGTAACACCATTTTTCACTATGATACTTCCCAGTTAAATCTAAAGTAATTGAAGCTTCTACTCCCTAATTTACCTGATGCGCGTGGGCAAGGTTGTTCATAACGTTTTATAGGCTCTAGGTGAAGTAAAAAAAAGGGTTCAATAAATCGACAATATACAAACGTGTAAATTTTAATAGTATATTTTTATTATTAAAATTTAATATCTATACATAAGTGACCCAATTTATAAGTCCACACACTCAACAAAATATTAAGTGATCATAACATTAGCTAATAATATCTTACAAATTTCAGTAGTAATAAAATCACTAAAAATAGTAGTAGTAACAACAAAATAGCAATAGTAGCAATTGAACAGCAAAATACTAAGAGAATTGCACTAACAAACATACAGATGATCATGATTTATGAAAAACAGTTTCTTCATGCATTTCTAGATGTAAAATCATTAATAATATTATCAAAAATCAATATTGTCCAAGATATCCTTCTTGATAAATAAAATAGCGAAATCATTTAGCCTATTACAATCTCATTTAATTATCAAATACATCCAACTATTTACAGTCTTATTTAATTATCAAAAAAAAAATAATAATAATGTAATTGTCATAATATGTTTAATAAAATCATACGAATTTTATAATAAATAAAACCTTTTATGTAATTTTTGAATTGAGTGACTTAAATTATTTGATTTAGTCATATTATCACTAAACTTATGTGAATTTCTACAAGAACAAGAATCTAACAATTGTTACATTACTTGTGGCAAAGTATAATGAAAATTATAATTACAAAAATTAAATTATTTATTAATGTTTAATTATATTTTTATAAATAATAAGTAATCTAAAAATAAAAAGGAGAAACACAAATAAATGCAATATCATTTAATATTAATGTTCTGATTTAAAATGCTAATATAATGTCTACGTTAATGACAAATTATTAATTAATTATAATATATGTACATATTTATTAAGCTAAAAATACATTAAAAATAAAAATCTTTACCTTTAAATTATCGCTCATAATTCAAAAGATATAATCGTAAAAAAAAAATTATTGCCCATTTTTGAGTTGGAGTATCTTAAATTCTTATGTTAATATGAATTAAAAAAATTAGAGCATAAGAGATATCCTCAAATGCTTCAAAGATACTTAATAATTTAACAAGTTAACATTATATAACTAATAAAGGAAACTGTTTAGCTTCCAATATTAAATAACGCTAACTTTCTCGGTAAATTATTTATTAATTAACTGAAAAAATGCCGAAAAATTGCTGCTCAAGTCAAATGCATTGAAAGTGGGCCTCTAGTGAGGAGGATGGCCCTGGGCAGGAGCAGGCTGCGTGGGTGAGAAGCTCATTGTAACAGACTGGTCAGAGTGGCGGAAAAAGATCGAGGCAGCGGCCATTGTAGCAAACTGTTTCACCGGCGAGATCCGACCCGGAATTGCTTGACTCTATCTTGTAAGCGTGCCTGTCGGTGCTCGGTGGTCATGTCTTCGGGTCTTTGCCAGCAGTAGTGATCGTTATTGCCATCTCCCAACTATCCGTAAAGAAATGGGAGTTAAAGATTTAAAAGGTATTTGCTCACCAAAAAAAAAAAGATTTAAAAGGTATTTATTGGATCGGGCTTTAAGGAATAACCTGACCCAATCAGATCAAACCCGGATTATATATCGGAGTTTTTTCAGCATTTTGTGCTATAATTTCTCATAAATCCCAGAACCCTGCTAAAGCCCTCCATTCTTTTGTTTTGCTCCCTTCAAGTTCGCCTTTTCAGTTTCATAACCCCATTGAACTAAGGACAGGTAAAATCCAATCCCTTTGTTAATATGTGCTTATTTGCATTTACCTAATTCTGTTCAGGTTTTCTTGATTGAAATTTTCTTACCCGTTGTCTCTTTGAAACCTCGTTTTGTAGTTTTGAAACGGCATAGGGTTTTGTAGAGTTTCGAGTAGGGTTCTGTTTGCGGTTTCAATTTAGATTCTTTGCAATTCGTGGGGTTTGTGGGTTTATTTGGACCCGTACTATTTTAGGTGCTTGGATGGAGAAGGGAGAGAGTTTATTGGAAGCCATATATGAAGATGAGAGTTTTGAAGATGCTGAAGATGTGGAGATGCAAGATATTGAAGAAGGAGAGTTTGTGGAATCAAAGCCGCATTCTGGTATCGGACATAGTGACGATGGTGGAGATAATATAGACAAAGATGAAAAAAACCGGAGACAGAAGAATAAGAAGAAGAAGAATAAGAAAAGAAAAAGAAGCAGTGGCCCAGGCCAAAATTTTACAGATATAAACAGGTATATTTTGCATTTGTAGAAAGGTAGTTCATTTTGTCATGTTTTATTATTTAGTTGGAGTAGATTACTTGATTTGACTACAACCCATTTTGCTTTACCTTTTAACATTTAAAAGAGTAAGTGTTTGTTGATAGTCCTATGCTTTGGCATCCATTGTTGATCATAATGAACCTTTCCTCGCTTTTCCTGGACCTATATACTCTTTTATACTGGCCGATTAACTGCATTAACTTCCACTTCTGTTCGTGGAACCAATGATGTCTGTATATTGATTAGCAAACTATTTGCCAGCGGTAATCTTCACTATGGTCTTCACAGGGGTATCTAATTCTATCTTATAGGTTTGTTTTAGATGCTTGCCGGAGACTGAAAGAAAGGAAATCCTACATGGTCTATACTGCTGTAGGTTGTTTGGGAGTTTCTGCACTACGTGATCTTATGAAAGAGGTGACTCCATTTACCTATATAAAAGCTTATTTGATTCATACACATGAGAACCAATGCTTATTTCTAGTGCTGCTTTCTGTCTTTATGCACATTGTCTTGTGTTAATGACCTGATGTGATGCTCAGTGCATCTTCCTGTGCTATGAATTCTTGCATAAGAATATGGTGCTTTTCATGTAAGGTTCTTGTGTTTCATTGTCATTTAGTTCTCCTTGGGATCTCAATTTTTATTATGCTTTGTTCAAATGTTGACAATTATTTTCTTTATCTTACCCAGAGGACCTAATTCCATGTCAATTCAGACCTCATGATCCTTGTTAATAGGTGTTTTTGGAAAAGATCAACATTAACCTTTGAAATTCATCTTCTATCATCCTGGCAGAATGTCGCTAACCAAGAATAAACACCCTTTTAAATTTTGTGTGGACAAGTAAGGTTTGCTGCCTTCCATGAGGAAGGTGAGAATTTAGGTTATCTGATGCTGGACTCGGTCTAGGGACAACAATGCTTGTCCACTTTGAGCCATTGATAACATCTAATTATGGTTTGTATTTGCCTATACTTGCAGATTTTATAGCAGAAGAGTTATGTGCTCTAAGAATGAGATAATCTTGGCTGAACCTCTACGTCATTTTCTCTTGTGTAGGTTTATATAAAACTTTATTTTGAACTGGTTGACTTGGCTTGCAATTAGAGATTTTTCATTGATATAACTTACATTAACCAGCCAATAAGAGAAACGGATTGTTTCATAATGGTTACAAAAAGTTTCCCATGTTTTAACAAGGTAATACATTGATATTGTTATTGGTTCCATTGAGATCATATTTTATGCAACTTCAGGCTTCTTTCAAGCTGGTCTACATCTACTCAAGTGATAAAAGGCCTACTGTTACATTCAGGTCATAAATTGAATATCAAATTTTGAGGAACTTGAGTAATCTTGTGCTCACATTTGCTCATACTCTTGTGGGTTGAATAATGTTGTCTTGTTTGTTTGCTGCTTGGTTGAAAGACTGAAAGAATAATGCGCTTAGATATTATGGTCAATTTTTAAACTCACTCGTTAGTTCTACTGTGCCTGGTGTTATAGTCTTTGCTATTCTTTGTTTCATTTCAGTACACTGAGATTTGTTTGGTGTAAACATCTTTGGGTTTACTTTTCTCTCTCTCTCTCCCCCTTCCTTTCACTCTCTGGTATGTTTTTGCTAGGGCTTCATGTTTAAAGGGGTGTGCATGCATTATATCTCTTTAATTATTTTAAGATCTGTATACTAAAACTTGGAGGTTTTTAGGTGGATGTAATTCAGTCATGTGGCGGCCAGATGACTGTTGATGGGAGACGTTTTCGAAATGGTGGAGGTATATTGTGGAACATCATCAAAGCAAGAGAACCAATGGCTTACAAAGAGATAATGAGAAAGACCAAGGAATTTGAGGTATTTGATAATCTTGCTTTGCATATCTAAGATACGAACCTAGTACTAATAGAGCATGCACATTGCTGCGATTCTTCCATTGTGACACTTTTATATTCCTAGGTTTGTGCGTTTATGGTTGTAATGTTTGTCTGCACATTAAGACGAACCTCAACTTTGGTTCTTTTCCAATGCAAAGAACATAAAGTTACTACTTGTTTCTGATTTGTATTATTAATCTATAAACTGTGGAAGATTACACTTACAGTGCTTTGTATGAATTTTTGCGTTTCTTGAGTGATAATTTATTTCAGGTTCCTGTTTTTCTTTTCCTAATAGACAGTATTTGTACTTTTTAATGCAGAAGCAATTCAAACAAAAGAATACTGTTCAGGCTCCTGAAGCAAACAAAAAGAAATCCTCTCAACAAACTACCTGTGGAATAACTGATGGGAGCTCTGGAGTTCCAGATTGTTCAGATTTTGTAACTCGAACTCAGCAGGAGCAGTCTCGTGCTGATGGGAAGCACAAATCTGTTCATGATAGGCTGAGGATTCCAGTTTCGTATGAAGATCTGGTTGTTTGTGATCCAAAAGATGATAAAGTATGAGCTCTCGGAAAGTGGACAAGTATGGAATCAAATTCTGTTTTCGAACAGAATGATAAAACATTTCTGTTTTTTCTTTCTTTTCAAGATAACAGAAAAAATCTCTCCCCTGGAGTTAGAATCTGACTCAAATTTCTGCCATTTATAAATGTAAATTTCTTGAACGAGAATATTTTTAAGATGCAATACTTGAATCTTTTTTTGGATCTTGGATATGTAATTGCAATTTATCAAGTATTATGTTTTTGATGAGTGCAGAAGAGGAAATTCGGCCTCTGGTCAGTTTTAATGGTTCAAGAAGCTGGAGAGGTTGTTCCGGAACAAATGTGTTTGGGCTCAGAATCGAATCTCAAGAAATTCTGGTAGTAATGAGGAAGATGTGGACTTGGTTCATTAAGCCAAGTTTGAAGGTTTTGAGAATGTTACGGAGTACAGAAAACACGAAAAAAGTCATGCGAACGATGTGGGAAACAACATTGAATATTATCGCTAAAGTAAATTATCTAAAACGCATTGTAGCTTATAATGGATGGAATAATCTTATAATAACCATATTGACACGTCCCACTACGGGAAGGGATTGTACTGTTTATCAGTGTAATGGTCATATGATCCATAATGAATGATTTTGGAGTTGTTTGATTTTCTCTCTTGTATACATTCACCTGTCATACACTCACCTTGCTTTCATCATCCCCATTTTTTATTATAACACCTAATATTGGACTAGGCAAGACTTGACTTAGGCATGAGAGGGGCAGAGCTGAGGTAATTAGAGGAAGGAATGGAAAGTCTATTGGAAGGTCAAATAAGAAGTGAGAAGTTGCTGATGGAAAGCCAGAATAGGACGGATAAACAGGAGTAAGGAAATCAATGATCTAAAATTTATGTTTCATCAACCTATATAAAAGATGGAAAAGGAGAACTCTAGGGTACCAACTGAAACCTTAGGAAAGAACGAAATTATACTGCTCTAACATAATTTAGTAAAATAGACATTCTGGTGTTTGGAGTTGGAGTGAGAGACTGAGTTTATAGGTGTGAGCAATTTTTTGCACTGAATCACACTCCGGACGGGTTGAAGGTTGGAGTAACTTCCATGCATTTGTAAGTACAAGAACAAGAATGGTACTAGTTGAACTTGAGGAACATGAATTCTCGAGAGGTCCTAAGACGGGAGGAGTTTGTGACTATTTCTCGCCGAAGGTTTGATGAAGAGATTTTTGATGATCCAATTAGAGACTTGAAGGAACTGAAGCAAGAAGGTTCTGTACTCGAAGAAGCTATCATTGCCAGAATAATACTTGATAGGCTTCTTCCTAAAAGGCCTAAAACTAGAGTTAAGAGCTTAACTTCAAAATGATGGACCCTCAAACATATGTGTTAGCCAGAAAATAGGTCATCATAGCTGCAAGCACACTTGTGTATTTAAGAAAGGAGGAGCTAAACAGCTAACTCAGATAGGTGGAGGGAGTGTGATGACAAACAAGGCAATGAACCCGATAACAATCATATCTAATATTAACTCAGAGGTGGGACTCTTGCCTACCTCGAGCAACGAGGAAATAATTATAGAGTTCCTTACAATAGAAACAATAAAGGGCAAAGGGTTGTTAATTGTCGAGAGATCAATGAGAAGAGAGCAAGAGGGCAATGTTTCTGGTACGATGTGAGATATATATTAATTGAGGCATAAATGTAAGAAAAAACAATTGCAATTATACATGGTGGAGGAGGAAGAGACAAGGGATCATGAAGGTAAGGGTAGGTAAGATGGAGAGGAAGAAGAAGAACAACTGAAACCAAAAATATCCTTACAAGCTATGACGGGGTTGAGGAATTAAAGAAAGTGAAAATGAGTATTATGGGAATTCATAAACAGAAGCCTCTATGTATTCTGATGGATAGTGGGAGTACATACAATTTCATTGATGAGGTAGTGATGAAAAGGGAGACGTTAATACTGCGAAAATATAGCGCTTTACAAATTACATTAGATGGGGGACAAAAGTTGAAAGTAACTTGGCATACCAGAATTTCACTTGGAATATGTAAAGGCTTTGATTCACAACTAATGCATTAATTATTATGCTGGTAGGATGTGACATGGTTTTAGAAGTGCAGTGTCCGGTGACCCTTAATAACATAATGTGCAATTTCAAGGATCGAATAATGGAGTTTATATAGGAAGGACGATAAAGTGGTGAAGCTGATAGGTGCTCTTGAGTAATCTACAAAGGTGATTTAAGATAGGGGTTTTAATAACCTCTTAGAAAGTTCTAGGAAGGAAACACTATATATGTTGCACTTATCCTACCCTACTAAATTCCATATGCAATAATTCAACTTAGATGATTAGCCTAATTCAGAGGAGGAGTTGGAGAAATTACAAGTTGAGTTTAGTGAAGTCTTTAAGGAACCTAGTCAATTACTCCTAAAAAGAACACATGATCATAGTATTCAACTTAAAGAAGGAATATAGACCATTAATGTCAGACCTTATAGATATTCAGGCAAGCAAAAGGATGCCATTAAGAGAGCTGTGTAGGAGCTTATGTAGCAAGGGTTTATCGATCATGGTGTGAGTACTCATGTTACTGGTGGTACTTATTAAGAAGAAGGATAATACTTGGAGGATGCATATGAAGTATAGGGAGTTGAATAAGCATACCATTAAAAGTAAATTCCCTATTCCTTTGATTGTGAAATTGCTTGATGAATTGAAGGGATCTAAACTTAACCGAAGTTCTTTCTAATACTTGGTGACTTGATTATGGTGCTAGTATTTATTTTTTTCTAATGTTATACAGGGATTCCTTAAAATTTAAACCAAAAACATAACTAAGAATTTTTTGTTTGCAGTAAATCATAATAAGGTCCCAATTGAAGGGGTAAGGACTTATCATCTAATATTAGATACTACATCACCTAGATATAATACAAATTTTTTATGTACTTTCAATTTCTAGAAACTTAATTTCTATTTCTAAACTTGATAGAAGTGGGTTCACTTTTAAGTTTGGTGTGGTTGTTTTAGTTTATTCAAACATAATTCCATTATTGGTTATGGAATTCTTATGGATGGTTTATATAAATTTAAACTTGATGATGATTTTTCTAATTTATGTTTCCATACCATTGGAACTAAACATAGCATAATGAATAATAATTCAACATACTTGTGACATAAAAGTTTGAGTCATATATCCAAAGAACGATTAGAATGATTGATAAAGAATAAAATTCTTTCAAATTTAAAATTTGCTTATCTCAATATATGTATGGATTGTATTAAGGAAAAGCAAACCAAACATAGTAAAAAAGGAGCCACAAGAAGTACTCAGCTCCTTGAAATTATACACATCGATATAAGTGGACCATTTGACACTCCATCTTTTAGTGGAGAAAAGTTTTTTACCGCCTTTATATATGTTTTTCATGTTATAGATCTGTCTATTTGATTAATGAAAATTATTAACTTATAGACACCCTTGAGATGTTTATAAAGGAGGTTGAAAAGCAATTAGATTTTAAAAAGGTTAAAAAAAATGAAAGATTTGATGGTGGTGGTGAATATTATGAAAAATATGATTAATCATGATAATGTCCAGGTCTATTTGCAAAGTTTCTTGAAAAAACATGACATATGTACACAATATACTATACCAAGCACAACTCAACAAAATGTTATGATAAAGAGTAATAGGAAATTAATGGATATGGTTAGTAGTATGATGAGTAATTCCTCATTACCTAAATCCTTATGGATGCATGTACTTAAAACTGTTGTGCATTCGCTGAAAATGATTCATAGTAAGGCAATACCTAAAACTCCTTTTGAGTTATGGATTCAAAGAAAGCCTAGTATGAGGCACCTACATGTTTGAGGTTGTCCAGCAAAAACACAATTTTATAATCTATATTTAAGGAAATTAGACTCTTGAATATTTAATGGTTACTTTAATGGTTACCTAGAGAAATCTAAAGGGTATAAGTTTTATTCTCCAAACTAAAGTCCAAAAATTGTTCAAAACAACTAATGTTAAGTTCATTGAAAATGGTCAAGTTAGTGGGAGTGCTAAGAAACATGTTGAAACATTAGTGAAATAACGGTTGATGTTCCATTACCCATAAATTTTCCAATATCTACATCTATACTAATTATAGTCCTAGTATTGAAAGAACAAAATGATCTTGGACAACATATAGATGAAACATCACCTCATGAAGAAACAAACTTACTGCCAATTGATATAAGTGAATCATATAGAATAGTTTAAATAAACTTGTAAGAATAAAGAGATTAACTATTCCTATGATTATGTGGTTAGAGCCAAAATTTGATCATGGCATTAATAAAGACCCTGTTTCATTTTTAAAGCTATAGAAAGTGAAAAGTATGATAAATTGATTGATGCTATGAAAGATAAGTTAAATTCAATGACACAAAACAATATCTGAGACCTTGTTCATTTGCTAATAGGTTCTAAATGATTCAGATACAAATGGTTCTTTAAAACCAAATATGATTCAAATTATAATATTGAACGGTACAAAGCTAGACTTATTGTCAAAGGTTATACTCAAAAGGATGATATTGACTATAAAGAGACTTTTTTAACTTGTCTCAATGAAACATACATTGAGAACAATTATGGAATTAGTGGCTTAGTTTGATTTAGAGTTATAATAAAAAAGATGTAGAAACTACCTTTCTGAATTGTAATCTTAAGAAGAAAGTTTATATGGATCACACTAAAGGTTTTTCCATAGAAGAAAAAAGGTCATTTGGTGTGTAAACTTAAAAAATCTATATATGAGCTTAAGCAATCTTCCATAAAATGACATATTAAATTTGCTGATACCATATCATCTTTTGGTTTTTAAGAAAATATTGTTGTAACATCTTTTGGTTTTTAAGAAAATATCGTTGATCATTGTACCTACCAAAAGATTAGTGGGAGTAATTTTATATTTCTAGGTCTATAAGTTGATAATATTTTACTTATTACTAATGATTTGGGCATATTGTATAAGACTAAAGATTTTCTCTTTAAGAATTTTGAAATGAAAGATATAGGAGAGGCATCATATGTTATGGGAATTTCAATATTCCAAAATAGATCATAAGAACTGGTATGTTTGTCACAGAAAGACTATATCAAAAGATTTCTTAAGAGATTTAATATGAATAAATGTTCAGCAAGGGTTGTCCCAATATAAAAAGGAGATAAATTTAGTCTCATGCAATGTCTAAAGAATGATGTGAAACATAAACAAATTGAATATATTTCATATGTTTATATTATTAGTATTTTGATGTATTTACAAATATGCACATGGTTGGAATGCTAGATATATCTAGTATACGCCATTGGAAAGCTACAAATAAAGTCTTAAACCTCATGTATAGAACATCTAATTCATTAGAAGTGATTGAATATTCAGATTTAGATTTTGTTAGATGCATTGACATTAGAAAATCAACATTTGGCTACTAGTTTCTACAAGTAAAATGAGAAATTTTATTGAAAAGTGCTAAATAATCTATCATTACTTCATTCACTATGGAAGCAAAATTGTAGCTTATTTTGAGGCTACAATTCATATCTTATAATACAAAACTTTATTTTAAGGCTTGGAATTGTCAACAATATTACTAAGCCATTGAAATTTTATTTTGATAATTGTGCAATATGTTTCTTCTCCAAGAATGACAAGTACTTAAAGGTGCTAAACATATGGAGTTAAAATATTTTACAATAAAGGAGGAAGTTGAGAAATAAAAAGTGTCTATTGAATATATTAAGATGGATCTTATGATTGTAGATCTCTTAACTAAAGGCCTGTAACCAAAGATATTAAGGAACATGTTTAAAGAATGTGCCTTGGTTATATTGATGGTTGTTTTAATGACATTTTAACACTCTTGAGCTTAATAAAAGTTTTTTATTAGCAATTTTCTTATTTATTATGAATGTGTGCACACAACTGTTATTAAAGAAGAAATAAAAATGTCCACAAGACATTATCGTGGTTCTTTATAATATTTATATACCATGTATGTTACCTAACTTGACAAATTACTAATGTTATGGTATATGGAAGTAAGTATGTAATGTAGAAGTGAATGACCACTATAACATGCCTTGCAGTTTGTTATGATAGGGTAAACTATGAAGATATTAAGAGATTTGTTTATTCGCTCTTAATATTCACGTTATTAAAATAAAGTTTGAAGTGTCAAGCTAAGTGAGAGAATTAGTGATCATATTCTATATATATTAATAATTTTATAAATATAATTAAGGAGCCCTATTTAAGTCTATATTTCATATTTAATAGTGAAATAAATCTCAACCATTTATTTTGGTCATTTGTAGGTGTATTAGATTAAAAATCATAAATATATAAATTCGTCAACTCTTTACTAATTATGGTTACATATTATTTTTCATCAAGTTTTTGTAACCATTAGAGAGTTAAAAGAGAAACCAATTTTGACCGAGAATATCGTAAATTTTTTTTATCTCTTTACGATAATAGCATTTTCTGCATTAGGTACGTGATATTACACTTTTATGATTTGTGACATTTATTTATTCAAGATCTTAAAGTTGCGAATATTAATTTTGATTTTATTTCATAAGATCATGTCTTTACATGTAATATTAGAGCTTGTATTTTGAATAAACAATTTGTTAGTCTATTTTACTTTGATTATTTGATAATGATTGCTAAATATTTTGATGTTTGAAGAGTTTTGTGATTATTTATTATTGATGATTTGTATAAAAAATAAAAATAAAAAAAGTAATTTTATTATTACTAGAAATTATTGTAATGGTATTTTTAAGATCTAAACTTTATTGTTAATTATTTGCATAAATATGTTATGCATCATGTTTAATTACACGTTAAAGGTCAGTTGTTGTTTGTTGAATTGTACAACAACTCTAATGTCTAGTCTCTACGTAATGTCCAGAGTCTAGTCTTTACATCTAGATCTGTTTAGATAAGGAGGATAAAATAATATCTTTAGGAGAATTGAACTTTGGATTGTTAGGTGAAGCTAAACACCCCAGCCACCTTTGAACTCTAACTGAAGTAAAACTTTTAAAGAAGAAAAATAAGGATAACATCCTTGCTGGGAATCAAACTTTGGTCTCTTAGGCGAAACCTTGACATCCTAACCGCTAAATAACAATGGATTACTAATTTAAATGTCACTATAATTATTATCAACAGTCAAAGTTTATGGTTGCATACTTATTTAAGTTAATTCCTTTTATTTTCTATTTCCATAATTTAATAACATTTTTATTTTATTATGATGCTATGTATTCTATTAATTGTATTAATGATTTCATATTAGCTTTACGCAAATTATACATAACTACATAATATTATAAAAAGGTAATTTGTTAGTCACTAAAGTGATCAAATTAATTAAATTAATTTTTGTTCATTCATAAAATATTAATGTCTATTATTTAATTAATTATATGGATAAATGATGTGTATTAGTTGATAGAATTTAGAATTTTCTCAAAGGTAAATTAATACTCAATGACTAATAAAAATAATAGAGGAAAATTAATATTCACTTGCCAAATATGTTATATATCTAAATATATTGATCGTATTTGATGAATTTTTGTTTGATTACTTAAAAAATTTGTACAATATTAAACTTATGGTAATATATTATTGAGTTTGCCCAAAGAAAACGTATCATATATTCTAAAATGTTTAATTATTTGAATTTGATTATTGAGCATTTATATATTTGTAGTTATTTTTCTTCATTTGCATGCTTCTTTTGTTGTTGTGTTTAATGGTGTGAACTTCTTTAAATAGTATGAATAAGTCAATTTCCATTTAGGTGTTTTGGATCTTAATTTAACATTATTATAAGAAAAACCTATTGCCATTACTGTTACAAGCAATGAGGTTGAGAAGACAAACTATAAAGTATGAGAAAGTTCTAACATAGTGTGTCTTAGTTTCATGTGAATGACTATTGTCAATAACATTAAAATCACTATTTTACAAACTTAAAGTGCTAAAGAATACCTTAAATTTGTGGAAAAACATTTCTATCATATGGATAAGTCTCTTGGTAGTACATTAATGGTTGAAGTTTGATAAGTTGCAAAGCATGCGACATGTTGTCCTAGAGATAACAAATATTGCAGCAAAATTAAAGAGCTTAGGTATGACAGTTGATGACTCATTCTTAGTACAATTCATTTTGAACTTGTTACCTCCTTAGTATGGACCTTTTCAAAATAACTACAACACTATAAAGAACAAGTGGAATGTTAATAAATTGTCTAATATGCTTATTCAAGAGAAAGCAAGGCAAAAGAATCAAGGAGTTTATTAAATTAACCTTGTGGATGAAGGAGCTAGCAAGATTCACAAGCTAAAGGTTAAGAAATTCAAGAAAAAAGAACCTACTAAAGTGACTTATGTTACTGACAATGTTGATAAGAATGAATAAAAGACATATAAGTGTCATTTATATAAGGAGGGACATTATTAGAAAGATTGTCTAAAATGTAAGGCTTTGTCTTAAAAGAAAGGTACATCTAACCTTTTTGTATGTTCCGAACTAAACATAATTGAAATTTCTTTTAATACTTAGTGGCTTGATTCTAGTGCTCCTGCTTATGTTTCTAATGTTATGCAGGGATTCTTTACAATCCAAACCATAAACTCAACTAAGAACTTTCTGTTCGTGAAAAACTGTAAGAAGGTCCTAATTGAAGGCATAGGGACTTATCGTCTAATGTTAGATATTAGTTATCATTGAATCTAGTACAAACTCTTTATACACCTTTAGGTTCTAGAAACTTAATTTCTGTTTCTAAACTTGATGGAAGTGAGTTTATTTTTAAGTTTGATGGTGGTTGTTTTAGTTTATTCAAACACAATTTCATTATTAGTTGTGGAATTCTTATGGCTGGTTTGTGTAAATTGAAACTTCATGTTAATTTTTCTAAATCCCTATTTTCTATTTATCGTACCATTAGAACTAAACATAACATAATGAAAGATAATTCAGCTTACTTGTGGTATAAATCCTTAGGTCATATATCTAAAGAAATATTAGAAAGATTGATAAAGATTGAAATTCTTTTGAATTTAAATGTTATTGATCTCGATGTATGTATGGATTGTATTAAAGCAAATATTGTAATCAACTCCTTGAAATTATACACACTGATATATGTGAACCTTTTAACACTCCATTTTTTAGTGGATAAAATTATTTTATCACCTTTATAGATGATTTTTCATTTTATGTATTTTTCTATTTGCTTAATGAAAAATATTAAGTTGTAGACACCTTTGAGGTGTTTGTAAATGAGATTGAAAGGTAATTATATTTAAAAAAAAGTGATAATTACAAGATCTAATAGAGGTGGTAAATATTATGAAAAATATGATGAATCAGGATAATGTCAATGTTCATTTGTAATGTTTCTCTAGAAACATGGCATATCTGCACAATATATACCATGTCAGGTACTCCTCAAGAATTAGTGTTAGAACATTAATAGATATGATTAGCAATATGATGAGTAATTCTTCATTATCCAAAACTTTGTGAAGATATGCACTTAAAACTATTGTGTATTTGCTAAATAAGATTCTTAGTAAGGCAGTACCAAAATTGCTTTTGAGTTAAGGACTGTAAGAAAACCTAGGATGAGGCACCTGCATGTTTGAGGTTATTTACTAGAAGAACGAGTTTATAATCCATAAGAAACTATTAGGTTCTTGAATAGTTAGTGATTATTTTATTGCTTATCTAGAGAAATCTAAAGGGTATAGAAAAAAATTAGATTCTCGAATAGTTAGTGATTACTTTATTAGTTATCTAGAGAAATCTAAAAGGTATAGGTTTTACTGTCTAAACCACCGTCCCAGAATTGTTGAAGCAGCTAATATCAATTTTATTGAAAATCTTGGAAGTTAGTGGGAGTATTGTAAAACACGTGGATATTACTGAAATAGTTGATGTTCTATTACTCATGAATGTGTCAATATCCACATCTATACCAAATGTTGACTCAACATTGAAATATCAAAAAAATTCTAGACAAGATTTGGATGAAACTATACCTCATGAAAAACTAACTTACAACTAATTAATTTAAATGAACCATATGAAATAGCTCGAATAAACATGTAAAAAAAGAGATCAATTATTCCTAATGACTATATGGTTTAATTGCTAGCGTTAAAACATGATTTTAGTATTAATAATGTTTTTGTTTCATTTTCAAAAGATAAGTCTTATAATGGGGTCGATGTTATGAAAGATGAGTTAAATTCAATGGCATAAAATATTGTTTAATAAAGGTTGTCTCAATAAAAAGGGATAAATTTAATTTTATGCAATGTCCAAAGAAAGATATGGAACATAGACAAATGGAATCTATTCCATATGCTTTTATTGTTGATAATCTGATGTATTGGCAAACATGCACAAGATCCGATATTAACTTTGCAGTTGGAATGCTAGGCAGATGTCAAAATAATCATAGTATAGACCATTGGAAAGTTGCAAAGAAAGTCTTCAGGTATCATCAAGGAACAATTGACTATATTCTTATATATAAAAGATCTAATTCATTAGAAGTGATTGGATATTCATATTTCGAATTTGTTGGATGGATTGACTGTAGAAAATCAACGTTTAGCTGCTTGTTTTTACTAGTAGAAGGAGTAATTTTATAGAAAAATGCTAAAAAATCTACTAAAATTTGTGACTTGTTTTAAGGCCACAATTCTTGCTTTATGATTGCTGAACTTTATCTTAGGGCTTGAGATTATCGACATCATTTCTAACTAGCTAAAAATTTATTATAACAATTCCACAATTGTTTTCTTCTCAACGAATGACAACTTTAGATGTGCTAACTATTTGGAGTTGAAATATTTTTGCCATAAAGGAGGAAGTTTAGAAACAAAGAGTATGAATTAAACATAGTAAGACGGATTTTATGATTGTAGATCCCTTAACTAAAGGCCCTCCACCAAAGATATTTTAAAAAAATGTTTAAAGAATGAGCCTTAGTTATATTGATGATATTTTTGACGAATTTTTAACACTTTTGAGCTCAATAAATTTTCTTATTAGCAATTTTCTTATTTATTATGAATGAGCACATGTAATTATTATTAAATAAGAAATAAAATTGTCTATGAGATGTTAGTGTGGACCTTTATGATATTTATATACCACTTATATTATTTGACTTGATAAATTATTAGTATTGTGTTATATGAAAGGAAGTACAAGACTTTCAAGTTTATGACCATCATAACTTGCATTGTATGGTTTATTACGATGAGGTAAATTATGAAGATATTAAGAGATTTATTTATACACGCTTAATGTTTATACTGTTAAAATAAAGTATGAAGTATCAGGTTAAGTGAGAGAATGTAGGAATGTGACCTGCTTAGTGACTATATTTCTAAATATATTAATAATGATATTAATATAATTAAAAAGTCCTAATTGGTCCTTATGTTTTATTTAATAATAAAATAAAATTTAACCATTTATTTTAATCACTTGATGGATGTATGAGATTAAAAGTCTCAGATACATAAATTAGTCATTTCTCTACTACTTAGGGTAATAGATTTTTTTTTTATCAAAGTTTCTAAAGTTGTAAGAGAAGTCAAGAAAGAAACTAATTTTGACTGAGAATATCATGAAGTTTTTTTCTTTTTAGGATAATGAGATTTTTCATATCATGTATACAATATTACGCTATTATGCAAAATCTTAAAGTTATAAATATCAATTTTAATTCTACGTCTTAAAGATGCCTTTACTCGAGGCACTGATCGTATCTGTTTTTCTTTAAGAAAGCGGATTCCTTTTACCTGTACTAAACAAAAATGAGACATTGAAAAAGCGCTAGGTATATCCTTCTAGTTAGTCCTTAAGCGAATTCGAATCTTTTGCACGCTACAAGAAAGTGACACCAGTTACCTAGCAAATCATGTCAAGGATAGAAATCCTATTAATTACTGCTAAAGTTCCTGCTTGTTTTACCAAGCTATAGTCAAGTTTTTCTAATTGTAGGCTTTGTACACCTAATCTATTCAGCCGATGAGTACGGCCCTCACTCTTCAGACTTCTGATGAGTATAGCTCCTTTCGTTCGTAGTTTCAAATATGGGAAATTATAACAATAGAAAGGACTAATGATTATTTCAATTTAATCTAACGACCCTGCAGCTTGTATGTTTCTCGTTCGTATTTCCAAAAGTACGTTGCACGATATTTCCCATACTTTAAAGCACGAAATCATTATAAATGCCTCCATCTTTTCCCTGTATGAAAGGGATATTGTCCTCAATGCCATTCCGCCCAGTCCATTCATATACTTACAGAATGCCCCCTAACTGGGCTGACTCTGCTGGTATAGTATAATATTATCATCTTCATACCAGGAGCAAGAAATTGTAATCACAGAGCAATTCAATTGGTTCACATTCAGGCATGTTCCTGATAATAAGAAACTGCACAAATGGCTAAATTCATCAAATTTTAAATGAGTAGAGACATTTAAGGGAGTCTTAAGACAGAGGATATAAAACAATATAACAATCCATACGAAAAATCCAAATAAGAAACACCCAACAAAATCTTTCTCCTACATGACTAGTAGAGTAGTAGTAATTACTCGTCCAATCAAGCTTTACTTATCAGATGAGTTTGGTCCTCTCTTCTTGCCGAATCCAACAACTGCAATTAGAACCAAAATGACGTATTGTTACTCCATCATAATTCACAGAATGACCAACCACTATGCGAAAAAGGGTGCAAGGATTAATCAAATTGCAGCAAACCAAATCGACAATCATCATACAAGAAAATAAAAAAAGGTACCGAAGCATCAGCTTATAATAAAGGATATCCCCGCTCTCATGTGCAATATACTAGAAGTTCATATAATATATACCGCGCATCAAATCTAGTTATACAATTCTTGAAGATGAAACATTTCAGCAGCAATTTAAAGAACCTCTAAGTATTTTTATAATTGGTATACACAAAGATAAAATAGCGAGAGTCAACTACTTGGGCCATCAACAATGAACAAGACTAAGGAATTAATCACCACATTCAACAACGCCAAGACTTCACTCTAAACAAGTAAGTGCACACAAAAAGAAAATTTCCATTATTGAAATCTTTAAATAACTTTAGGGGCTAAAGGAGGCCTACCGGCGGTGACAAATCGGCGGTTGTATTGCATCCTCTTGTGAGCACGGCCGCGAGGCTTCTTCTTTTTGTCTTGCTTGGCAACTTTAGGGGTTTGGCCTCTCACCTTACCAGCACGAGCCAACGATCCGTGTACCTTACCTGCACCAATTCAACATTCAACATTAACACAAACACCTCTAACAATAACCCAACGGGATGGGGATGCAACAACGCCGTCTTACCCATGTCTCGCTCTGTTCTTCCGCTGATACAAGCAACAAACAGGTAACAGGGCAGGCTTTAGGGTTTTTCACACACACAAATATCAATATATATATAGACATCACCGTGACCATGACCCAATTGTTTATGGGCTTAATTTTTCAAAAATCCTTTGTTCCAGTCCGGTCCGATTTGCATAAATTCTAACAATCGAAGAAGCTTATTCTTGCTCAATATTTGCCAGCAGTTTTTTAGTGGGATTTTTTTTTAACTTTAATTAAATTCTAACATATAAATTTTTATATAAATTAAATTAAAAAAATCACAGAATTTGAAATGCTGCCACCTGGCACGGCAGGTGTAAATCGTTCCCTGTTTAATTTAATTTTTTGGCAGGGACTGATCCTCTGTCCCAAAAATGGTGTACCTATCCTGTCCCAATGCATCCCACCTATTTATTTATGTGGGACCGGACAAGGTAGGTACTCCATTTCTAGGCAGAAGAAAATTTATTAAATTATATAATAAATAACGATGAAGAAAATCTTAATTATTTGATCATTGAAGAATTACGATTACATCTTGAAGAATTAATCGACAGTTTACAATTATTCCAAGGAGAATTAGACTTTTATGTTAACTTACATCAAACCCATATTCAACGAATAAATCATAATGACTAACGTACAGGAAATTATTGAAATAGAACAACAAGAATCCTTAAAAAATGTAGAACGAAATGTTCAGCAACAATTAGCAGAATTACTACATTAGTACATAAATTAACCTTAACCTCTCATGAACAAATCAATACTACTCTTAGCACCAAGAAAAATGAAAATGACGAAATGATATACGGATGGGAATCCGATCAAGAAATCTACATGCAAGATAATAAAGACAATAAAGACATAGTTATAAAAGATAAAGACAAATCTGAAAGCAGTAGGGCTAGAGAAACAGCCTTCGATGACCAAGAACAAGATCTAATAGACAGAGATTTAGTCAAATATGAGAAGTAAAATTGCCGGAATAGGAAATGACAAAGAAAGAACCTCATTAAACCAACAAGGATATTACAAAAAGGGAAATAAAATACGTAAATATCCATCAGAATATAAACCAAAACATGTCTCTTTAGGACCAGACGGAGTATTAAATCTAGACTGTGTTACAAATCCAGAGGAATTAATTAACGAATGGACTAGTAAAATTCAATTACTTTTGCAAATAGAAAAACCTTTTGGAGAAACCCCACATAACAAAGATTATATATGGAATTTTGTTACATATAAAACCTCCGGGATAGTTCACCAGTTTTTACTTGAAAATGAAATAGGCTTAAAAATAACCCCTCATTATCAAAACACCACCACAGACGTAGATACATTTGAAATAATATCGGATGAAATATATAAAGAATTCATAGGTAAGGATATTATCTTATATAAAAATGAAAATAAAATCGCAAACAAAAAAGTAGCATTACATCATTTAAATAACATGAGAATTTGTGATATATGTTATCTTGAAAATTTTATATGTGAATTTCGTAAATGTTATTATGAATTAAGTAGATTAGAACAAGAACTCTATACCCAAGTTTTTATCCAAAAACTACCATATCCAATAAATATTAGGGTAGCTGAAACTTTTCAAACTAGAACTCAAAACCATTCCGTAGCAAACAATTTAGGAGGAGCTATTTTAATCACCAAGGAAATATTAACTCAGCAATGTTTAGAATCCAAGTTAAGACAAACATTGAAACATCAAACTTTACAATTATGTTGTTCTGAAAACGCAGAAGTACCACAACAGTATGGCTGTGAAAAACAATCAAGAAGAAATGTACGAAAGAATTATTCAAAATTTTGACGAAATAAATTCAAAAAATATAAATGGCGGAAATACCCTTCAAATTATTTTAAGAAAAGACAATTTAAACCATTTCAGAAACCATATCGCAAATACTTTAGACACAAAAAACATAGACAATTTAACCCAAAACAACAATAATGTCCTACAAAAAAGAAAAATTGTCGAAGTTGGCTATGTAAGGAAGAAGGTCATTATGCAAATCAATGTCCCAAGAAGAAAGACAAAACATTAAAAATAATGTCCATATTTTATATTCAGCTTTTCAAAATCAGTTAGAACCAATTGAATCTGATTATGATACAGAATCTACAATTCCCTCTTTATATTTTTACGAAACAGAAAATGGATCTGATTTAGAAAGTAGCCCCGAATCATCAATTCAATCCGAACGCAACTTTTATTCAAGTAGTGATACAACAGACTAAAATTAAT
>JANKOD010000193.1:28701392-28724495 GCA_026284645.1 Erythroxylum acuminatum | reverse complement strand
TAACAATTCAACCATTCATAAATCATTCAACCAATGAATGCATCAATTTAGCAAATTCTCAAATTATTGAAAAACAAAGAATTTGAAATCTTTTTATCTTGAATTGTTTGAAAACATATTTAATGGCTCATTATTTAACTATAAACATAAAACCCACCTTATTTTTCCTTGCTTATTCTTGACTCAAATTGCCTCCCTTCCTCTTGCCTTTGAATAGAACCTTGATTTCCTATACATAACCACAATTTCCATCAATTCAATTGGAAAATCCCCAATTTCTATAATTACTATTCACAAAATCCCCAATTTCGAAATTGAGAAACCCTAAGCACAATATCACCAAATTGATCATGGAAAACTCATACCCATATCATTCTTAACCTATCCAAACCAAAAACTCACTAAAACCAAAACTTGGAAAATTCCTCTTACCTTTATCTTCACCCAACCAAGGGGTTTCTTGGTTCATCTTGTAGCTCTTATCATCCTCCACATTTTTCCCTTCTTGAGCCCCACGAAAATCCTTCTTGAAGGCCTTGAAAACTTGAACCCTAGCAAGCTTCTTTCTCTTCTCTTCTTTCTCCTCCATACGACACTCTCTCTCCCTCTCCCTTTCTAATTTTCGTCCACCTCACTTCTTTCACCTACAACTCACTTAATTCTCTTCCTTTTATACTCTTACTTAAATCACTTAGGCCCAAAGCCCAATAGCCCATTAAATCTTTAATGAAAAGTCTTATTCATTTCTAACTTAACCCAACTTATTTCCTTCTCTTCTCATACCTCATTATGGCCCAAAGGCCCGCTAGACCTTTAATGCACTTGTCACCTACCTCTTTACCTCAATTTAATTCATGCCACCTAACCTATTAATGCCATCTTACTAATTAATGCCAACTTAATTTCCACTATCAAGACCTCAAATTAGTCTAATCATGCTTAATTAAATAAAGAAAATTTAGGGGCTAACAAACTAGCCTCAGGGTAGTTCAAGATAAGCTTAGGGACACTGTAGCTATGAAAGAAGCAATCCAATACCCATTCAACAACAGAAACACAAAGAAAACGCAGCCAAATAAAACCCAAGCACCTATAATACAAGAAGAGAGCCTAACTTGGAAATTCCAACCCTATAATAAGCAAGCCAAGGAGAAGCTGAAGTGAATGGCCCCTGAATCCAGGGAGAAAGCTCTACCAAGAAGTAACTGTACTGCACCTCCAAGGGTAGGCATGACAAACATGGTTTATCCAATGAGAACCTCGAAAGCTGTGATCTGGAAAAATTGAGCAATTAACTCTTGTCCGGTCTTCCGGTGGGGAGCTAACTTGCCTTGACCAAGAATAGTCAGCTAACAACCTGTATAAAAGTAAATGATGAACAAACCATAAATTACCTCCTCTCTGTATGTAGGCTGAGAAGTTCCCTAACTTGGGAGATTACTCCATGATACACTCGCTCCACTTTCTTAGCTTCATCCTTGAAAGTTCGGGCATTACGTTTGGTCCAGATATAGTAAACAGTGGTGGAAAGCAGTGGTGGGAAATGATTGACTGCTGAGAACCTGGAGTTGGTAAACCAGGAGAGGATGGATGAAAGGTTCGGCTGATGAAGGATAGGTAGATTAAAATGGGTGAGGCAATGGTCCCAAATTGTTTTGGAGAAAGGACAATAGAAAATAAGTGCTCTATGGATTCATTAGCTGAAAACCACAACGAGCAGTGGTTAGGAGTACATAGGTAAGTCAGTTTGTCCCGGGTCTGCAACTTTTGCTGGAAGGCTAGCCATAAGGTAAAGGAACACCGAGGTCTATTGTATTTAGACCATACCAGCTTATGCCAAGGAACATCTGGTAAGGGGGGTCGCAAGAATAGATAGGCTAAGGCATTGGTATACCATTTAGTGGGACTAGCTAGCCCTTCCAGACGACCGGGTTGGGAGTTATTTGGGCGATACAAGGGTGCGTCAAGGTTCCTGATGAGGTCTATGGATGCCTCATCCAATCTCCAATCATCATTAAGAATGACTTCAGAAACTCGTGCTGTGAACGGAAACTCCGAGCCATTGATCGCTCTCGGTGTAGAAAAGGTCCTCAGAATACTGCTCGGGTGCTAAGGATACTGCCAAAAAAGAGTAGAGATACCATTTCCAATTCTAAATCTGAATTATGGCCACAATTTGTCCCTCCCAAATAAAATCTTCAGCCAACTCCAAGAACTATTATAATTAGGTTGAGCACTCCAAAAATTTTTGCTTCTCAGAATGATTGTATGTACCCACTTAACCCATAACGCTTTCCTATCTTCAAACAATTACCAAATCTGTTTTCCTAACAGTACTTGGTTCCATATAGTCAAGTGTTTAACCCCTAAACCCCCCTCCTTTTTTGATCTACAAATGTCACTCCACTTTACCTTAGCCTTGGCATTACAGTCTAAATTCCCTGCCCATAAAAAATTCCTAAGCTTGGTCTCAATGTTCTTAAGGATGGAAATGGGAAGAATGAAATGAGTGGACTAGTAGACATGAAAGGAAGAAAGGACTGAAATTACCAATTGGATTATGCCCGCATAAGAAAGAATCTTATGAGTCCAACGATTGATCCGCTTGTCAATTCTATCTAAAAGAGAAGCACAATCCCTCCTAGAGAGGCGACCTGTAATGAACGGAATCCCTAAATACCGAATAGGAAGAGACCCTTGCTGAAGACCTGAAACAAGCTTCATTCTATGACTCAGATAACTGACATCTGGGGATAAGAAAATTTGACTTTTAGAAGCATTCATATCCATGCCAGAAAACATTGAGAAAGTACACAAGGAGTCAAGTAAAAGTTGAGCAGAAAATAAATCTGCATGGCAAAACATTAAGATATCATCTGCGAATAAAAGATTCTTGATTTTGAGACCTTGACATCTCCAATGGTATTTGAACTGAGGGTTATTCTTTGTATTGACTCTCAAGTTTCTAGAGAAAACTTTCATACAAAGAATAAAGAGGAAAGGCGATAAAGGGTCACCCTGTCATAATCCTGACTAACCTTTGAAAAATTTGGTGGGTGACCCATCAACCAAAATGGAATAAGAAGGGGTGGTGATACATTCTTTGACCCACTCAATGAACCTCAGGGGAAGGCCTATAGCTTCAAGGGTGTTAAGAAGGAAATCCTAATGGATAGAGTAATAGGCTTTTTGGAGATCCACTTTAAAAGCACACCTCTTCTGATTATTGGAAATGTGATAAGTTCCTAAAGATCTCTTATGCTAATAGGATGTTATCCCCTATTTGGCTATTCTTGATAAAGGCGCTTTGATTGGGGCTAACTATGAGAGGTAGAATGTCCCAAAGCCTATTTTCTAAAATTTTAGCAATAACTTTATAGAGCAAGTTGTAACAAGAGATAGGTCTAAAGTCTAGGACAGTGGAAGGTTGAGCTATTTTGGGAATAAGGGATATGAATGTGGAATTGAGTTCTTTGAGGAGCTTACCATGATGGAAATTTTTTTGAATAGCTCCAGTACCTTCTTCCCCTACAATAGGCCAGGCCTGTTTAAAGAAGTATCCATTAAAGCCGTCTGGACCAGGGGCCTTATTGGGATTTAAAGAGTGAAAAGCCTCTCTAATTTCTTGAGGTGAAACTTCAGCAATGACAACATTAGAATGAATATCAGACAAAGGATTAGGGAAAAGATGAGCCACAAACTCTTTGGAAGGGTGGAGGTTCTTCACAGCCCCTATTGAGCCTTGGAAGTAATCGAGAAAAAGGGCCTGCATTTCAGGAAGCCCCACTACCCGAGTGCCATTTCCCACTTCAAGAGAGTGTATGAAATTCCTATTTCTGTTAGCAAGGAGGGAATTATGAAAGAATTTAGTATTTCTGTCGCCTTCTCTAAGCCAGTTGATCCTAGAGGACTGTCTATAAAAGGATTCCTGATCCGCTAGAGTACTATACAGCTCACTAATGGCCTCAGTTTCCTTTGCTAGCAGAAAGGGAGACCTAGGTGATAACCTCAGTTGGGTCTGAATGTGATTAAGATTGGCATGACTCTTCTCAACTCTATCGTTTAAATCCCCAATCTATCCTGAGTTCATGAGTTTGAGAGCTTGCTTAACAAGCTATAGTTTGGACACAACCTTATACATGGGAGTACCGGTAACTAGGGAAGACCAAGCTTGCTTAACAGGCTGCAGGAAATTGGGTTGAGCAGTTAAGAAGTTAAAGAATCTAAAAGGTGGAGTTCGCCTCTGCTGATCTTCAACCGACCTGACCACTAACGGAGAATGATCTGAAATATGAGGATTCAGGATAACACAATGAGAAGTAGGGAACCTAGTGCTCCAAGCAGCATTAATAAGGGTTCTATCTAATTTTCGAGTTGTGAAGGAGTCTCCCAATTGTTTATTGGACCGCGTAAACTTTGGACCACTGGAATTTAAATCAAATAACCTATTGTCCCCTACACATTGTCGAAAATCACTTTGACTACTCATGACAGAGGCACTGGGAGGGTCAGCTTGCTAAGGAAAGAGTATAGCATTGAAATCCCCTGCTATCATCCAAGGGTTTTGACCTACAGACGGGGAAAAATTGGAAATTCCTTGCCAAAGAAGCTTCCTATGGTTATGATTATTGGCTCCTTAAAAACAAGTAACTAGGAAGGAGGCAGCACAATTTCTAGGGAGCAACTCAATATGGATAAATTGATCAGAATTGCTAAGGATAGTACACTGAAGGATGTCGGGATTCCAAGCAATCACAATCCTAGCATTAGGCGAATGATGTAAATTGCTAAAATAGCGCCATCTAGGGAACAAGGAGGTGCAAACTTTATTCAAGTAATCAGGAGACCTAATCCTAGACTCAATTAAACAAACAAAAGAGGCAGAGCAATTTTTAAGCGAATCATGAACAACAAGTTGTTTATTGGGTTGATTAAGACCCCTCATATTCCAAAAAACAAAATCCATAAACCAACCTCTAACACACCTTAACAAAACTACTTCTGTTTCTTTCTAGTTTTCCTAGTCTTCCTTACTGACAAATCCCCCTCTGCCCCTCCAACAGTTCCAGGACTACATGACCTCAATTCAAAGAAGGGAGAGGAAATAATACCTGCCTGAAGACCAGCAACAATAGAAGACTCCCCACTGTCGCCACTGAGTTCGTCTGAGTGACTCTGGGGAAGAGTCAAGAAATCCCTTGCCAAGTGAGCCTCCTTTTCCATTAACAGTGTCATTTCTGAGTTGTTAACGTGCCGGAGGGTACATGTCGCCTTGGGCGAGTCAATTGAGATCGCAGGAAGTGGAGAGACCTCCGGACTGAGATGGGGAAGTTCAGCTGATTGCTCATGCGTCATGTGTGTCCCTAGGAGAGTGTTCGATGCAAGCTCCTTGCTATTCGCCAACTCGTGATGGAGTCCAGTTTCGAAAGTTCGCCCTGTTGGAGCCCATTCCTGTCGCTACTCCCTATAGTAACTTCCCTAAAGACCTGTTGTCCATCCTCACCATACGTGGCCAATTGGAATGCAGAGGGCCATTTCTTGGTCAGATCCAGTTCTACACACAATCGGGCATAGAAGATCTTTGTCATCCATGCGGTTTGAGTGTCCATTAGCAGGGGAAGGCCCACTGCACTGGCGATCCTGCCCAAGCCTTCGGTGTTCCAGTATTCAACAAGGACATTATAGAAGCGTGCCCATACAGGAGCCTTACGAATCACTTCCAATTCACCACCATTCAAGCTCCACCTGTGAAGAAATAAAGGTTTCCCTTGGATATGCCAGGGTTCTTTTTCTACAACGGATTTCATACCTTGCTTGGAATCAAACCGAAATAAGAAGTCTTTAGAGCTAGTTATCAATGTCTCCTATAATCCGAACTCTGCCCAAGTTCTTGCCAAGGCGCGTTGCACCACCGGGTAAGCTGGCCTTTTCCCTATGAAGAAACCAATCAACGCAGACCTAAACTTGGTGGCGCCCTTCTGCGCGAGCTCCAGAGGTGGAACAACAAAGACCTGGTCCTTTCTAATTTCTAGAGGATAAAATGTTAGTTCAGTGGACTCAGAGGATGCCGCATTCCCTGCCGCGACAATTGCCTTCCATGAACGGGTGTGGTTGGCCAGAGATGGAGGGGAAGGGGCAGCGACAGTAGTCGCAAGGGGGCTATAGTTGGGTCTTGAGAAAGGATAAGAGGAGTGGTCGGCTTCTGGGGAGGGGCTGGAGACGGGGGAGGAACAGAGATGTTAGAATCCGAATTTTGGTTAGGGATTTGGGTTTGATTCTGAGAAGAGATTGAGGGCACAAGAGGAAGGGTTTGTAAAGGGGTTAGAGGAGATCGGTGGAGGGCTGGAGAAGACGAAGACGAAGCCATGAAAAGGGGGAGAGCATGCCAGAAAATCTCAGAAGTTAGGATCGAGTCAGAGAAATTATTGAGGGCGCAAGAGGAAGGGTTTGTAATGGGGTCAAAGGGGATCGGGAAGGGCTGGAGAAAACGAGGACGAAGCCATGAAAGGGAGGGAGAGCACTCTGGAAAATCTCTGCAGTTAGGGAACCATCAATGCCGGAAAGCTCTCGCGCTCGATACATGAATGAATCATGACACATGACTTTTCTCTTTATTAACACTTCAAATTTTGATAAATATTATGAATACAGAATTGATATTAGTATCAGATTTAACTTTAATATAGTATAGTATCGAAATTGATCAATATCAAAGACTATTTCCTGAATTTTTAAAAATTACAAAATAATGTTGCTCTAATTTGGTATGTATATCGATTAATATTGAATATCGGTTCTTGAATTTTTAAAAATTATAAAATATTTCTTCACTTTTAAAAATTATAAAATAACCCCGTCAATATTTCTCAATCAAATACTTAAAAGCTTATTTTCGAGTTATTGATGTGATTATTTAAATATACAAAAAGCTTTCTATTCCTTTTTTCTCTTTTTATTTCTTTAATTATTATTAGAAAAGAATATAATTCATACATATTGATTTTGTAGTAGAATCTAACATCACAGGTTAAAGCTTTTTATTACTTAATTAAACTTTTGATTTCAATTATTACTTAAAGCATATTCATATAATTCTTAAATGAGCAATTTTGAATTATTATTACATTTGGAAATATTAGTGCTTAAATTTAGTGACTCTTAACTTTAATTACTTTAACTTGGAATTGAATGCTTAACAAAAGACAAGATATAAGTTGTAATCTTACCTAGAGGTGGTTAACTGATGGCTAGTCTGGTGATAGTGGGGGCTTGAAATGAGAGAAAGGCAGAAGAATGACAGTGGCTGGGGACGAAAGGCTTAAGAATTTAGGCTTAGAAAATTTTATCTTTTTTTTAATTAAGTCCTCCACTTTTTTAAATTTACAAATTTCAACAGTATGTAATTGATACTATTGTTTTTGAATGACATCGACCTTATTATGTTCTACATTTAAATACAGTTTTTTTGGCCAGTATAGTACAAAACCCAAAACTTTGATTTTGACATCTTTTATGGTCTGATTTTATTTAATATTTAGGTAAATTACATTTTAAATTTTGAACTTTTATTAATGTGGTAATTCTAATCATAATTACTACAAGTATCAACCAAATATTTAAACCTTTATTTTATTGCAATAATAATATATCTTCTACTTTGGATATGAGCTCGTGAAAGTAGGAAACAGAAAATATCTATTTTAGTTCTATTATCAATTATGTTGACCTCTTTATATTTTAGTATATAGTTGACATTTAAAATAATTTAAAATATTAAAATAAAATAAATTTTCTTAAGTTTTAAGGTGAATTTTAGCTATGAATTATTTTTGAAGTGGAAAGACTTCTATAGAATCATGTATTTTGATTAACCATCAGCTTATACCATGCAAGCAATATATAAAGCAAAGGAAGAATTAAAAAGATTTAGAACAAAGTTGAAAATAAAATAAGTAAAACTCATTCCCAAGTTGTGTTAATACCAAAAATATTAGAAAAATGAAGCCTATTCTTTAAGGCTTCAATTGTAGTTAGCACTAAATCTTTCAATAGAGAGCTTCTCTCTTACTCAGTTGGTAGTTCCTCATTGGTGTTCTTCATCCTCTGTCATAAGCTATCCTTATTCAACATACCTTTATAATCCTTTCTTTATTACTGCTCCATCATCCTTAACCCTTCACCACGGCCTTCCACACTATGTTCACTTCCCTTATCATGTTTAGCAAAGGTACGGAAGCCTTACAACCATCAAAGCTTTTTTTTTTATAATTCCATTATGGGCAAAATGATCTAAAACACCACCATAGCTCCAACCAAATCCTTAGATTCCTTTCCTCCACTTCCCTCACACCCTAACTTATCTGCTGAACTTTCTCTATAAGATCAACAAAAGTCTCCATGTCTTACTAAAGCACCCTGCCCTTAATACCCAAAACATATAACTACTCCCCTATATTGGTTAGGCAGTGACTATAGCTCAAAAATACTAAATTAGAAAAAAAGACCTAGTGTCAAGTATTAAACGACTCTTAAGGATCCAACATACTTTTGTTTTCCCACTTGAAAGAAAAGATGTCTAGGAGGTTGTTACTCCCCCGATTAGGTCCTTTAGAGTAGAATGGCCTAAGAGAAATCTTCCTTGGACGAATTGGTCCTAGATAAGAAGCGAACCTTCCCTCCAATTCATGCCCAGGCCTACAGAACATAGAAAATGTTTGGATTAGTTGATGTTCTCGTTACAGATGAAGACAACTTCATTTTCATGTTTGCCTCTAAAGTTGATGCACAAAGACTTTTAGACTCTAGTATGTGGCATTTTAATAGCATATCAAATTTTCTTCAAAAATGACAACTATAAGTGTTATCTCATGATATTAAAAATAAAAGGATACCATTATGGATAAATCTATGTAGCATTCCTCTTAAACATTGGATCACTGATGGTCTAAGCTATATTTCTAGTTTCATTAGAAAATTGATAGGAATGGATGAGCCAGCGGCCACACTCAGGAGAATTAGCTATGTAAGGATTTATGTTCTAACAAAAGCTATATAATCCCTTTTGGATTGTGTCCTAATAATGAGACTAAATGATTAGGGACATCTGTATGAAGACTCCATGCAAGTCACTTATCAATGGAGACCTAATACATCACTTAAAAGCCAAAAAATGGAGACCTACTAATAAAGTGTTCAAAATAGATAGCTACATGGAACTAATGAATCTCAATAATTCAAATGACTAAAAAAATGACAAAGAGGAGAAGGCCAACATTGAGAAGGAGAATTATATTATGATGGGAAAAAGGGGGGGGGGTTTATTGAGAGAGAAGGGGGGATAACTCCCATAAATGAAATGCTACATTAAGCCCCCCAGTAGGCCTTACTAACTAAGCAAAATAAAGATGAGATAAGAGCATAACAAGTAATAAATTAATGCCTACTTCTAATACAATTGAGGAGAAAGTTCCACTGAGTGACCTTATACCCATTGAATGGGGAAAGTCTAACAGGAAAAATAGGAGCCACAACTCCAAAAAGAACAATAAGTGAATTTCCTATGTTTAAATGTTAGCAGAATTAACATCCCTCACAAACAACTACTACTAAGTAATCATATTTATGAAATAAAATCCTCCTTAATGGGTTTTTTTGAAACTAAGCTGAAATTGAAAAATATCAAAGTCTTGGAATTTTGAAATGCAATTAGACCATCACCAATCACTCTACTCATCACTAGTGTAGAATCATTATGCCAAATAAGTAGTAGTCACTAAGGATTGTAAGCTCTATGATTGTTGACATCTCCTTATGATTAATAATATAACTATTAATGTCTCCATTGTTTATACTTTTAACTATGCTTTCTAGATAAATGACTTATAGAACATGTTGAGGGAGATCCAAAACAGCATTAATCCTCCCTAGATATTTATGGAAGACTTCAATAGCATACCTTTCCCTATGGAAGAATAAGGTAATGCACACAAGTGCGCAATTTCATAAATGATTTGGAAAAATGTATCAGTGATATTGAGCTAGGGGACCTAAAGTTTTAAGTAAATCTCTTTATCTAGAGTAATAAGCGACAGGGAAATTGGTTTTTAAGGAAAAAACTGGATAGGGATATGGTTAACTCCCAATAGCTATCCTTATTCATGTGATCTAAAGCTATATTTGGAGATTCGTACTTCTCTTATCATTCCCCTATATCTATCCAAAAGTTAGATGAAGCTAAAAATCTACACCATCCCTTTAGATTCAATAATTATCTTTTATTGAAGGAGGTTTTAAGGAAGTAGTGAGGAAAGGATTGAATGCATATATTAGAGGTTTTCCTTTATTTGTCTACAATGCGAAGTTAAAGTGTATAAAGAAGGAACTCAAATTCCATAATCTAGTTAGATATATAAATCTCAATGGAACCATCCAGGAAACAAAAAGTAAGCAGGATATAGTATAAAATTTTTATAATTGGATCCTATAAACAACACATTAAAAGTTGATGAGAAATATGCTTTGGAAAATCATATAAGGGCTCTTGAAGCCTAATATTCCTTGACTAAGAAAAGATCTAGGATTCAATGGTTTGCCCATAAAGATAGGAACATAACCTTCTTTCACAAATCGGTAATAGCCAGAATAAACCAGAGCGTAATTTCCTTTATCCAAACAAATGATGGAACTATAGTCACATCCTAGATACAATCTCCTATAAGACTTCAAACAATCTAATTGTCCTTTTCATATTAGCAGACACAGAGAAAGCAATTTTCTAGTCTGAAACCCGATAGGGCTCCTAGCCTTAATGGGTTCAACAAGCTATTTTATAAAATATCTTGGCATCTAATCAAGGATACATTCACTAAATAGTCCTAAGTTTTTTTAATAAGGGGTAGATCCTAAGGGAGTTTAACAAAACATTTGTGACTCTTATTCCCAAGAAATCGAATCCTACTTCCTTAAAGATTTTAAACCCATCTTGTATTATAATTTCATATGTAAAGTTATTTCTAAAATATTAGCTAATAGACTTAAAAATGCCATAAACCACTAATTAAGGCATCACAAGGAGCTCTTATTGAAGGAATGAACATTAAGGACAATATCCTTTTTGGTCCAAGATTTGTTCAAGAACTATGGAAGGAAGAGGTCTCCTAAGATTTGTGTAATCAAATTCAAATTTCAAAAGGCTTTTGAAAACCTTAATTGGAGATTTATCATTAATATCTTAGAGGCACTAGGTTTTCTTACTATTTTTATCAACTGTGTATAACAATGTATCTCGATGGTGTTCTCATCAATGAAATCCTAACCTAAACATTCGAAAGGGGAAATGAGTGAGACAGGGAGACCTTTTATCCCCCTGTATATTTACACTTGATATAAAAAGTACTTTTAAGGCTCACTAGACACATAATTAATCTAAAGAGGCAATTCAAATATCACAAGAAATGTAAGAAGAAAAAGATATTCAACTTGTCTTTTATTAACAATCTCCTACTACTTTCAGCAGCTGACGTATACTCAATTAAACCTCTAATGAATGTAATAAAGTTGTTTAGAAGCATATATGGGCTAACTATGAACAAATACAAGGGTTATGTCTGCCTATTTACATCAACTTCCCACTTATCTCTTTGGATCTACTCCATCATAGGACTTAAGCAACACCTTACCCCATTTCTATATCTAGGAATTCCCATTTCTTACAAGAGACCCTTTTTTAGGGAATTTATGCCCTTAATAAAAAGGATCAAATTAAGGTTGACAATTGTCATAATCGACTTTATCTTTTTTTAGTCAAGTACAAATTATAAATTTTATATTAAATTCTCTAGGCCTACATTGTTTAACCTTTATTACACTTCCTAGTACCATTACCAAAACTATAAGTGAGACATTTAAGGAGATTTATTTGGCTTGGATCCTCACAGGCAGTTGGAATAGCTAAAGTGGCTTGGAAGATTGTTTTCCTTCCAAGGCAGGAAGGGGGCTAGGAATTATCCTACTGAAACCCTATTGAAACTAAGTAATAACATTCTGCTGATTAAAAGAATATGGAAATTGTTGACATATAGGAAATCTTCATAGTTAAGGTAGGTACACTCCTATCATATATTGCAATCAGGATTCTAGACTCATAAACCTAAATCATAAACGTCATGGACTTTCATGTACATTTTCAATCTTAGGGATAAATTTTGAGGCTAGTTTAAGATCAATAGAGGAGATGGTGTAACGAACTTTTTTTTTGATGGATTTATGGTCTCCTAATAGCCCCCTCTTGAACAATGCCAACTACTCTCATCTCAAATAGTTTATGACCAAAAATGTTATAATCATAGATGTTATATACGAAAACTCATATTGTCTCAATCTTTAAGCTCTAAACATGATAACCAACTTAGGTGCTCCTGTATAGATATACGGTAATTGTAAGACACCATAAGATGGTCTCATCAGTTCTCTAGCTTATTCTCTAACAAACCTTGTAGAACATGCAACCCAAAGTTACTATGGCTAAAACCAGTCTGGTACCCTCAAGTTATACCCAAGCTTTCATTCATATTATGACTTCTTGTTCAAGGTAAGCTTGCTACCAAAGATAAGTGGAAGGGATTTACTAAAAACGTAAGTTGTCTCCTATGCAACAACACTGTTAAGACTATTGAGCACCTATACCTTCTATGCCTTTACTCGGATTACTTAAGAAGTGCTCTCCTACCATACATGTCCCCCATCCAAAATCTCATTTCTTAGCCAAAAGTTTTGGAGTTAGTCACCAAAAAAAGATGGGAAGTAGTCAAAACTACCTACAATTTTAACTAATCTTGGGGATGATGGTACATGAGATTTAAGCTGAAAGGAACAAGAGACTCCATCAAGTCATTAAAATGACCCAAAATCAATTGTTGAGGAGAATGATAAACCTAATGGGGAGTATTGGCTAGCTCTCCAAGAACACTGCACCTCAAAAATCCTCTGTGGTGAGGGGAAAATATCCAACCAAACATTTAGGATGCAATTCTTCGGTCAGATTGTTTTTACTTAATAGGTGAGTGTTTGATCACAAATAAAGCACCAATCATTGACCAAGGGATTACAATTCAATGTATTGGTAAAGAAAGAAGTGAAGCATGGTTTATAATTTATTGGGTTCCATACATGGACAGAAATATAACCTCTAGTGTAGCACCCCACTCCAGCAAGACATGTACTTGATATTCTGAGGGATATCCGAGTCCGTGCCCCGCGAGGGTGTCATGCTAGAGCACTCAATCATTCAAAACTCAATACATTTTTTTAAACCACAAGCATAAAGTGCAGAAATCAATAACGAAATCGGGCCCATTTTATTTCATGAACATTTTCAATCATAGCAATACAATCATCATAAATTTCAATAGCCATTTGGGCCCGTTATAAATACAAAATACTTGTCAAAATTTCATTACATTGCAAAAACCATATGCAAACATTTTCGATTTGGAAATTTATTTCAAAACAGAAAAATTCGAATACACAATTTGCAATAATTACGAAAGACTTAATTTGCTAAAAAATAAAGGAAATACTAATGCCGACGTCAACTGATCCCGACCTCTATCTCTTGCTTGCATGTCGTAGGTATACTCCCATTTGTCTAATGGGGTACTCTTCAAGCCTGAAAAATAATTGCAAATTTTGGGTGAGTTTTTGCAAACTCAATGAAGTAACTATCATCGATGGTTCACTCAATTCATGCAACACACCATTTCACTTAACATGTAATTCACAATTTTTCATAATAGATCATGTATCACACTTTTACTCCAGCATAGGAAATTTCAGCATTTCAATCATTCAAATATACCTGATATAAATGCATATGAAATGCTCATGAGACACTTTCCATTTATTACGTTATTGTGATCAAGTGCCTGAATTGTCCCGTATCCATTTTAGATACTAGGCTCATTAACAACTGTCCCTTATCTGCTTGGGGGATATAGGGCTCATTATACATAGTGAGCCTTAGGCTCTTAATCACTATTGAGCTCGAGGCTCTTTTCACTCGTTGACCTTTAAGTTCTGATCGGTGGCTACTCTAGTCACAACTGTCATTATCTGATTGTGCATTCATGAATGAAATGCATGTACCACAATCAGTCACATTATAAATAACTTAGGTCTTTACATTCACATTCAAACAACACTTCAATATACAGTCCACATTCACAATCATCGAAACTTCTGTCCGGAATCAACAATCAAACACATTCATTTATCATTCAGTGCATAATTTAAGCAACCAATAATTGAGAGAAACCGTTTAGGTTACTCACTAGTTGCTCCCGAAGCTAATGCCTAGAAGTTCCCGCAACGTATGGAGGTTGATGTTCCAGTTGCTCCTCTATATCAAACAACATACACATATATCACAATATGCACAATTTTAATTGTTCAATAATGCACATGTATGAAATTAATTATGTACAATGCATGTTCATGACAATCCCGGGTATATTTCCATTAATTTCATTACAAAATCATTCTCATATCAAAACTCATCTAGGTATAATTTATACTTAGGTTTATGCCTCACTAAAACCATAAAAATCTCAATTCATTTCTTATAGAATCACTTCAGATTTTTTTCCAAGACACCCCATTCGGGTCTACTGTTCACGTTTAATCAGAAAGTGAAAATGAGGTAATTTGGTCAAACTCTCTTCTAGAAAAGTGTTCCTCTATGTCTTATGTTTCCATTGACAACAAAGTCACTCAATTTGGTTCAGTAATTTGGAAGATATACCTCAAACTTTATCTGGTTCAAAAACAATGTACTATGCATAACTTCCATCCAAAAATTAAACATCTTAGAGATTGAATCATAATTCGACTTCTTGAGACAATTTGTAGGCCTATATTTCAAGTCATTTGGATGTCTAGAGAAGTAGTTAAAGTCGAAAGAAGCAAGATGGTTCAGCTTGCACAAGTATTTTCTGGTGGAGGAACTATTAGGGAGTACTGTAGCATGAAGTAACAAATAAAATCATAGTTTGTCTTATTCACACTCACAGGTATGAGAGAGGAAAGTCACAGGTGTGAGTGACTCACGGGCATGAGGGAAACTGAGTGTGCAAGAGTCACGGGTGTGACAGATAAAGACAAAAATTGGCTAAAAGCATACTAGTCAGACCTGTCCCACGTTTATCATCCTAACTCTCTCAATTCATTTCAGATAGCTAAGATTTTAGGTGGAGAGGTATAGCAATGTTTTACGAGTCCAATGGTTCAAATCTCATGTCATTTGGAGGTTGGAAAAAGAAGATATAGCCAAAAAACCATCGGATGTTCATCAGCTAACAACCCTCCAAGTCGCTGTCGTGCAATTGCACGATGGCGACTTTCCCCTTTAAAACACCAAAGTCACCATTGTGCATAAGCACGACGGTGCATTTTCACAAATCCTCAAAAGTCACGATGGTGTAAATCCATTTTGAACCCCAAAAGTCACCGTCGTGCTCTTCTCCACTGACATATTAACTTCAAACTTCCATAACTTTTGATCCAGAACTCCACAATTTACAAAATTTAGATCAATAGAAAGATAAAGAGAGATCTACAATAAATGAAGACAATTTTGTCAAAATCTATCAAGATCAGTACAGTAAATTCACAAAAGTTTTAGATCAAAATCCAACGTTATTACTATTCATTCCCAGAAAATTTTCAAACTTCCATTACAAAAATCCAACACTTTATTTTTTTTATTTCTAGTTTTTCTACTCCATTTTATTAAACCCATTCAACATAAATTCATACCACTCCAAAATATACAAGGTTAATCATAAACCATCAAAAGCCAAAAATTCATATTCATCCTATTCATACTTTGTTACTTTTCTGCATTTTCAACTTTCATTCTCAATCACTATTCTTCCTCTCAACTTCTATTTAAACACCGATTCCCATCTCAAACCATCATTTAACAATTGCTCTTCAACTCAAAAACCATTTCCTGGATCATCTCTAAGTTTTCATCAACTCACGTATAACACACATATATATATAAGCTTGCACAGTGAAGAACAGAGCACATATCACCTTTCCATATCTAATTTTGTACACTGATCCTATACACCATTCCATTGCTATTTCAACTCTAAAAATTATTTCCACAACATCAGACCACTAAAAATCCATCAAAAACTAAATAACATTGTAACCAAATTTTTCGTCTCATTTACAGTGTTCATGAATATATATATACGTAAATGCCATGATCTATGCAACTAACAATAATTCATCAAATTATTTCATGAATCCATAGCTCTAAAAGGTTTATTCATTACTTGTTGAAAACTCCAAAAGCTTCAACTATCTTCAAGCCCTAACTCCATGCAAAATTACGTATTTGCTGAGAAAAATAACCAACTTCTGGTTTTTCTTAGGTAGAAAAGACAATTAGCAGTGGTGATAGAGGTGTGGGATGAGGAAAAGTAAAGAAATTCCTCAGAAGGTGCTTAATGGAAAACTCTATGTGTTTGAAGAAAATTTGAAGAAGGTCGCTACGAAAGAGATAGAAGCTTACGAAATAACGCTAACCCCTTTTTAACTCTCAGATAACTCAAACTTACTTTCTACAAGGTTCTAAAAAATCACTTAGTTAGTGACACTTGTCACTTTCTTAATGCTTAAGCTCTAACTTAGTTTCTTTTGAAACTAACTTCATTTAACTCTCATCTTTACTATCCAACTATCTCCAAATCTTTTTTTTAATATCTTTTCTTCTTCTTCTTTTTTTCCTATTTTTCATAATACTCTATAAATTTTGAAATAAATCCAAAATTCACCAAAATTCACAAACATAATAATTCCACTAATCAATAAAATATCCAATATAAATAAATTCTAAATTTACAAATTTCCTAAAAATCACAATTCAATCCAAATATTCCTGGAATTATTCACGAATGCATGTACAATTACTTTAATGTGTAGAAAAATTCACTATTTATATGTAGCTGTATGCCATGTTATGCATGAGAATGAAAATGCAAATTCGACGCTCTCATTGAACACTCTTATTTACTATTCTAGTCTCCCTGCAGGTAACGGGATGTTTCATCTAGAGCCAAAACTAACCCATGATTCCTTGCTTCCCTGAATTGCAATTGTCCTAAAATAATAAAAGTTGTTTAAAAAGCTAGTTGATTAACATGCATCGTTTGTAGTTACTAATGCTTAACCTAGGTGAATTGCCTTCATATCTCTGGAAGAAATGAGCTCGCCAGCTTTCTATTTAAGGTTAGGCAGATAGGAAAAAAGAGCTACTCCTGAGTGTTAATTGTTTTACACGTTATGGTTAGGCCAAGATAGGGCAAGTGGAATTAACCTAGTAACAATTGTTTTTTATCCAACCAACTAAGGACTAAATTAAACTTTTGTATTTTAGTCACTATAGTCAATATAAATTCTCATTTTAAATTCTCAAAAATATATTCTAGTTAGCTTTGTTCTAGTTTTGGAGAGGAAAAGAATATGTCCTAACTATCACCATGTTACCAGTAGCAATTGCGACATAATAGGAAGGTAAAGAACATTCCTTAATATATAAATATGATATCTCAACCAATATCCCCTAGAAAAAAAAGTCAAAAAAATTGCCCTTTCTTGAAGATGGATTCTAACTTTTTTTTATTTGTTACCTTAACTAGGATGTTGACTAGAAAGAGGTTTTCAAAGTATGAAACTCTTTTGAGAATATTAATAGTTTTGGAGGGAGATTGATAATTGTTTTTCTGCATAGAAGAAAGAAGGGATAGGATTTTTCCTATTTCATTCTCATGGTTTTGAGAATGCATCTATTTCTCTTTAATGTATATAGATTATATAGAGTTAAGGATAAGCTTTGAGCAATTTAGGTGTGAGATAGATTTTAAAATTGGGTCTTCGGGTTCCAAAGAAGCATCAAACATCATGATAATGTATGGGTCATTCATTTATTCCAGACAACTAATCAATTTAATCCTCTTAATTGGCCGCTTAATCAAAGCAACTTTATAATGTTTACTTATAAAAAGGGAATGTAAGAGGAGGCAAAACCATATATGGGATGCCATGTTGATTTTTCTCCTCTTTGCTTATATTTTTAATTATTTTTCTCATTTATGTTGATGTCTAAAATAACTAGCATACATGGCTGTTCACATTAGCACTACCATTAAAAGAGTTAATAGTGGATTATTTTTACAAAAATTAAAAATTAAAAATTTGAGTATTTGGTTGATACTATTGATAGTTTTGTCTAGTATAACAAAATCAAACAAAGTTAAGGATTTAAAATGTAATTTAACCTTAATATTTTAAAGAGAATATTTAATATTTGTAAATTAAGTTAGCAATTGACATTGGATACCTACAAGTGTGTGAATGATTAATTATGGTGATAAAACTTGGGAAAACTTTTGGGAACAAATAAACTAGTTCATTTTTCTATTATAATTGAACATTATTCAATATTTGAGTATAATTTTTAATAGGAATATCATATTAAGGTGATTTAAGAGGCACCAAAATTCTATTTTTCTTTATTTTATAAAAAGAATTGATTGAAAATTCTATATTTTGCATGTTGTAAAGGGTTTAATTAGTTGTAATTTAGCATCTTCATAATATATTCTATGTGAATTATATGATGTTTTCTTATATTTAGTTCATTATTTATATTTGTCAAATTGATGAAATATTAGAGTATGATTAATAAAAATAATAATATTGCCCTTGTGAGATCATACTCTTGAATACTCCAAATTATTAACTTGCTACGATTGATTAAATGAGCCTCCGATTTGACCTATACAATGGATAGTTGAACCTCTAATTATACTCTATCGATTAACCAAACCCCAATTGATAAAGGGCATAACCTGTTTGATAAAAGTGTTCATTTAACCAAACCATTAAATGTTCCAATTTCAATCGATAGTTTCATGAGAAACAAAAGATATAAAATCAAGAGAATTGAGAGAGATGTGACTGGAACGCGAGAAAAACCAAAGGAATGATGATTTTGGTGAGAATCAACAATAACTATGGTGATTTGACCATCACTACACCAACTTCCTATTTAAGAAAGGATATTTGATATACATTTAGACACTAAGCAATTACATAATATTGTACGAATGTCATGATACTTATACATGTTGTATGTAATGAGGCTGATAGTAATTGTGAAATTGTGTGAGCATGTACATATTGCATTATTATTAACTGGTTATAGAGGTTTTTATAGAAGTTTTGCAGCGGTCGTCATGTCACAAGATAATTGTTCATAGATGATAGATCGTTATTCATATGGTTAGTAGAGGAGTAATTACTATTCGTTTTCTTAGTTGATATATGCTGCTATGATTTCGGGTGCAAAATTTCAAGATTAAATATAAAGACTACGTGAAATGTAGAAATGTAATAGATCAAATGGATCCCAAGGCCAAGAGAAAAAGGTTTTTATGTTCTAAATTGTTCATTGAATTTAAGAAAATTTATTTAATTCTCGTTAAATCATGCTTAATTAACTATGAGATTAAATAGTTGACTAATGAAATAACAAAGAGAAATAGTTATTTTTCTTATTTTTTAGAATATTATGTATTGTTAAATAAACTTTAGATTAATGATGTAATAAGGAGGCGTATAGCTTTAGACTTTATAATCGAGTTACAGTCTGCTACGGAATCAGAATAATATTGACTTAGAGTCTGAGTTGTGTCACTTTTTATTTTGCCGTTGAAGACTTAGCAAACGTTTGATGACAAATTTTACTATACATGGTAGTCCTTTCTTCTGTTTTACGAAAACTTGGCCACAGCTTAAGGTGACTTGTTAACGAGCAGTATATATTTTGCTGGCCGAAAATGAGGTGTACCAAACCCGTACATGCATATCTGCCACGTATTGGATTACTAGCAGAATAATACCAAACCCGTACATGCATATCTGCCACTTATTATTTGATATGTTTATGTACATAGTATTATTTGTTTTAGATATAATACAATTTTGGACAATAATAAAAATAAAAAAACATGAATATATCAATCAAGTTGAATAATAATAATGATAAAAATAATGAATTTAATAATAAAACAATAATTAGAAATTGCATTTGCAAATAATAATTATATTGGAAAGTGATGAACCATATTGGTAAGGTTGAAGAAAACTAAGACGAAGAGAAAATGAGACGAAGCAGCGAAGCGAACGTGAGACAGAAGCAGAAGTGAAATTAAGACGAAGCAGAAGTTAAACTAAGACGAAGCGCGGAGACAAAAGTCAATACATTGTATTAGTAAAATAATAAGCAACGAACAATCTATAAGTAATGAACTCTATGTGGAAATTGTATCAACAGTAGATAGATTGTCCATTATAATGACAATGAAGTCGATAGAGAAAGTCACCGAGTGTCCATGTGCTGGAGAGAAGCTCACAAGCAAAGCTAGGTGAATGACGCAGGCTAGCTTGAAGGAGAATGAAATCAATCAACAGTTGTATGGAAACAACGATCCGAAGGAGAAGAAGGCCTCAAGTCTTGTGCCGAATGCTAGGGTTTTACATTCGATTCTTTTCCATTGCATCCTACCAAGAGCAAGATCAAGACATCTGGTGACAATCTTAGATGAACAGTGCCTATTCCATCTGTTTAATCGCCAAGTTTGAAACATATCGATATAACGATGAGCATATGAACTATTATGTGGTTTTTTATTTCGTCCGAATAAAATTCGGAAAAATATAATAAGCAGGAGATAAAGAAACGAATTTTGTAAAGTTATAAATATTTCAAATTGGGAAAAAATCGTATGTCTCTTTTATGGAATTCTTGAAATATGTTTTGACCACTTAAGATTTTTGGTTCTGATGAGCATAATAAGAGGAGGAAAAAATTTTAAGGGGAGAGTGAAAAAAATTGGGAAAATGTAATAAGCAGGAGATAAAGAAACGATTAAACTGAAATAATAAACATAAAACATGGGGAAAAAGTAAGGGCAGAAGAATGGCTGGCTAATACGTACGGTCGTTATTTGTTTGTTGAAATAGAAGACGTAACTTTGACTGTTTTTATCTTTCAGGAATGGAGAATCTGATGTATTTAGGTTAAACAAGAAGAAGGCAAAAGAAGAGGGTAGTTGAAAGAAGTTGAGTTTCGAGGGAGAAAATGTTTGATTGAAGTTAGAGGAGAAAAGTTAAGAAGTTTTAGGAACTTACATTAAATAGGTTAAAAATATGTGGATCTGTAAGGTATATAATCTGTAAAGTAAAGATACGGATTGAGACGGCGAGAAGAAATATGGAACGGTGGAAAATCGCATCTGTCTCCAATTCGTTTACTCCAAGAAGGATAACGCAATTATAAATAAATTTAATGCGACTTGGAAATGGCATCAAGGGGATGGCGATCCGTTTCTGAGTGGTTTCTTGGGATAAGGATAAGTGAATTCATTTTAAATACGAAGTGAAGAGACAAAAGTAAGATGAAGTGGAGAAGCAAAAATAAGACGAAGCGCGAAGAGAAAAATCAGACAAAGCGCGGAGACAAAAGCATCACGGTTAACTCGATTGCTACTTGTAAGATTGTTGCATGGGCTGACGAATAAGCCTTTGGGGAAAATTCCACTTACACGATTGTTAAAGAGTACGATTTGATCATCTCAGCTCAACCAACATTCTTCATAGCAATTGTAGCTTCGTGGCAAGGAAAGATGAAAGATTTTATACCACGATGCCATCTCTTTGCAATCCCAACGATCAAATCGTAGTCTTTAACAATGGTGTAAGTAGAATTTTCCATGAAGGTGACTGATATACAGCAACTGAATGCTGAGCGATTGGAGGAGTTCATGAGCATCTTTGGTGGATTCGATCTGGTAGTTGGTGGGAGCCAATGCAACAATCTTATAGGTAGTAATTGAGTTCAGCGTCATTGACTTCAATTGAATGAGTTCGCATTGATCTGTAATTAGAATTTTAAGCATAATTACCCTATAATTTGTAAAACGCGAAACTTTATCCGTGTAATGTTTTTATTAATAATTATCATGTTTCTTTAATAATAATAAATGTAATGAATAAATGATAATAATATAAATGGATGTGTAGGTATCTAATCTCTAAAATAAAGATACGCCGAGGGTAGTTTTGTAGTCTGCGGATTAAATTGTAACGCCCCAAATTAGGGGTTAGAATAGTAAAAGGAAGTTTGTACGAATTACGTTTGTTATTGCGTATTGATTATTTACTTAATTGTGCTTCAGTATTTTGGCATGCATTCATGGCATTTTCCGGGTACATTGGTTTAATGAAACTTCGGACTGATTCGGACAATATTAATATATTTTTAGTAATTTTTGGATACTTCAATGATTTTTAGAAATTATTGGTGACGTATTTAGTATTTTTGAACAATTATTTGACAGTCATTATTTTATGACGGAATTTTTGGTGACTTTTTGGAAGTTGTCTGGACTTTCTGGGTATTTATTTGATAGAAGAATTCATAACCGTGTAATTGATGATTAAATAAATAATATATTAATAAAATAATAATAAAACTACTATTACCTACAATAATTGGACAACTTGTATATGTATATCGTGTACGCAATAATATCAATCAATAAGTTTATCAAATCAGAGGATCTGAAGATTTTTCTCTCGGTTTTCATGGTTCTGCGAGTATCAACCTGGTGATAATAGCTACACGGGTAAGTCCATACTGTTTTATGTTTATGTTGATAGTATGATGCATACGGTGAAGGTTTCGGAGAGAGAGGAGGAAGAAATTGTTAGATTTCGAATGTTTCAAGATTAGGATGTTTCTGATGATTCTGATAGGTTAGAAATCCTGTATAGGTTAGGTTTTAAGTGATATTGCTAAAGAAAATGAGAGGAAAAAGAAAAGAAAGAAAAAAAATGCAATGAACAGTGAATTTTCGTAAGGTAGGAGACGATGAACAGTACCTGTGAATAGTGTCGGGTCAACACAGTACCGGGCCAACAGTGTCGATAATAGTATCGGGCCAACAGTGTCGGCACAGTACTGGGTCAACA
>JANKOD010000193.1:28650821-28677196 GCA_026284645.1 Erythroxylum acuminatum | reverse complement strand
GGCCTCAAGGAATTTTTTTAAAATTATTATCTTATGCATTTAGCGAGGTTATTATTTTATCCCATTGGCCCAAGTCGAGACGGGAGAAAATTATTATTTAATCGAGGTTATTAATTTATCGAATAGTCATTTATCGAGGTTTTACTGTAGTTAATAACTAATATAATCAACTAATAGCTAATTGATCGTTATGTTTATTGTATGATGATTATGATCTTTTTAGTTATTTTCACTAATTAATTATTTTAAACAAAATTTGACATACTTAAGATAGTCTTATCCAAATGAAACTAGGGAAAACAAATGACACATTATAAATGATAATAAGCACTTATTGCACTGACTCAACGAAGGGCAATCTTTGTAAAAGCACTTCCTATACTGTTTTGAGATTTCCCCGTTGCTACGGAAATTATTTCTAAACCCTTACCAAAATCCTAAGAAGAAAAAAGTTAAGAGGTTCCCGCCACAAATGAACTCCGCTCTCCTACGCCCCGTCCTCCTCCAATCCCGACGGTCAGCGATCTCAGTCTCCGTTATGTTCCAACGTCAATATGCGACACAAAGAAACCATAGCGATAACGAAGACAATCAAAACCAAAGCGGCAAATGGTTCACTTTGCCGCCTTACACACCCACTACCAACGGGTCGACCTTGGGAAAAGCTCTTCTATCTGCAAGCGCGATTCCCGAAACTGACACTGAAATGACGGCTCTCAAATGGGTTCTTCGTTGCTGCCCGGAGCTTCCTAGAAGCCTTGTGCAGAAGCTGTTCCGACTGAGACAGGTTCTACCTTGAGCTCAAATCTAAAACTTGATGCGTATTCTAGGTTCTTTGGATGTGAAATGAGTTGGATGATAGCTGAAATGTGTGAAAGTGTGAGGAATTTGAATGAAGACCAAAAGAATTGTAGCTTGGTGACTTTGGAATGAATTTGGAGCAATTCTAAGCTTACGCAAGCTTTTTCCGTGGTTTTCATGTTGCAGGTTAGAAGAGAATCCTGTAATGTGGGTGATCAGGCACAGGAACGTCGACTTAAAAGGGTAAATAATCTTGTTATCGGTTTAATTAAAGTAACGTAATTTCTTCATGTTAATGTTATACTATTAGTCATCAACCCAATCATAATTAACAGAGTGAAGACTTTGTTCGCTAGAGTTAGGCCATAGTCATGGGAAGTTTCTTATTGCTTATCTTTGAAAAAAAATGGAAGGTGGCAGTTAAGGATTTGATGAACAAGGGGGACACAATCTTTCTGCCCATTAGTGTTCAAGAGTTTCCCTCTGAGAAAGAAGAGTGTCAACACATGGAAGAAGAAGTAAACTTTATCCGTGACATTGTTTTGTATAAGGTACTTCACTTCTTGTTTGCAAGTAGGTCAATAAGTAAGTTTGTTAATTTCTCAAAATGTGACCCACTATGCTTTTGGGTTAGGATCCTGCTATTGTTGTCCTCAACAAGCCTCCTGGATTGCCTGTTCAAGTGAGCTACTTGTTACGTGCTCGATATGTATTCTCTTTGATATTTTGGATCATCAATATTTTTTTTTTTAAAAAGGAAAACTGCTTTTTTCTTAACTTTTGTTTGCATTTCTCTGTTGGATAGGGTGGGATTGGCATAAAAAGAAGTTTAGATGAACTTGCGGCATCTTGTTTAAGTTATGACTACTCAGAACCCCCTCGGTTGGTGAGGTTAATTAATTTGTTTTATATGATTCTTTATGGTGGCTTTTATCTGCATATCTTCCATCCAATAGAATAGCCATATTGCTAGGATGAAGTCTTCAGGAAGAATGTTCCTTATAATTGAATGTTTGCAGTGTTGAGAATTTCATCTTAAAAATTAATTGCAGGCTTTTCTGTTTTGTCTATTAGGAGCTTCAATTGAAAAGAAAAGTAAATGATGTGTCTCTTTCTTTTGGTGGTTCTAGATTGGTAGCTGAATTGTTAGTTATTGCTATTGGTAAAGTTAGCACTAGTTATTCCATGACCAACCTTTGTGTTCTTAGGTTCACAGACTTGATAGAGATAGCAGTGGCATCTTGGTGATGGGAAGGACACAAATGAGTACAACAGTTCTGCATTCTATCTTCCGGGAAAAGACTTTTGCTGCTTCAAAAGATGTAAGTTATTTCTGCTTTTATAACCATCAGCAATTTACAATCATAAGGGTTGAGCAATTGGCCATTGTTTCATGGTATGTGGGATCACTAACTGTCCTCTTGTTTTAGGATTTTAACAACAAAAGAATAGTTCTGCAAAGACGATATTGGGCGCTTGTGATTGGGACTCCGAAACGTTCATCTGGATTGATTTCAGTACCATTAGGGAAGGTCTGGGTGAACTTGCATCTGTTATAGCATTTATAAGTCCCCTTATTTCAGTCCTTAAGTTTCTGGACCTGGATGGTTGAAGGAATATAGGAAAATATCATTTGGCCACTAAAATGAACTATACATGTCTGATATTTCATTTATATGCATGTAGAGACCTGGTTGATTCAACACGATGCATCAAACTATCTGAAACTTGATTGCTTTGTTAGAAACATTGCGTGAATTTTAGTAACTTATGGAATTTGCTGGTTTATAATCACAATATGGAATTTTTGCTGGACAGTTTTGCTGGAAATTAATTCATAGACAATATGACCCAGACAACTGAAGACAATATCTCAGCATATAATATAGCTCACTTTGTTGTCCATAATTTTTTAACATTCATTGCAGAAAATATTTTGGCATTCGTTACTTTCAGGTGGTGGTGGATAGCGGGAAGTCTGATCGAATAACAGTGATGAAGGATGCACAGAGCATATCTTCTCAGCGTGCAGTAACACATTATAAAGTAATCGAATCTTCATCTGATGGTTAGTGTTGAATTTCTCTTAACACACTTGTTTTGTAGTGTTTAGTGTGAAACTTGACAAATGAAAGAGGAAGCACATGATATGCCCAAATTAGTAATTTTATTATATGGTATTTGGCATTAGGATCTGATTTTTATTGTTATCCATAGGAGAAAATACAGTTTTTTCTTATTTGACTTGTCTGAATCCGTTCAGGAACTTTTGGTGTCTTCTCTTGTAAGATTAGAAGTACCATTTTCAAAGTAATTGGAATGAAGCATATGGTGTCTGATTCGTTTTGGGTAGTTCTTGTAGTAGGATCTGAGGCATGGCCTCTTTTGTTTATTTGGCTTCACAATTACATGGAATGAATATAACCATCTGAAGTTATTATGGGCGAGTTCTTTTAACTGTGTTTCTTTTTCCCTCTTGTCTATGGCCTAATGCAGGTTTCACATGGTTAGAGTTGTCTCCTCTCACTGGTAGAAAGCATCAGGTTTGAATGGGAAGATTGTCTAGTTGACTCTTTATTGCTTTCTTTCAGCCTCATCTTCATTGTTGCATAACCCCTTCAATCACTTTTTGTCACCACAGCTTCGGGTACACTGTGCTGAGGTATTGGGGACACCAATAGTTGGAGATTACAAATATGGGTGGCGAGCTCACGGGAAGTGGAAATGCCTACGTCGATCTGCTGTTGAAAGCAACTTAATTGACAAGCTTGCTGACAGAAAGATGCTCCCATTTGGCATGGATTTGGAAAGTGGAAGCTTCTATGAAAAGCACCCACGCTTACATCTTCACTGCAAGCAAATGGTTTTGCCCGACGTGTCCCAGGCATTGCAAATTTTTCAGACATCATCAGACTTTGATTTTTCTCAACTTGCAAGCATCAAACTGGATGCTCCTTTGCCTTCACATATGCAAAGAAGTTGGGATGTACTGAGTTCCTGAATTATAGCAACTACAATCTTGAAGGGTTTGAGATTATCAGGTATCCTGGATCTCCTCATTTTGAGGTGTATATTGGCTGACACGTCAACAGAGGTAATTGCGTGACATGATTTCTGTGAGACCCTCTGTTCGGCGAATTGAATAGCACAATGATTGTACTTGTTCATTGGCATGTTAGTGGCGTAGCTCGGCAAGGACATGGTGCAAACTAGGCTGTCCAGAAAATCAGCCAAGTATCTAGAATGGTGCAAGGTGCGTTGACTGTCCAGTTTGGTTGAAAGGCAACACCTAGCCTGGTTGGTGATTTCAGGCACATTGAGGCAAATTTAACAGGGCATCACAATTACTAGAACTCTATAGATTCGCCTTAGCTTGATGGTGAAGGCAGTGATAGTTGTTTGGCAGTTACTTGGTAGGTTTTTAGTTACGTTGGTTAGACTGGTTGGTACCAAAATTTTTCCTTTAATAGTTATGTAGTTTGGACAAAAACATTCTTATAGCTTGTGTAACTTGTATAAAGATTCAGACAAATCCCTTTATGCAGTTAGATTGTAACTGAAGAAGCCTCTTATAACTGTTGTCCCTTTCATATATACGTGTGACAAGTTTGCAGGGAAAAACGAGGCACGTAAGCCTTCACAATTGTTGTATCTGTGTCTTCCATCGTTAAAAACAGTTCTTCACTGTATCTGGCGAGTTCTATTTTATTTTTTATCTAAAGCACTATATATTGTTGTGCACTCCAGGTGTTGGACGAAAGGTTTGGAATGCACTCCAGGTGTTGGAGAGAGACTCTCACAGGAGCGTATATAAGAGTTCTGAATATGAGAGTACCTTGTGTGGTTGCTGTGCTGAGTGGAATATCATAAAGTGTGGTCATCTTTATTCTAAATTTGGCCTTATCATAATGAATTCTTCACTCCTTGCCTTTTTGTCTCATCTTTACACTTTTAACCTCTCTTTTAACTTTTGGAGATTAACTTTGACTTAAGAGGGGAATGAGTTGTCTAAAGTGATGCAAGGAGCAAGGAAATGGAGCTTCTGCTTTCTGATAGTCTGGAGATGGGCGGCTAGAGCAGTAGTTGGTATAATGATTAAAGTTCTCAATGTATTTTTGTTTAGGACTCTATGTGCAGTATAGCAGAGTTTTGTATTTCCCATTGCGAGAAGTGAACATCTAAATGGGCTTACTTCAATCAACTAACTATACTCAAATCTGATATGTTTCCAAGTCCCGACTCATGTGGGCAATCAGATCATAATTTTCCAGGCCGACCACAAAGTCAAATGTATCCATTTCCAGTCGTTCTCGCCTCCCCCTCAACTTTTCCTGGCTAGGATTGCAAGTTGCGACTACTTTGAACATTTCATAGCTCGAGTGATTTAAGTATTTTAATATCAGCTATGCCTAGTGGAGATTTAATTTCCATGTCCATACCATACGTACAAGTATACTTATGCACTGAGTTGTTGAATGCCTTTTAAATTAAAATTTGGCAATGTCATAGTGATTGTCCACAACTGAATAGTCATCTCTGATTTCAGACATCTTGACTATTGTGGTCGAAGTGCAGGCAAAATGATTATTATTCTATTTTTCATATCTAATAAGACATGGCTTTAATGTCAACATCTTTAAAAATAGAAATAGAGAGACATTTTTTCAAATGCACGACACAAACACATGCACAAGCACAAGCTTGGCCCTAAGATAGTAGCATGACGGGAGGGAAGCCTGAATTTACACGTCAGAATCTTGACGGCAAGAGAGAATTCTTGCACCACAAAAGAAGTTCATTCGAGGAAGGTACGATTCCAATTTCATACAACTCCTGCTGTAGAAGTCGAGGCCAAAAGGAAGGAGAAAGGCTTTTTATTCTGACAACGCCAGTAAACAGTTCTGCCATCGTTAGTTTACTAAGACAGGAAATACTTTGCCACGTCAGCTTGGACTCCCCGCTTAAACCAAGAAAAAACACTCCAATCCTTGAAGACATTGTCAACAATTTATGCTGGTAGGCGATCCAAGAGAGATTGGAATCATGTAAAGAGATATGTCACAGTTGTTACTGAACATAAGCATAATTTTGATGTAGCCTTGGTCAAACAAATGTTGTATTATGTAGGATCAGTTGAGGTGTTAGGAGTTTATTGAATAAATAAGCAAATTTTGTACGACTTGGAGAGGTGGTATTCTTGCTGAAGAAATGGTAATGAATCAACTTTTTCCCTATTTTTCAACTCCGGGGAAGGTGAGATGGTGACATTGACAAGCACAAAAGATTGACCCAGTTGAAGGAGGTTGGTGTAGAAACACCTTATCGGATGCTTTCCTAAGTTTTTTTTAAAACATCACAAAAAAGTTGGTGGGTAATACAAGAATTTTTGTTTATTAGAACCAATAAATCTAAGGTAACACGTTTCCATGACCCCTAACCAAGTTTTGGAACTGACAAGTCTCAACTTTCAGAAGTCCTGGAGCAACTTATCTACAATTTCTCCATTAATTTGTTAATACAACTTTTCATTTTCTTGGTCGCTGGATAGGCAGATCTAGCGCTCATTTACACAAGAAACTTTCCGGTAAAATATGCACTTACCACAATCACGGATGCTTCTTATCAGTATAGTGACGATGGGATATTGAAACAGAGTGACGCTGACAGGACATCGACATCCAATCCGTCCTTTTTACGCTTCAATTTCTAACGCGTTTTAAAACAAAAAAGCAATCAAGCTTATATGATGGACGGTGACATATGCATGACATACTAGCTTTGATCATTGGTTTTCCGCTCCTGTTGTATTGTATCCCTTTAAAATATGAATATACTATAAGTATCCACAGCAGAATTCACATAGATGAATGAATACTTATAAAATAGGTACTAACAGAGTAATAAAAATAAGTAATTTAAACCGCTTAAAAATGCAATGAAAATTAGATTATGTGAACTCAAATACATTTGAGGATAATTTCTGTATATTATTTCTCATACATGACATAAATACTTATAGAAAAGACGAGTAATTGTTTTACAATTCAATCCCTTGACTATTGCCTAGAAAGAAATAAATAAGATCTCATGAAAATATGGACCAAAAATAGAAACGATATTTTAGGAAATAAACTATTGAATAAATAAGGAAACAAATAAAGTAATAAAACTGAAAATATTCTTCCAACAATCCCCCCAAGCTAGTGAATAGATGTTGATCATTCCCAACTTGCTGCTTAACTATTCAAATTTGGCTCTGGTAAGTGCTTTTGTGAAAATATCTGCAACTTATTTGTTAGTGGGAATGTGAGCTAGATTAATCAAACCAGAATCTACTTTCTCCTTAATGAAATGACGATCTATCTCCGTATGTTTAGTTCTATCATGACAAATAGGATTCTTTGCAATCTCAATAGTTGTTAGGTTGTCACACCACTCCCTCATTTAAGGCTCTACTTTGATCTGAAGTTCTGCCAAGAGTCTTTCAATCCATATTCCTTTAAAAATTCCCAATGCTAATGCTCTATACTCAACCTCTACACTGCTTCTGGCAACCACTGGTTGGTTTTTACTTCTCCAAGTTACCCCACACAAAGGTATAATAACCTGTTGTAGACCTCCTATCAGTCACTAATCCAGCCCAATCTGCATCTATGAATACTTCAATACTCTTTGTCTCGCTTTTCTTAAAGAATAATCCCTTTCCAAGAGTCATTTTCAAATACTTTAGGATTCTAAGTACTGCATCCATATGTTCCTGTTGAGGGTTACTCATAAATTGACTAACCACACTTACAAGAAAACTAATGTCTGGTCAAGTGTGAGACAAATAGATCAGCTTTTCAACTAATCTTTGATATCTCCCTGTATCCACTAGTGTGCCTTCTTTAAGACTCGATTTATAAGCTGATTCCATGGGTGTCTCAGCAGGCTTTGACCCTATCATCCTAGTTTCCTATAAAAGGTCAAGTATATACTTCATTTGGGACACTGGAATGCCCTTACTCGATCTGGCCACCTCCATCCCTAAAAAGTATCTCAAATAGCCCATATCCTTAACTTTGAATTCTTAGGCCAAAGCATCTGTTAGCTCCTTTATGCTTTCCCAATCATCACCTATACTAACAATATCATTAACATAAACTATAAGAATAGTCATTTTACCACTAGTCAGCCGTCGAACAAACAAGGTGTGATTAGTTTGATATTGGTAGTAGCCAAGTTTCTTCATTGCCTTTGTAAATCTATCAAACCAGGCTCGAGGTGATTGTTTCAAGCCGTAAAGTGATTTTCTGAGCTTGCATACCTTCTAAGGATGTATAGCTTTTTCTAGTCCCGAAGGTATTTTCATATATACCTCTTCTTCAAGATCACCATTAAAGAAGGCATTTTGCCAGTTAAGATTTGCAGTTAGTGATAATAGAATCTTAACATTATTGAGTTTGGCTATAGGTGCAAAAGTCTCCTAATAGTCAATCCCATACGTCTGTGTAAACCTCTAGCTCAAGTCTTGCTTTGTACCAGTTAATACTTCCATTAGGATTATATTTGATGGTGAACACCCATTTACAGCCAACCACTGTTTTTCCCTGTGGTAAATCTGTTACTACCCAAGTCTAGTTCTTCTTGAGTGCATTCAGCTCATCATTTATAGCTTCTCTCCACTTAGGATCCTTCACTGCTTCTTGGAAAATTTCAGGTAATTTTTCAGTAGATAACTGAGTCACAAAAGCCTTAAAATGTGGTGATAACCTGTTATAAGAAACAAAATTGCTGATTGGGTGCTTTGCACAAGAACTTACCCCTGTCTTTAAAGCTATTGGCCATCCAAACTCCTTAGACTTTGCAGTAGGTTCTGATTCATGGCCTTGCTCGGGAAGTGTAATGAATTTTTCTGGTTCTAGTTCACATCATGCTTACTGTTTGCCTTTCCGTCTTGAGTAAAATTGAAATTGCACCTCAGGATTTTTGTCTACTTGTCTGCCCACCTAAATTCACTATCCTTCTCTTTATCACATTCATTGTTTTCTGTGCAATTCTGGTCAGATTTGTGACTAGAACTGGCTATATTAGTAGTTTCAATGGGAATGGTGGTGTCAGGATCTGGCATCTCAGGTTTGATGTTATCAAAATTGTGTTTTAGAGATGGTTTCATAAGAATCAAGTCTGGTTTGATCATGGCTAGGTGCAGAAGGCAGAATTTCTTGGTGTAGTGTGTCCGGTAAGCTATCACTTCCCATAAAAAACCATTAACTCTCACTTCTCTCCCCTTGAATGAGTATTTTTGGATAATAGGCTTGCGTTTCAAAGAAGGTCACATCCAAAGTAACAAAATAACGCTTTAGAGTAGGAGAGGAACACTTGTAACCTTTTTTAGTAGAAGAATAACCTAAGAAAATACATTCATGGGCCCTAGGTTCAAGTTTCCCACAATGATAATTATGCGCAAAGGCAGCACAACCAAAAAATCTTTTGAGGTAAAGTATTAACAAAGGGAACTGAGGGATAAATGTTAAGCAATTTTTGTAAAGGTGTATGAACCCCAAAACTTTTGATGGCATTCTATTTATTAAATAGGCAGAAGTGAGAATAACATCCCCCCAAAAATGATTTGGAACATTTGTTGTGAGCATAATAGATCTAACAACCTCAAGCAAATGTCTAGTTTTTCTTTATGAAGCACCATTCTATTGTGGTGTATTAGTGCATGAGGTTTGATGTATAATACCATTGCTGGTAAAAAATTGACCAAAGGATTGACTTAGATATTCTTTACTGTTATCACTTCGTAAAATCTGGATTTTTGTGTGAAATTGGTTTAGTATAAAGGAATAAAATTCCTTAAATACCTGAAAAACTTCTGCCTTTTCTTTCAAAAGATATACCCAAGTCAATCTCGTATGATCATCAATAAAGGTTACAAACCATTCAACATTGTTTATTGTTTTGACCCTTGATGGCCCCCAGACATCACTATGAATGATGGAAAAGGCTTAGTGGGTTTATAGGCTCAGGATGTATAAGAATTTATAGTGTGTTTAGAAAGTTGACAGAATTCACACTGAAGAAACATTTCCTTTTTATTGAAAAAAGTAGGATATAAATGCTTCTTGTAAGATAAACTAGGATGGCCTAACCTATAGTGCCAAAGTGCAATTTCTTCATTAGAAGATAAAATAGCATGAGCTTTATTCCTTCGTAAGTTGCAGATGTAATATAATCCATCAAACTCCCTAGCACTGCCAATCCTCTTCACCGACTCCAAATCCTAGAAAACACAACCATCAGCACCAAACTTAGCTATGCAATTATGTCCTTTAGTAATCCTTTTCACAAATAACAGATTACAATCCAAGCCAGGCACATAAAGAACACCACTTAAGATCAATTTATCAGCAATTATAACAGTCCCAATCCCTTGAACTTTTAGAACTTGTCTATTAGCTACCTTGACAATCCTATGAACAGAACAAGGTTGTACATCAACAAGCAATGACTTATTATAGGTTATATGATCATTAGCCCCTGAATCAACAATCCAAAGACCACAATTTGGGGTTTGAACCCCTAAAGCAGTACCAGTATTACCTGTTTGGACCATGTTACTTGTGGATACAACCTTTTCAGCCTTCAAATCATACTTACGAAGGATCTTTCTTAGCAATTCAACTTCTTCTTTGCTTACTGGTATGCTATCTCCCTCGGTCTTGTCACCACCAGTAGCTATGTAGCTTTTGTTCTTAGCCTTTGGTCCGTTTTCTAATTTAAAGGTTTTCCATAAATCTTCCAACATGTGTCCTTGGTATGCCCACCTTTTTGACAATGATCACACCAAGGCTTACCCTGTTTTCTCTTAGATTCTGGCCCATGTATTCTTTTTACAGCTATAACAGAAGATTCAAAGGGATTTTTATTGCTTGGAGTGCCTTGTATTAGTAGCTTTCTACTCTCTTCACATTTCATGAAATTAACTATCTCTATAATGGTTGGTAGTAGTCGAGTTGCCATGATTCTTCCGTGAACCTCCTCGTAAATAGAGTTTAGTCCCAAAAGAAATTCATACACCCATTCTTTTCACAATTTTCTTGTAGCATGCCATATCTTCATTGCAAGCCCATTGTTGTGGGTCATAGAGATCCATATGTTTCCACAATTTTACTAACGTGGTGTAATAGCCGTTGACTGATTTCTCACCTTGTTTAGTTTCCCTCAAAATTCCTTTGATCTGAAACAGAGCAACAATATTTTCTATAGTGGCATATGTCATTTTGGCATTCTCCCATATCTCTTTTGCAGAGGTTGCAAGGACAAACTGCTCACCAACTTTGAGAGTTATGGAATTAACCAACCAGCTCATTACCTGGTTGTTTTCGATCATCCACACCTCATATTTTGAGTCAGACACAATTGGTGGCTCGATTATGAGATATTTCTCCTTCCCTCTTCCCCTTACGAACATAAGCATGATGTGGGACAACTGTAAGTAGTTGTTCCCATTCAGCTGATGGTTGGTTACCACCAACAGCAGTGTGCCAATGTTGTTATTCGAAAAGGATGAGTTTCTTATGCCGATAATGGTGTTCGGCGTTTCTAGGATTGATCCTTGTGGAGCGTTGCTTGACAAGCTAGTGGCAGAATTTTCCCCTGACTCGACGTGCCACGCTTCCATCGTCCTGAATGAAACCATCCTCCTCTGTGTTCAAAGCTCTGATACCATGAACAAATATGAGGATAATTTCTATATATTATTTCTCATAAATGGCAGAAATACTTATGGGGGAGATAAGTAATTATTTTACAATTCAATCCCTTGGATTTTGCCTAGAAAGAAGTAAATAAGATCCCATGAAAATAGGGACCAGAAATGGAAACGATATTTTAGGAAATAAACTATTGAGTAAATAAGGAAACAAATAAAGTAATAAAACTGAAAATATTCTTCCAGCAATATGAAAATATCCATTTTGTGGTATCATGAATTCATTTTGTGAGATTTTCTTATGAAATCTCCCCTTATTTAATTCATTATTTTTTAAATTATGCAACTCTTATTATTCATGCCTTCCCTTAATTATATATATGATTTCTCAATCCCTACAATTGTATTTGCTACTTCAATTCAACACAATAAACAAGTATAAATAATTCTCAAGAAAACTAGAATCTTGCATTAAATTAAGGAATCAATTTAAAATAACAAATTCTAGAGTTCATCTTCCCTAATTCTATATCCCAATTAGTTCATACTAAAAGAAATAAGATAACGTTCCTATGGATCTTGAATCTTGAAATTCTTAATAAATCTTGATAGATTTCTCTTTTTTCTCTAAGGTTGCTTTTTTATTGTGTTCTTAAATCTTCTCCAGACAGCCTCTCATCTTTACCCCTTCCTTGGATCTAAAAGTTTCCCCTTTGACTAGTCTCTGATCCTTCCAGATAGCTCACCCCTCTTTCATTGTGTCTCTCTCCTTTTTATCTCAAGAAACTATAAAATTTTGACCACTACAAGCCTATATTGATCCTATGTTACTTCACTACTCCCTTAACTTCTGCTCTATAACCCAATACGGGTTTGTGTTTGGTCATATTTTTGAATATGGTATCATATTTAAGGCATATTCCTTTATATGATAAGTTATCATTGAATCAAAATATCTGCCAAGTTTTTGAAGAAGTAGAATATACTAATAAGCCACAAAGGTTTAACATAATACTATATGGGTGCCATAATGGTGAACATAGAGTCACTTTTGACCTATGTTCTTCCAATATCACTCTGCAAACGTTTTTCAACTCACCCAAATTCACCACTTCTTTATTGGAGATCTAAAACAAGACTTGTAATGAAATATAAACGATATTAAGTACTAAGTCCTATAGAAATTATCAACATTTAAGATAAATGCTCTCAAAATCATGTTAATAACATAGAGTAATTAGCACTTATCAAATTCTCCCACTCTTAAACATTTTCTTATCCTCAAGAAAATCAATCTCATTACTCTTAACTCAAATATGTAGCAACTTTAGAAAAGAATTTAGTAAATCAATCATATCAATTATGATTTTCGATTATAAATAATTTCAGAGCTCCATAATGTTTTTTTATTAACATATGTAAAAGGATTTGATTTCATAATCTACTTCATTTTGGTTTAGTTATTCTTAAGTTGGATAATTTATAAGTTAAACCTTATGGTAATCTGAATGACTATCGGGTAAAGTAGGATTGGATGAAAGATTTAAGAAGATATGACTATCAAGCTATCAACATTTGGTTGGTGTAAATTATACTAAATTTTCTTTTCTAAGTATATGAAAGTGAGTTGTCATTATAACATAAACGTCTTTAATTATTTAAGAAAAAACTAATTAAAAAGTAACAAACCTTTTTAAAAAATTTTACTTTAGTATTTAATCTTTTAAAATTTTTAATTAAATGTCTAAATTTTTAGAAATCAAACAACTTAGTTTAAAAACTTTTATATTTTAATATTTTGTTAATGTAGCTGATGAAATATCATAAAAAATAATATTTAGAAGGACTGCATGACTCTACATCTTTGTCAACACGATTTCTGAAACTCCTATAGCAAGCACATTACTGATAATATATTCGTCTTATCTTTTTGATCTCTGCATGGAGAGACTGGGCCATCTCATTTCGTCGGAGGTGGACTGGGGGTTTTGGAAATCAATCAAGTTGGGCTGCATGGGACCTCCCATATCCCACCTTTTCTTTGCCGATGACTTAGTGCTATTTGCGGAAGCTGAGGACCGACAGATGCCGATTATAGCTAGAACGTTGGAAGCATTCTGCAGAGCGTCCGGACAGTAAGTTAGCGATGCCAAAACCTGGAATTTTTTTTCTCTAAAAACGTTTCTAGAGAAACTGTGAGGCGCCTAAGCCTTAGGCTTAAGGTTGCTAGCACGTCTAATCTAGGCCGGTATTTAAGGGCTCCCTTGATCCACGAGCGAACAACCAGGCACACCTATCAGCACATCCTGGATAATGCTCAAAAGAAATTTACAGGGTGGCGCACCAGGATGCTGTCACTAGCGGGTCGGGTTAACTTTAACCCAGACAGTCCTTTCGACGTTGCCACTTTACACTATGCAAACGGTTCAGCTCCCGCGCCAATTGTGCGACGACATGGAAAAAATCATGCAAGACTTTATATGGGGCTCCTCGACTGAACACCGAAAGTTGCACCTTATCAACTCTCAGTCGGTTTGTAAGCCTAAAGTGGCAGGGGGGTTGGGCATTAAACGCGTTCAGTCTATGAATGACGCGTTACTGGCTAAATTGAGTTGGGGCATGCTCACTAAACCTACAGCCCTTTGGGTTCAGATTCTACATGCCAAATATAGATTCGATACTACGCATCTTCCCTTCACGATCTCCAAGTCAAGGGCTTCGACAATTTGGAAAGGGATTTCGACATCCTAGCATTGGGTTAGAAATGGGATCAAATGGAATATGGGGAATGAGAGGCGTGTATTATTTTGGCTGGACAACTGGCTGGACGGTTGGGGACCTCTTATTCAAGTGGCGTCCTCTCCAGTCCTAGATACCCTTAGATTGGTTATAGTCGCGGACCTAACAAATGAAAGAGGTAGTTGGCTTTGGCATAAGTTCCAATAGTATCGCCCGTCCATGGTTTTCATGACACTTGCGAACTTATACCCTCTGGTCGAGAATATGGGAGAGGATAGCCTGATGTGGGAACCTACCCCTCACGGCGGGTTCATAGCGGCATCTACTTATGAGTTAATCGAGGGCCACCCCACGGTCAGCAGACATAAGTTGTGGGAGATTATCTAGAAATGGGCAGGCTCACAGTGCATTAGGTCATTTCTTTGGCTCGTTGCTAAACGCAAACTCATGACGAACCAACAGTGCATGGCTCGACATATTGCCATCGACAGTAGTTGCCATTTCTGTGGGCAGGAAGAGACCACTGCCCACGTGGTGCGGGACTGCTCGAGAGTTAAAGCCATCTGGAGTAAATTTCCTCAAGAAGTGGTCGATGTGGGTTTTTTTCCAGCAGGAGGAGGAAAGTGGTTGTCGTGTAACCTCACGAAGCCAGCTCAAGTGCAGCAGGAAGCGTGGGCCACGATCTTTGGTGTCGTTTGTTGGTTCCTTTGGAAATAGTGGAACAGTAGCCTGTTCGAGCCATCTTTTGTTTGGCCAGAAGAGGGCCACAGAGTTATCACGGATTACGTGGTGTGGATTGCACGAGCCAGGACGTTGGTAAATTGTGTACTTCCAATGCAGGGCTTACCGGTGGGCACTTTTGTGGGGTGGACTAAGCCTCCAGCGGGTTGGGTGAAAGTCAATTCTGATGGAGCATTGCACCCAAGTTCCACATCGATTTCCTCGGGGGGTCTGATTCGAGATTGGAATGGGGATTGGCTAGGGGGTTCCAACAGAACCTCTATAAGCGATCACCATTAGTTGCGGAGCTTTGGGGGGTACACTCGGGCCTGAAGCTGGCCTGGGACCTGGGATATCGCCACGTTGTGATCAAAGTCGACTCACTCGAGATTATTAACATTCTCTCTGCTCCATCCGTGGTACTGACAGAGGTTTCTTTTTTGATGACAGGAATCCAAAAGCTTCTACACCGGGAGTGGACGGTACAGCTCCAGCATGTTTTCGGGGAAGGGAGCCAGTGTGCAGACAACCTTGCTCGCCTCGCTGGCATTTTTTGACCGGGCCTTTACATCCTCTAGGAGCCCCTTTTTGGAGCCTAGGAGCTCCTCAGCTGAGATGCGCTAGGCGTAGTATACTCCAGAGCGATGATTTAGTTTTGTAGTTCTCTTTTGTAAAAAAAAATTGTGGTAACATATGAGAAAAAAGATGTCACATAGTAAATTAATATTTACATTTCTTTGTCAGTCACATAAGCAAATTGTCAATAAATATAATCTGTTAAACTGAGTTGTTCGTTATACTTAATTGAAAATTTTTAAATGGTTGAAAATTGAAATGAGAAAATCTAAAAGAAAGTTTAGAGCTTTCTAATTTATAATCTCATTATTTAATTAGAATGGTTATAGAAACTTCTATAATTATTTTAGGCTATTATTATATAAAATTGATGTATAATAATTATATTAACATTAATAACTTTTATTTTAATAATTATGATATTTATATAAGAATAAAATTTGATATGTTAAAAAACAACTTAAATTGAAATCTAATATTAATATCTATTAGAGTACTAAAAATAAAAGATTATCTTTTATTTTATTACAAAGCCGAATCAAAGAAGCTTTTAATTTATTTCAAAAATAGAAACAAAAAATGTGAGAAATATCATAAATCTTAAAAGAACAAAAGCAGAATTAGACGATCCTTTAATGATTGAAACTTCTTTAAAATCTACAAAAATCCTTTGTGCATATGATCAAATAATGATTAAGTTCCTAATTTATTAAAATTGCCAAAATAAGGTCAAAAGAAAGATTATAATGAAAAAACTTCATCATTTCTTTTACTTAGGACATTATACTTAAATTGTTTTAAAGTTATCTTAAGTTGTATTTGGCACTCTACTTTATTTATTTTGATCCTTTGATTACTTTACTCTTCCACTAAACTTGATAATAAAACGATGGGTTAAAATTTTCAGTTGTTCCTGTATTAACTGCAATTATCTAACAATTTTCTTAATTTTGGTTCCACTTCTATTTTTATTGTAATTTCTAATTTTTGTTTCCTAAGTTTAATGGCCATTTGGTTCCTTTTTTTTCTATTATAGTTTATGATTTGTCATTTCGTAATTTTAGTTTATCACAAAAATAAAAATCTATTTGATTATTAATATCAACGTATTTATATAATTTTATTATTAATAATAATTAAATTTTGAATAAATTTTGGATATTAACTAATTTTATAAATAAATAAATTTTATTTTACTATCTCATACGATATCTATTAATAACAAAACTTATATAAGTAAAAATTGCGAAAGTATTTATTTATTAACGTTTTTAAACTAATTTATTTACAATTAAAATATTTATTTCATAAATAATTACTTTAAAATTTGTAATTCACATATTTTAAGTTCAAATTATATATTTTATATAATTATTACATTTTAAAACAGTTTTACTTTCCAAAATAAAATTGTATTTCCAATTGTAAACTTATAATAAAATAATTAAAATAAATTTAATAATTATTTTTTAATTTTATTAATAATTAGCGTTAAATGATTAGATTATATATTAAATTAAAAATAAAATTAATTAAAATAAAATAAAGAATAAACTAAAATAATTATAAAATTTAAACACAAAATAATGCCAATTAGCTGTCCCTAGATTATGCAGGTACAATGGCTAATTCATGCGTTATTTGATTCCTTTTAAGGCCGTTGTGGAAAATGTGATTACGTTATAGTCCCATAAAAATACTGTAGTGCAAATAATGTTTATGCCTCCGTCGGCTCACCTACCAAAAAGCCCGAGGAAATGAAAGTATTAACGGTGATGGAAGCAAGGTATGACCGCCCACCCACTCCAATCACCTAACGCAGTCTCAGCCTCTAGGTCCAACTGCTGAGATGTCATGTTGTGGCTTCGCCAAGTAAGCTTTTGCTTTTACATCTCTTCCTCATTGTATATAAACACCATCACATAGTCCTTTATTTAGTGCCACAAACTCATCTTCCTCCCTTTTCCATTGTTCATCATTCATCTTGGGAAATGGGTGGCCTTGCAACTGAAAGAACAATTGTTGGATGGGCAGCAACAGACCCATCTGGGATCCTATCTCCTTATACCTACGCCCTGAGGTTATTTTCATATGATCTCATAATTTATTACATACATTTGTAGTAGTACTATTAATGGCCTCTCTCTATAATCTTATGCTTTTCTGTGTAGAAACCCAGGTCCGGAGGATATTTTTATCAAGGTTCTCTGTTGTGGAATCTGCCACACTGATATTCACCAGGTCAAGAATGATCTTGGCATGTCACATTATCCTATGGTCCCTGGGTACAAACTCATCTATGACTCTGTTATCTTTAAGACATTGAAATATTTTCTCGTCAGCTTTACTGCTTTCGCATTCTAACTGTAATAACTGTTCTTACGGATGAATAGCCATGAAGTTGTGGGTGAGGTGTTGGAGGTTGGATCAGCTGTGGCCAGTTACCAGGTTGGAGACGTCGTTGGTGTCGGCGCTGTGGTAGGCTGCTGCAGAGAGTGCAGGCCATGCAAATCTGACAACGAGCAATACTGCAACAAGAAAATCTGGTCGTACAATGATGTCTACTCTGATGGTAAACCAACACAAGGAGGATTCGCTGAATCTATGGTAGTTAATCAAAAGTAAGGATTCGAACTTTCTCACTTTTGCGTTCACAGTTTGCATAACTATCTTATTCTAATAAATAGAAGAGGAATGAGTAGGATTAAAGGACCCATATTTGAATAAGAGTGTGTTGGTTATTAAATTGAGTGGATGACAAAAACTTGTACTTCTATTCATAAAGTTTTGAGCTTTACACTTACACAGATTTGTAGTGAAGATACCGGATGGTATGTCACCGGAGCAAGCAGCGCCTCTATTGTGCGCTGGGGTAACAATTTACAGCCCACTAAAACACTTTGGACTGAAGCAGAGTGGACTAAGAGGAGCCATATTGGGGCTTGGAGGAGTTGGGCACATGGGAGTGAAGATAGCAAAAGCCATGGGACACCATGTTACTGTAATTAGCTCTTCTGATAAGAAAAGAGAGGAGGCGTTGGAGCATCTTGGCGCTGATGAGTACTTAGTTAGCTCAGATGCAGCTAAAATGCAAGAATTTGCTGACTCTCTTGATTATGTTATCGACACTATTCCCGTCTTCCATCCTCTGGAGCCTTACCTTTCTTTGTTGAAACTTGATGGGAAGTTGATCTTGATGGGTGTTATCAACACCCCGCTTCAGTTTGTTACACCTGTGGTCATGCTTGGTGAGTATTTTCTCATTCGTTCTGCTTGCAAAATCCCATAAAGATAAGATCCTGTTTTTGCTCAGTTTTGGTGTTCATGTTAATACTTGTGCTGTTTCAACTTGTAGCTTTTGTTCCCCTATAATTAACCATGTTATTGATTGTTTGATTACTTGACGAAAGACTACCCTTCCATTAAACCTGACTACCATTTGTGTAGAAAGTTGAAAAGTTCCAGTCCAATAGGTGCTCTTGTCATGAATTTGATTAAACCCTATTGTCTTGTCCAATTAAGAAGAGAAGAAGCTAATGTACTTTCTTTCTTGTTGACTTTTAATAGGGAGAAAGACAATCACGGGGAGCTTCATTGGAAGCATGAAAGAAATAGAGGAAATGCTTGAGTTCTGCAAGGAAAAGGGGTTGAGCTCTACGATTGAGGTGGTGAAAATGGACTATATAAACAATGCTTTTGAGAGGCTGGAGAAGAATGATGTGAGATATAGGTTTGTGGTGGATGTTGCTGGCAGCAAGCTTGATCAATAAGAAGTTATCCATCCATTGTTACCACACTCAATACAAAAAGTCTTACTTTATTATAATGAAAGGCCTTACCGTTCTCTCTTTCTCTGCTTATTTTTCTCCAAATTCAATGCCTTCTGGATTTGTGGGTTCTGATGGTTCAATCTTCTAAAACTTCGTCTCCTGTGAAAACGAAAGATACCTACCGTTACCCTTAGCATTAACAGTTGCTCAGTTACATATTGTTGACTTGTTAATCCGTCTCGAGGATATATTATTGTCTTTCAAAAGTTTATATCCCAAGAAAATTCCAACTAGATTTAATGGTGCAAAAGCAGTGGATACATATCCTCTCAGTTGAGGTTAATTAGCAGCCACACTTTTCAGCTTTATCAATCACACTTTATGTGATAAGAATAAGACAATGACGATGGATAATGGATTTTAAAACCTGCTGCCAAGCAACAATCGAGTTCTGCTTTTGATAATGTTATCCAATTAATCATCAAATGGTCCATCTAATCAATTGGTGTTAAAAACATTATAATGTTAATTTTTGTGGCCCACAAACCACAAAACAAAAACCAATGTCTTCTTCCTTCTCTATACGCTAGTAGAAAAAATACAAGCCATGTTTGGTTGCTTCTTGCCTCTGTCTTAATCCCTTAAATTTGTATTCCTTCTCATCTCTATCCTCTCACTTTTAAACAAGATGTAACACGACCAAGTGAAGATGGCGATTGGCATATTCATTTATTAGGTGGAATTAGTTTAAATGTATCTTTCAAGATAAGATGTGTGGGATTGAACCTTATTCTTAACCAAAACTACTTTCCTTACATTTCCTGCAAAAACAGGTTGAACTTTTGAGTATTACCAAGTCCAGGCAACGTATTCTTAGCTTTATGTTATTATGGAAGGTATGATTAGAAGCGTAGATATTGCAACTTGGCCAATTTCCTGAACCTCTACCTGTTAACTAGTAACTTGGTTTGTAATGTACCTACCAGGTAATCAACCACAAGAAACATTGCCCCTACACCAAATATCTGTCATCGTTGTTTTAGATATGATGGAATACTTAAGATAACCAAGAGCTAATAGCGGCAATGACCTGCGACCTCTATTGTCAGCAAGTGAATTATATATATCATTGGTAGGTTTCCATTATCACAAGAACATGCGACCTTGTTTACCTACTTTGTCCATCAGAAAATTGAGATGATAGTTTCATATGTATCTCTGAATTTTTCCTAGGTTAAGGCAGAAAGTCCACCGAAGAAGCAATTGCCTAGGACACACTGTGCTTATCATTTCTCAATATGCGTCTACAAATTCGACTCCTTACGCTACTTTTCTGCCTTGGGACCAGCAGAACGCAAGAAATTTCCTTTAGCATGAAGCAAAGGAGTTGGTCAGTGAATCAAATTTTCCAACAACCATTTTTTCCAATGTGAAGGATATTGCATTGATGTTATGAAGGTCAAATGAAGGTGCAAACAAATAGTAAGTCATCTTCCCAACAACCAAGCATACTTGAGGGAATTGTTGGCTTATTACAACTGAACTGAACTGAACTTCAGACAATGAACAGCCAGTTTCAATTCCAGTTCTTACAAGAAAGTGTTCTAAGCAATTGAACAAATGAAAATAGAGTGAATTACAAATCGCACAAGGAATCTCCTCAAGTGTTAAAGTAGAGATTCGCCCTAAATAAACGTGCGTTTCCAACAACTAACTTGACCTAGAAAGAGTCCTACCATCTTATACAAGTATTTTCTTTAAGGGTCATTTGAATTGGTTCACTTAATACCAAATCGGGTGTTTTTAATTAACTACATAAGATTTGGTAAGGTCATTAACTACATAGGATTTGGTAAGACAGCGTCATCTGTCATCTTATTCAACAAATCGGCCTTATCATCAACTACCAGCTCTTGAGATACCAAATGAGTGAGAACTCGGTGGAATTATGGGGTATTTAAAAGTTGAACACGTAGTTTCTGATGAGATGTAGCTGAGGACCTAATCTTATCTACTCTATATTAGAAGATTTTAAGTTTCAACGTCCCCATGCAACAAGCTCGAGTCAAAGGCCCCATGGATGGCAAATTTAACAGATTGTTGCTTACACGTTCATCAGATACGTGTTCAACTAGATTAAAGCGACCTATTTTATTAGTTGAATCACAAGTTCGGGCTCTTTTTGTTTTGATGTCTCCCTTTGAAATTGGAATCCACCAACGGGTAGTTTCACATTTTATTCTTACTTCCCATCGGGCCTTTCAAGTATTTTCACCGAAATGACACACTCCCAGATTCGTATGGTCTCATCTGTTAGTTCAAGAAAACACTCTGTTATTCCACGTAAATCTGCATGCGATCCTTCAAAATTTTAAGGATCCATACACATTCACACGCTGGCTTATCACACTTTTTTAATTTCCAGATAAAAAGATCTATGGGGAGCGTACAATTGACAATATGAAAATCATTAGAATCGATTATATCCACTTGATCAAAGACACTGTCCCATATGCCCGACTTCAATGTGCTTTTATTTTCTATTTGCAACGGGAAAGGCCTAGGAAGCAAGATCGCTCTTCAATTTTGCGCTGTGCCTAATACATGTATGTGAAAGAACCACGCCATTTCATAAGTCATGCCATCTCTGATTAGTATGATAGCCATAAAACAGCTTTGGCTCAGCCACAAACAATAACCGGATTGAAGAATATGCAACTTCTCAAGCAATGGTATTTAATAGCCAGGACAACATAGGTTGATGAACATCATATTTGATTCTTTAGTTTCATATTTTCACACTAAGTTACTCTTTTAACAACAGTTCTCATACCACCAACCTTAAGGACCCTAGTATGCAAATAATCCTATAATAGTAAATCAAGAAAAAGAATCTTAATAGAATACACTGAAATGCTTATCAAGATATAGAAGAGATGTTTCCATTGAAGTAATCAGTTTACCATCATAGCCTAAAAAGTTCAGATAATGATTAGTAGGAGGCTGCCACCTTGAGAAGCAGGCTGATGGCAAAACAGGTATGAGTGTACCAGCTACCAAAAGGGTGAAAGAAAATAGTATATCACTGCAGAAGAAAACAAAAGAGCTGGAACTTAAGATCATTAACTTGGCTAGATAAAATAAAGTGTCAAAACACGAAGTGACATGGAACATGCCATAAAGAATGACAAACATTGGAGAGAAAGAATTGCATTGTATGTCAAATCATACAGCCCTCAGCCAGGGAAAGGTAAGGGTCAGCACTAATTAACAAACTTCACTGTATTGTTGAATGTAGAATTGAACCAGCTATTTCACATAAAAAGCATCAAACATATTTTCAGTCCTTAAAGTTATTTTCTACTTCAATCTTCTGACTATTAAATCATTTTATAACTTTGCTAATCATTTTAAATTAGAATTTCTGTGAATTATCCTCAAGGAAAATCTTACACGGTATTGATGGAATTCAAGCTGGACATGCAACTGTGAATAACATGTATGTCTAGTTTGGATGTCAAGTACAATCTAAGGATATTAACAGAAGTCCTAATGTGTAATTAATTGCAAACTTCAAGTACTGAATTAGAAAAATTAATGGATGGGAGACAGAAACAGAAACTAATATCAAATTGAAAAACTGAGAATATGATTGTGGTAAAAAAAAAAAAAAAAACTAAAGATGTAAGAATTAATATAAAAAATGAAAAACCAACATCCCTTGCAGGCAATAATCTGTATATTTCAAAGAGAAACAACAGTACCTCTTACGGTCACACAAACAATATAAATATATTTCATACATAGTAGGAACCAAAAAATTTTACACTTACTATTCAAGCCATTGCTCAAACACGACTATTAGGTGCTTCCTTCCGAAGACTTGTTAGTCAAAAACCTTCGTGGAATGAATGAATGTCACCATCATGTGCATAAAGAGAGATTCCAAGATAAGAAAAATTAGCTCTGTTATGAAGAATATATCTTTAATAATTACGAAATCATGACCTAGAATGATTTTCTGGATGTCTTGCACCATGCATGCAAAAGCAAATTAAAGAGAAAAAGGGAAAACATGATGGCTTCTAGAGCCTATGGAACTTTGCAGCGCAATGAGTGCATGGCTTTATAACTCACACTTTTTGAGAACTAAAAAAATGAAAATTTCTCAGGAACCTAATCGAACTGTAATTTGAATTATTAATGATGCTTAAATCTTGTCTCCTTTAGTAAAGTTTGAATCTATGTGTTACTTGTAAAGTTTAAATATCATAATTCTGGTTTAATTTTTCATCTCCAAAACAGAGTCAAATTACAGTGATTAATCAAGTGAATGGGTTAAAAGTAGCAGATTTAAGAGTCTTTAATTGGGGACATGCAGTATTAATATAATGTTGCTCCAAATACTCCAAGTTTGGGATAGTGACTCTTACTAACAAGATGTTGCCAGAACTACTCCTGTGATTAACAAATGGAGAAGTGGAACTGAAATAACGACAAACAAAGCATGTGCAGTATTATGGTCATACCTGGCAAAAAAAGACAAGCAACAAAATTAAGATTTAATGCAGAAGACAAGACTTTCAGGGTCATTGAACAGGCAATTAAATGAAAAACAAACAACACAAGCTCTGATTTAAAACAATGCTCAACTTCAGAACTGTTACAACCAAATCCCAGCACTGCTTCATCATGCATGTGATACATTGCTTACATAGGAAGAATTAAGATGTTAAAGGATCAAGGTAGTCTTGTTATGTCACAACTATAATTATGAGTTGCGCATTGAATAAAACCCAAGAAATAAGTCCCCAGAAGATATTTCTACTAACAGAACAATTAAGCTTCAATATTTTCTTGTTAAATGATCAAGTAAAAAGTCTTAATTATATAGACTAAAAAAGATGTTAACATGAACAATAACAATATGGTTAACTTATGCAGCAAAATAAGTCATTGTTGCAACAACCAATAGAAGGCTGCAGATTACAACAAAAGTAGGGTCGAGTGCCCATTGATTCTTAGTTTCCAAGACCAAATAGAAAACAAAAATATTTCAAATTCCTTTCAATATTGCACAAATTTACACCTGCAGTGAGTCTCACAGACAAACTCAAAATTTCAACAAGAAAATTTAGTCAAAAATTTAATCCTACCAAATAATTACATGTCTGAAATAACAAGTAAAAAATGTTGTATTAAAGCTATTGTAACATACAAATCATAACAAAGAAATTCATATAAACACACTAAATGGCAACTCTCCTACTTTAAATGAAGCTTAACATCTTATGTTAACGATTTTCATTTAGAACTTCATTATAACTTAAAACCAAATCCATCTCTGGGATTATTGTTTTCATTTTTCAAAAGTTATCATTAGTCTTTCATTTGTTTTTCCCTAAAAGCAGTCCCTTCATGTTAAAGAAATGAGAAAGGTCTTGGCAATACATGTTTAGTCTACGCAAGTAAAGTAATATTCAATCTAGAAAATAAGTCTAAATGAAATTAAACGTTTCAGAAAAATCAAAAGGCCAACTATGTTTGCTTTTGCACCATCCATAGTTTGTTGTTCTGAACAGCATGTTAATGAGCAGATATGATTGAAATCCTAAATGGGAAAGACCACCTGTAATTGCCTAATACAATATAATCATGCCAAGCAAATAAAATTACTGAACATAAAAAAGATTATATATCAGCGGAAATGAACTTAGACTTGTGATATCTAGTGTGATGATAGCTGCACCAATCCTCCTCAAGAACAATTAAATCTTGACGGAATCTAGTAGGATATTCTCTCTATTAATTAAGAGTAAGGCTGCTTACGTTTGGACCTCTGCATCTCAGCAGGATTTCGACTGGACATTGTTGATGTAGTAGAATCTGGTAGGATACTGAATCATTGCTAAGACAATGAAATAAAAATGATTATCACTCGAAAAGAATAAAGTGAAATTAAAACCAAGTACAAGGTCGAACCTTTCTCCCAAAACATATTGGGCTTCTGACAAGAAACATTCTACAGAGAAACATATAGTAGAAACGAACTGCAACATTTCGGAAATCATAAATAGCTTTTCCATTTGTTGCCACTAAACATAAGTACTAAAAAAGAATTGGTTAAGCAGAAGAAATTGTCGTGAAAACAGTTGTGATCTAGAGATGGGATCTGGTGAAAAGAAGAATAATATAAGGGAAAGGGATGAGAAGGTTAATGATTTGGCGGAGATACTAAAGGGCAGCTGAATTAAGGGGAGCTGTGGAGGACGATGACATGTTGATTCTCTGGAAGCCGTTGTTGGCAACATTTGTTCTCTCTGCTATTCTTGCTTTCCTCCTCCTCTCTAAACGACGACGTAGAAAGACTTTGTGTTTGGTTTCAGCCTTCTGACCTCTTAGGACTCACAAATAAGGCGTTTTGGACTTCGGCCTTCCTTCACACAATTATTAGTTCTGGACTTGCTATTGGCCCTTCATTTTTCATCCAAGCCACTCGCCTAATGCACCATGACTTGCAAGTTTTCCCAACTGTTCACTGTATGAACCGCATATGATATGATGGTTCATATATAATAATTTGTCAGTGCAGTTGCATGGTACTAGTTTGGATTTTGAAGTTAATACAGTTGAGTTAGTAAGGGGTTATTATGCTTTAAGTGAGATTGCGGGTTCAAACTCACCTTTATGTATACAACCATTTAAAATTTGGAGTCAGAGCTTTACCTCCCATAAGGGACCTACTTGACTCGACCGGAGATTAGTCTGGGTGTGAATGACTTAAAAATATCTTCTTATAATTAATACCATCCTAAAATACTTCATTGGCCAAAAAAAAAACTAACATAATTCTATTTCCTAGAAGCCCTATTGATGTGGAACAGGTCGTTGATATTTGAATTTTTTTTTTATACAAGTGAAACTAAGAAAAAACAGCAACAAGAAAGCAAGAGTAAGGTAGCTAATGTTAGGACCCGTTTCTGAATCCCAACCCTTAACGAAACCCTAACCATAATCACTTCAATTTCTTAACACAAATCGAATCGGAAGGCATACGAAGGCGAAACAAA
>JANKOD010000193.1:28628670-28642240 GCA_026284645.1 Erythroxylum acuminatum | reverse complement strand
ATTAAGTATAAAGTTGTGTGTTCTAGGTTTCGAGGCCACAATTGGAGCAAGTGGTCTTACTGAAAGTTGTAGCTTGTGTTTCGATCTTTCCGACGCCATAAAGTTTGTAAAATCAAATTGCTTTCGGAAAGCTTTGAGTTGGATCAAAACTTTATCGTTTTTCCCCATATGCGTGGAAACGGACTGTCAGATTGTTTCACAATTTTTGGAGTCTACGCATGTTTTTTCCTCTTACTTCTCCGTGATTATTCAAGATTGTAAAGCTCTCCTTCATGAGCTATCGTCGGTCTCTTTTGAGTTTGTTAGAAAACCAGCGAATCAAGTTGCTAATACCATAGCTAGAGCGGCTAATTCTATGTCTGGTTTCGAGTGGGGGGTATGCCCTTCTTCTTTTTTCTATGACGTTTTAACATTGGATTTCAATAATATGCGCTGAGCGCATGCGTTATTGTTCAAAAAAAAAACCAACAATTTGTATGTATAGAAACTTAAATTCTAATTCTAATATTAAATAGACATATTATCATTAGAGATGTCAATTTTAGCTCGACCCGCCCGACCACAGGTGAGTTACTGGTCAAAATTGTTCGGCCCAATCGGAATGACAAAAATAACGTCGTTATATATATTTTAATAAAAAGTAAGGATAGGCTAGGCCGGGCTGGCCAGCTCTGGTCCCCGTGGACGATCTGGCTGCCAGCCAGCTCGGGGTCAAGCCAGCCCGGCCCATTGACCCTGCCTCTAGCAAACACATTGGCAATTATATGTTTAAAATAGTCTCTTCTTTGATAATAAAAATACTATTAAAATCAAATCGCACGCAAACAAAACTAGTTTAGAATTTTATTTCAGACCATCTTTCTCCTCTGTGTTTTCTTCTCTCATTTGCTTCAATTTTTATTTCTGAAAGTTTCAATCTAGAAACGAAAACCAAAAGATGGGAGAAACAATCCCTCTTCGTCGCTTCAACGTTTACCAAGCTCTCGGTGGCGGCTCAGGTCGATCCGATTTCCCCAAATTCTGTTTATTTATTTTAAGCGTTAGACTTTGTTGTTTTTGATTTTGTTTGAATTGAATTGATGTGTGATAGTTGCTGATGTTTTGCTATGGAGGAGATGGGTTGGAAGTATGATAGTCCTCCTTGGAGCAACGGGCTTGTGGTTGCTGTTCGAAAGAGGTGGTTACAATCTGTTATCTTTTGTGGCTAATGTGCTGTTCCTTCTTGTTGTTGTTCTCTTCTTATGGGCCAAATCTGCTTCCCTTCTCAATAGGTACTTTATAATCCCGATACTCTTTTGTCCTTTTTTCTGTTTCAACTTTGCTCAATTGCCAATATTTAAAACGATTTTTTTTTTTTTTGTGGGTTGTGTCTATTTAAGGTCAACTTTTGATAAATTAGCTCCTGTAAATGTAATGAATTGGGTTCTTGTTATACTGCCTAATAATTAATGATCTTATGGAGTGGAGATTGTTCCATTTGTGGATTTGTTTTTAATTAAGAAAGAAATATGAAGTTTAATTCGGTAATGTTTTTTAGGCCATTGCCACCGGTTCCGAATTTGGAGATACCTGAGGAAACTGTTGCTAAGGCTGCTGGTGTGATTCAAGTTTATGCCAACTACACTCTGTCTGTTGCCCGTGATATTGCCATTGGTAGAAATTTGAAGCTTTTTGTTCAGGTTTGGAGCTAGTACATTCTCAATTGCGCTTTTTGTGAATTTGGAAATCCTCTTCAACTTTTCGTGACTAATGCGCCTGTCCTTCTTCAGGTTGCTTCTGCTCTGTGGCTAGCATCATTTATTGGCAGTCTTTGCAACTTCCTTACCCTTGTCTACATTGGTGAGTTCTTACTAGCTAAGTGCTTAATTTTAATAGTTCCTTGAAATATTCCTTATATATGATTATTTCTGCAGGTGTTCTTCTTGCTCTTTCTGTCCCTGTATTGTATGACAAATACCAGCACCACATTGATGAGAAGTTGTCTCTAGCACATGGTATCGTTCGTGCCCAATATAGGAAACTTGAAGATATCCTTCTAAGGAATATTCCATTTCCATCTAACAAGGAAAAGAAGACTGAGTAGGGTAAGTATTTATCTGCCCCTTTCGTTTATATGAACATTTTACCTAACTTGGATTCTTGTAGGACTGATTTCTTATTTTAATTATTACTGGATATGGTGTGCAGTTCCAAACTTTGCTGGTTTATAGGCACCATATGTGATGCACTGCTATGGCAACCTATACCGATTTAGTTGTTATGATATGAAGGTTAATGAATGCCTGGTAGTTAATGTTTTTTTTTTTTTGGTAGTTAATGAATGCCTGGTAGTTAATGTTACTTATCTTATATCTAAGTTTCTAGTGGCTGCAAGTCTTTAAAATAATGATGAAAGGCTTGAATGTCAAGTCTATGGTAATATCAGGTGATCAGTTTTGCATTCAACCATGAGATTTCACCTGAAGTTTCCCTTAACAAAAATATTATGAACAAGTAGTGCTGTCTTGTTGGAATGAAGTTTCAATTTCCCTTATGCAGTGATTAAGAAATTTTTTAGTGGCTCATAATGCCTGGTGTCTCATTTTCTTCACTTCTTTTCCACTTCTGCTATCGATCCTCAAGTTTTTTCCTTTCAGTATCTGTGACTAGTATCTATACAATAGCAAGGTCCAAGCAGGAGTGATCGAAAAGCAACATATTGCAATGAATCTGTATCATAAAAGTACTCCCTTTTGATTTTGAAACAGCTATTTCTCACCTCTCATGCACTTGGTTCACTTTTTTTTGTACCAAAATGTATGAATGAAGTGAAGTTATGGTAAGAGGTTCATATCTCTTCTCGTGGATCACAAGAAATCTATTTAATTAGGGCCCAGTGTTTACCATTGATTAACTTGCACAAAGAAAAGTTGGTTTGCTGCAAAATGTCTTTTATTGGCACTCATGGAACTGAAGTACACTCGCTTTCCTATTGATTTTTGTTGTATGTATCTGATTTAACTGTATTGTGGTTGCTTGGAACACTTAATATACTCGCTGAGTTCAAATTAGAGATATAGCAATTTAATAAAGAACGTGTTCTTTGGATGCTCTCATCAGTTACCCCATTGATTTTTTGTGGAGAGGCCCTTTGGCTGTATTCCTTAAATGATTTGAAGGCATAAGAACGTGTAGATTCTCATGACGCCTGGTTTTCGCATCCAATTTAAGTTTACTCTGCAAAATGCCCAACCTTGGCCTTGACTTGTTTGTTATTTGCCAAAACACTTCATCGTTGACAAATCTAGACTCAGAAATTTTTATGGTGTCTTAAGAAGTGTTTTTGAGTGCAAAAGTTGTTCCCAAACCAAAGTACATTCAACAACAAACATGACTTGGTCTGAGATTGATTTCATTTATATCCTTGAACAAAATTCTTATGGACTCTTTACTTGCATTCCTAAGTTTAATTATTCAAATCTTGTTCTGTTTTTTGTCATTCGCTTTACACCTTCTGTTGGATCTGTTGGTCATTGATACGGGACTTCCGGTAGTTGAGCGAAGAGATCACTGATTATTAGCATCGAGATAGAATTCCAACACACACTGGCTATTGGGTTTTCGCTGATGGCGTGCTGAATATTTTAGTTACTGATGTAGCTCCCTGGGAGCACGACTGACCTTGGTATCTCCTTCAATATGAAGAATACTTATCTTTGTTTTCCCTCCACAGTATCCCATTGTTTGAATTGTATTTGAGGTGCAGTTTTGCTAGTGCTTGTGATAGTACTTCCATGGATAATTCCTTGTATGGTGTTGGGAAAATTAGGTTCTGGATATATATCGACATTTGCTTGGGAAATGAATATTTTATTTGAAACCTTGTTTCGGCATAGCATGGCTCTACGCACAGGCGCAGGCTCTCTTTTGCACTCGGTGTTAGTTACGTGGCTTCAGCTTGTAGTCCCCTTATGATCCATGAATATAATCCTTAAATCTCAGTACGGCATATATGATCTTTCAGTGAAAATCGAACCTGTGCAACTGGGATTTACCTTTTTTTCCATGAGAAATCAGTCTATCTTAACATTCAGTCCCAACTAATTGAAAAGAGTCAGAATCTGTTATTTTGGGTAACAGTCTACTTGGAAGAGACTTGAAAGTAATGTCGGTCACTATTATAAACACATTTGTAATGACAGCAATCGGACAAGCTTTAAGGCTGGGGTTCACGTTCAATAACTGATATTTACTCGCTCAGACTATGAAACATCACAAATTGATAGAGGAATACAAGATACTAATCCTGGAAATAACCGTATTATCAAACTTAATGATAATCTTCAATCCTCAAAAACGTTTGGCTCGCCTGAATCCAGAGACACTTACCACAAGGAGGCAGAGAATTTATGCAACCTTTGGGATTGGAATCCTATCTGAAGGTGGCGAACGTAAAAGCTCTAAGGAGGAAGCTAGCCCCAAGAAATGAGAAAGTATAGTGTTTGCCGATGCCTGTGACAGAATATATTATACGCAAAAGAAAAATAACTCAAGATAAAACTCTTATCCCAGAATACACCGTTTATACCCAGACATGGGATGTTACTTTATCCATTGTTTCGTGTCTAGTAATATCAACTACTTTCACTTATCATATGCAAGCAGAACAACCAAATAATACTGTATGGTGGACTTTCTGAATGAGTAATACTGATCCAGGTTAGGCGTTGGAGTTTCATCAGAGATAAAGAGAGACATCAAACATTTCTGTTATGTCAACTTTGCCAATGAATTCAGTGATCAGGACTCTGCAATCAAACAGTAAGAAATAGAGTACCTGGACCACGAATACATCCAATGCAAGAACAGGATTGTAGGCTGGCGAAATTCGTTGGTTATAAGGATTAGCAGAGGAGGTTAGAGCCTGTGCAACTAGCAATCCCACTGTAGCTTGCATGCCAAGAATAGCGGCACCCATACCCAACAGATTCAACACTATGCCATTCTTTAAGCTTTTCACTACATCAGCACGTGGAGGTGCCTAAAACGCAGTAACCAAAGGAACAATGAGTACAGAAGTCTCACAATAGACGTACTGAATTGTCAATGAAGAGACCATATTGTACCAAGAAAATTAAGCAAATCTTTGAAAAAGCAACTTCAAGGCATATATCAAATTTAGCAACATTCCTAAAGTAACCATACATGCTGTGGAGTGTGGACAACTTAAGAACCAGGAAGGGACAATTAATAATTTATATTTTATTTTTCCACACTGAGGAATCCTTCTCATGGTCCAACATAAATTTCATAAAGAAAAATAGGACGAGCCACAGAATCAAGTAGACTTGTGCATCAAAACCACAGGTCCATGTATCGTCACAAACAACAACTTGATGTGAATTATAGTACACCCAATTTATCATAATCCTATAATTGAAATTAAGATAATTAGTTAATTACGGTATGAAAGATCTTTTTTATTTATTTATTCAAGATTAATTTTATAAAATCCTGTAAAAGGATGGTGTGATATTTTCTATCATTTTATATATTATGTAAAAGAATTCATTAATGAATTGTTAGTATTAAGTCAAATGCATTTTGCTTCCATCTAAATTATTATCATAATTAATGGTATATAGTTTTTTTTCCTTTGAAAAATATGGCTACAAGCTGAAGTTAACCGTCAATCCATGTTTGTGTGGAGTTATATTTGTAGTCCCACTAAGTTTCAGCTAGACCAATTTGAACCCTGTTATGTAAAGGTGACCACTCAATCAGTATAGGTTGGGACCATTGGATGGAGATGGTGATCTTCCTGGCATTTTCAACTGTAGGATATTGTTAAAATTTAGAAACGTCATGAGAAATAGAAAGAATGATTATGTAATGGTTATATATATGGTTTTGTATGCTGGTTGGTCTAAACCTGGAAACTAAGAGAATGAAGCTTGAGTTGAGTAGACTGGTGCGAAGTCCTGATCAAATCCTCTGATCCTTAGCCAAAAACATGAAATGGGGTGAACTCTTTTTTCTGCACGTACGTCTAGTCTAGCTAATTCCGATTGTGATTCATTCTTGGGAAAAGGACTGTTGGATTATGGTCCCAATATTATATGTGTCTTAGCTCTTTCGAATTTGCTCTATCAAACATGATTCCAACTGGAGGCTTAAGGAGAAATATGTGTTAATTGGAATGGGTGGCTAGAAGAAGATTGACGATATCCTTGAATTCATCTTTCATCTTTCTTTTTTTTTCTGAAACCAATGAAAATTACATTGAAGTTTAACTTTGTTAGTCCCCATTGTCTGTCCAACTGTTCTTATAATTATGTTAAAGATAGAATTTGAGGTGGGTATGCCGTGGATGCATCTAAAGAAATAGATGTTCTAAGTTTGGAGAGTAGGAATCTAAGAGATGGTAGGCTATATATTATTCACTTTATGTTGTATTCTGAAGATTCTGGAACCGCTGACAGAAATTTTGATGAGTAGGTTTTGTACAAAGCTTCCTGGTTCTGGAAGAACATACTGAATCCATTATTTTAACAGTGCTCAACTCAGCATTATTGTTATTGCAAGTTAAGTGAGCTCGTGACCGAGAACAGAAGAAAAGTGACAATGTTTTCTCCCAACAAGCTAAAAAGGAACAAAAGCATATTGGTCCACTAGGAAGAGCAAATTTCACTATGTTACTACTCAAAGGAAGGAAGTGAGTGGACATAAGTTAATTTCAATACTAATTTATTGTATGGATGAGTTCGACATAATTGATCAATGAAGGGGAGAAGATTAGTTTACCTAAAGGAAGGGAGTAGTGGATTGGTTGAGGGATTTGCAACTTAAAGAAACTAAGAGATTAGATTAGTTTGTGAATGAAATGGAGCTGTTGTGGATGGGCATTCCAGTGGTAGACCAGAGTCATGCACAACACCCTCGTCCCCAGGCCAGGCCAGGCCAGGCTCCATTATCTTTATTTTACAATATCTTTTTATTTTTTTACTCCTACTTTTTATTTCTTTTTTTCTAACTTCTGTTCATAGTGGTAGATTCTCAATCTGCTTGTGTTAATTACCTGTCATGTAGAAGCACAGGACTCTACAGAACTGAAGTGACTGAAAGAAAAATAAACAAGAAGCCAAGCCTCCTTTAACAAACTATGGGCTCCAACTCACTTGGATGTCTTGTAGCAGCAGATACAAGATTCCTCTCTCACTTCATTATACAGTGTAATCAATTTATGGTCATGGATATGCAACAAAGATGTAGACTTTTTGGTCCAAGCAAAACCGATCGATTTATAAAAGCCAATAGTAAACTTAATATTCGTATTGTCCTTTTTTCTTTCCCCTGCTCCTGCTCCTGCTCCTTTTTGTTTGCTTCCCAACCTCGCTCCTTTCATCATATCAGTACACAGTGTATTAAAGACCGGTTCTTCCCGCTGCTCTCAGTCTCTATCCACAACCCAAAGCTAACTTTTCCTTTCTTAGTACATCCGTTTTCACGTCTTCACAAGGCACGGACAAGTTTCTTTCACTACATGTAGACATCAACATTAACTACTACTCTCTGCCCTTCCTTTGTTTGCAAAATAAACTTTATTCCTATCGATTTGTTCACCAGAACAACTATGACTACGGTTGTTCACCATCCCTCTCCCTCACCTCACCTTCTCCTTCCAGTATGAATATGCAACGTCTTTCCCTTAACTTGTTTTACTAGCTCAAGCAACCATGAGTTTACTCATTGTTCTTCATCTGTTGGCCTGTGTTATTTTTTTAGTTCTGGTTCCCACATTAGCTCTCAACACAGATGGGGTGCTCCTTCTTTCCTTCAGATATTCCATTGTCAGTGACCCTTTATCGGTGTTAAAGAGCTGGAACTACAATGACAAAACACCATGCTTGTGGAATGGTGTTACCTGCTCAGAGATAGACGGTCCTGGTGCAGAAGACTTGTTCAGGGTCACAGGTGTTGTGCTTCCTAATAGCCGGCTTTTGGGTTCTATCCCACCTGACTTTGGCTACATTGAACACCTGAGACATCTTGATCTCTCCAATAACTTCTTAAATGGGTCGTTGCCTGATTCCATTTTCAATTCAACTGAGCTGCAAGTTATTTCTCTTTCAGGTAACGAAATATCTGGTGAGATTCCAGAGTCTATTGGTCAATTACGGAGTTTACAGCTGTTGAATCTTTCTGGCAATGCCTTGGCTGGGAAGTTGCCTGAGAAATTGACTACTTTGCAGAATCTTACAGTTCTTTCTTTAAGAAGCAATTACTTCTATGGTTATGTTCCTGGAGGGTTTAGTTCTGTTGAAGTCCTCGATCTGTCGTCCAATCTACTAAACGGGTCTTTGCCTCTTGATTTTGGCGGAGACCATTTGCGTTTCTTGAATATCTCGTACAACACGCTTTCAGGGCCAATATCACCAGAGTTTGCTAAGAAAATCCCAGTCAATGCAACTGTTGATCTCTCTTTCAACAATCTAACCGGAGCTATCCCGCAGTCCATGTCTTTGCTTAACCAAAAGACAGAATCTTTCATGGGAAATGTGGATCTTTGTGGCAAACCCTTAAAGAATATTTGCTCAATCCCATCAACGCTCTCTACTCCACCAAACATTACCACAACCTCACCAGCAATTGCAGTGATTCCCAAGTCAATAAACTCAACCCCAGTAACACCAAGCTCAGCGGGAACGCAAACCAGCACCGAAAATCAATCCCAAACCCGCCTCAAACCAGGCAGTATAGTCGCTATTGCCTTAGCAGACGTTACAGGTATAGCTCTCCTTGCCATAGTCATTCTTTGCGTATACCAAAGGAGGAAGACAACTCTTAATGACCAGACCAAAACCAAGCCACCGAAGAACCCGCCAAGACTACCACCGCCACAAACCACAACATCAAAATACGAGACAGAAGCAAGAAAGCCAGCAACTTGGTATTGCCTGAGAATTACAGGTGGGGAAGAAACATCGGAGACAACAATTTCAGACAGTGACGGCGAAAGTGATGATCATCAGCAAAACGAAATTACAGACTTTAATGATCACAGCGAGAGCAATTACTACAACAACGGAGGGAAGCTGGTGATGGTGGACGGAGAGACGAAGCTAGAAATGGAAACACTATTAAAATCATCGGCTTATGTATTAGGAGCAAGTGGCGTGAGCATAGTTTACAAGGCTGTGCTGGCTGATGGTACAGCTTTTGCTGTGAGGAGAATTGGAGACAACGGAGTTGAGAGACTAAGAGACTTTGAGAACCAACTGAGGGTCATAGCTAAGTTAAGGCATCCCAATTTGGTTAGACTTCGAGGGTTTTACTGGGGAGACGATGAGAAACTAGTTATCTATGACTATGTCTCCTACGGCAGTCTCGCTTCATCTGGTCACAGTACGAGTTTCCTTCACACTCGCTCTCTGTTTCTAGCGTCTTTTAGTAAAATTTTCTTGTTTCTGCTAAAGATACGCTGCATGTCTCTGGTACCTGTTAATATTACTCTTCTAATTTATACTAAATTGTACCGTTAACCAATTTCAGGAAAACCTGGTTCCTCGCCTAGTTATCTACCACTTGAAGTCCGGCTCAAGATAGCAAAAGGATTGGCCGGTGGATTAGCCTTCATCCATGAGAAGAAGTACGTGCATGGCAACATCAAACCGAGCAACATCCTCTTGAACTCAGATATGGAGCCTGTTATCGCGGATTTCGGGCTCGGTCGGCTTTTCTCCGGTGGAAACTATAAAGCGAACAACTCCGGCCACCACTTCGGGAGTCAAAGATCCATTGGTAACTCGCAGGAACACCCCATCGCTGCCAGCCCCTATACAGCAGGTCCCAGCACTAGTACCTCCATAGCCACCCCATCACCATATCAAGCCCCAGAGTCCTTGAAGAACCTAAAGCCAAACCCTAAATGGGACGTCTACTCGTTTGGCATTGTTTTGTTGGAACTTTTCACCGGTAGAGTGTTTTCAGAGCGAGAGTTGCGTCAATGGGCAACCGGTTCAACGGTGGAATACAAGAGCATGGTTTTCCGATTGGCTGATGTGGCAATACGATCTGACGCGGATGCCAAGGAGGATTGTGTGGTGGCATGTCTGAAGTTAGGGTTTAGTTGTGCTTCTTTTGCACCACAAAAGAGACCATCCATGAAAGAAGCACTTCAAGCACTAGATAAGATATCAGCTCCCTGTACTGTTCCAAGCTAATTTATGTACTAGGTCCCCCTGATAAAGTGCCATGGTTGGGTGGGCATAAAGGGTATTGCTTCTTTTTATCTTTTGTTGACTTTAACGGTGGATAAAGAAAAGGAGAATGTGTTATATGTAAAAAGGTGTTTTGTCTCATGTTTTTTTCTATTTTCTTCAGTTTTATATTTAGAAGTTTTTTTTGTAACGAGATGTTTTAGAAAGGTCTTAATTATAGGAAGACTTTTTTAACCTATTTATATTCAGATTAATTTTCATTCAAACTGGATAGATCTTTTACGAAAGATAGAATTCTAGTCTCAAATTTTAAATAACTACATACATGAGTACGATTTAAACTTATATCGAGCTCCTTATTAACTCATCTGCAGCTTGAGATTAGAAGATCATAATTTTTAACCATTAAAACATGAAGACATCATAGCTCTTGTGGTATTTTATTATTTGCATGCTTTATTGATCCAAATGCAATGATTATCTGCCACCTAAAAGACAATAAGGCTGTCATGTATTTGATATTTAATGTGGTAACTCGTGCATAAAGCCAGTCACTCACATAAAAGAAAGCAATTGTGACTTTTGAAAACTTGTACAAAAGAGAATGATGTGTCTTTCAGGTTTTTGTATGATTGACTTGGAATATGGAAATTGAGTCGGTGGGAGTGGGAGGGGACAAGATCTTCTGTCCAATTTTATGGTGTCTTATTGTGTCCAGTAAATCTCAACCATTTATTTATGCGGGTTTCGCGTGGGCTCCACATAAATAAACGTGGAGCTCGCATAAATGAATGGCTGAGATTCACTGAACACAATAAAACACCATAAAACTGAACAGAGGATCTGAACCCGAGTGGGAGTAGGCTGCCCTCATCTTTTTGTTTTGTTATGGTAACGGCATTGGTTACTGGTGATATGGAAATGATGGGTTGTATTAACTGGGCGATACATAATGGATCATTTAGTTGGGTCTTAAATCATATTCAGAGCAGTAGCTAATCTCAATAATTGCTATATGATCCAACAAGCATGGACCATACTATAATTTTAGTCGTGGGAACGGAAATCATAAACCATCAGAACCTGCAATCTGCAAACACAACAAGCATTGTTGATTGTTGAAAGGAAAGAAGGTATTTGCTATATGTTCAAAGAGTTGAGATTAGTTCTTTATATGTTACTAGTCCTCAGCCACCGTTTTTTATTTATAAATATTTATGTTAATTTATTATATTATGAGTATTTATTATTCTAATAATATGAGGATATGATATTTTTGTCTATTATATGTGCTTTTATCTATCCTTCATTTAAAATTATTCAGTTTAAAGTTTTGATCTAATAAGTATAATATTTTGGACAAATAAATAACTTTTTATAAACACTATAATTATTTATGGATGGAATATGTGTGATGAATTTAATAAGATGTGCTAAGAATTTCGCTAAATAACCTTTTATTTACAAAATTTAGATGATGTATCGAATTTTACTAAATTTAAATAATGTCTGTATCATAAGATCTTGAGATTGTGAATGAAGGTTTTCAAATTTATACAATTAAAAGTTTACTCATCGCAACTAATCTCCTAATTTTAATGTTGCTTTCCAAGTTTCAATCAAGTATGCAAGTTTCAACATTATTTCAATTTCCTACAAAACTGTGGAAGAGAAATAGGTTAACTTCAACTCCTTTAGGTTACATTTGGTTGAACGTAAAGTTTTTAATTGAATAGAATGTAATATGATAGAATGGAATGATTTATCATAGCATGTAACGTAAATGAATGTAATATTAGAAAATTGTTGTTTGAGATGGATGAAGGAGTTTATAATTTAATATAGTAAAATTTTGTTTAGATGAAGGGTTTATAATGTAATATAGTGTAAAGTTGTTTATCTTTTTACATTTCATCCTAAACCCCCTAAATTAGAGGTTTTTCATTGTTACTGTTTAGGATGTAATGAGATGCAATATAAGACCCTCTTCTTCCATCTCATTCTATTTCATCTCATTATAAAACCTCTTCCCAAACGATGAAATAATATTACATTTTATTTCATTCCATTATAAAACCTACAATCAAATATAGCCTTAAGCTTTGTTAAAATCACAGTACTCCTACAAGCTGGTGTTCAAAGTCGACCATGTTTTTCAGAGCTTTCACTTTATAACACATAATATTACCAAAATTTCTATCTAATAACTATTCTATTGAGTTTGCGGACCAACAAACAGGTATATGTATCACTTCCCAGTTAGCGGTAAACAAAGGTTTAAATAATGTTTTTCTCAAACGTGATTTTACATAAATTTTAATCTAAGAAATAATATTTTACATAAATTTTAATTTAAGAACTTAAGGTTATGTTTGTTGGTAGGTTTATTAATGGAATGAAATAGAATGTAATATTATTTCATCGTTTGGGAGGAAGGTTTATAATCGAATAGAATGAAATGTGATGAAAGAATAGGGTTTCATATTACATCTCATTCCATCATAAACAGTAAAAAAAGAAAAAACCTCCGATTTGGGAAGGTTATGATGGAATGTAAAATGATAAACAACTTTACACTATATTAAATTATAAACCCTTCATTTTTAACAACATTTCACTATATTACATTATTAACTCTTCCATCCCTCCCAAAACAATAATTTTCTAATATTATATCCATTTACATTCCATTCCATTCCATTAAAAGCCTCACGTCCAATCAAACATAGCCTAAGTACACCTAAAATAAAAGTTTGAAGATAAAATTAGGTTTTTTGCTTATAAAATAATTAGAAAAATATTTGGCATACATGAAAAAACTATTTGAAGTCAATCACCTTTTTTTTTGTAACGAACATAACCAAGTCATGCAACCTCTTATGCTCCAATCTATTCCTTTTCTTGGAATAGATAAATTCAAATGTGCTCTAGTTTCATTCACACCCAGTTACACTCACACATTGACTTAAAATCTGAATCGCAAACCTTCTCAATTCTGGAACACTACTTCTAAATTGATTCCACCAAGAAACTGCAAGCTATAAGATAACAAAAGTAGTGTTATAAAAAAATAAAGTGATAAATAATTTTCAACAAATAAGAACTAGTAAATACGTAATACCTGGAGAAAGTTTTCCTCTTTGTCGAATCGCAATCAACATTCCAAAATCCCCATTACACAACTTATAAAGCTCCATTTGTGAGCTTAAAATATCTTGCATTGTGTCATGAGAAACAATTGTTGTAATTGTGAAAAGCATTCCTCTACTAATTTCAGCTTGCTTTTCAACATCTAGTCTAAAATACACACTAGGATTCAAAAATGCCCCAGCTGCAAACAATGGAGAAGAAAGTTGTTTTCTCCTTCTCTC
>JANKOD010000193.1:28570625-28582121 GCA_026284645.1 Erythroxylum acuminatum | reverse complement strand
AATAAATAATAATTTAGTTAAGTTTAATTAATTGAATCAGGTTTAATAGTTGAATTGAATTGTTATATTAGTAATATTTGATTAATCTATATATAATGTTCATGCCATATATATTTTACTGTTATATTTTAATGGAAATTTAAGAGAATGAAATTTTTAGAAAATTAAAAATTATAAGGAATTATTTTAAATTTTTAAAATTAAGAATATTGATTTACTTAAACCACAAAAGTCTCGATATGGGTTTAACCCAAAAAAAGTCTCGATATGGGTGAAAGAACTCGTAAGTTGGAAACCCAAACTGTCGGATCCAAAAAAGCGTGTCCTATCAAGAAGCTCTACACGTTGGGTGGGAGAAAGAAGTCGCTGAACTATGAAACAAGGTTTTTAAAGCAGACCGGAAAAATTTAAACCAGCTGGTTTTTATACATAGAGGTTATTAGGTGAAACCGAACAGAACCACTGATCGGTTCAAACTTTTTCTGGTTGATCCGAACGGTCCGGTCCGATTTTTAAAACCTTGATTTTAAGTGTGGCCTAAAGTTGTTAGTTAATAGTATTATTTTGAATTGTTAACATAGACATCTATGAACTTAGGTCAATCATAGACTCGTCTAGATTCATTCATCAATTGAGATAAATTGAAAAAATGTATTTGTTGGGTACATTCTTAATAAAATCGAGATTATGATAAGAAATACAAAAAAATGCGCTTACCGTTTTTTCTCTATTTTATGTCGCTTCATTTTTATGATGTTAGGTCAACCGGGAAAAAAGCAAAAACAATGTATTTTTGTAAGGCTTTTATTTTACTTTACGTAATCTAGCATATAAATTGATTATTTACCTTTTATCTTTATTATAGGTGCATAATTGCTTTCTTTATTTCATAATTTTACACCTTCCTATTTATATGTCTAACCTCTCTTTTTTTTAATGCAGGGAGTTGAAGTGTTTCCTGACCCGTACCGATATTAAGATAATAACAATTCTACCTTAGGTGAGATACTCTAATGATTGTTATTTCTTTATTATTAAGTTAATACTATTTAACGACTTATGAGTGCTTCAATCTTATCTTGTTTCTTTATTCTTATATATATATGGTTTTGGACAAGTTTGGAAGGTGATCTTCATATGTATTTAGACTGATTGGTTAGGGCATCATATGTTATGAATTATGTTACTTAGAATCAAAGTTGTGAATACCGTACTGGACTTGCTACCGGATTGGGTTCTGGTAAGTACTATATCAGTACCAGTCAATACTGGATACCGTTTCGGGTAATTTTTTAAATTTATGAAATAGTCCCTGATTTTTTTTAATTTGCAAAATAGTCAATTGATATATTGTACAGTTGTACTGTATACTTTATAATATTACATCAACCTTGTCTCCAAATATCATAATAATAAATAATAATCACAATTAATATGAAATAACACTAATTTTTAAATATTTCACATATAAATAATAATCACAATTAATATAAAAAAGACAATTATCATCATACAAAAATAAAATTAAGAATAATACAAAGGATTTAAAATATTACAATAACACAATTTTATCATATAATAAATAATAATTACATCAAAACATCCAATAAAAAGAATAATAAATATCTTTAACTCTCAAACTATTACAATTTACAATAAAAGTTTGTGATGAGAAAACAATAAAGTAGAAGCCAAACTTGAAACAAAAAAATTTACAATTACATTACATATACAGAATTTAACATATACATCAAATATAAGAAGAGAAAAAACAAAAACCTGGAATGAAATTCAATCGTCTATGGGAGAATATTCGCTATAACTGCACTGACCCCAGTTATTATTTGGTACAAAATCCTCATAATTGAGTGGAGCTTCATCAACATTATCATTCAAATTTAATGCACCAAATGATATGTCAATGTTTTCCTATCCAAGATTATCTTCCAAGTCATTGACATCTACCAAACTCGATTCTTCAGAAACCCATTCCTCCAAAATATCAATATTATTAATAGAAATTGGATCAGTTGAACTACTTGTGTTATTAAGACTTCTAGTAAAAAATAAAATTTAGTTATTAGAAAATTATAAGAAATTATATCAAAATTAGTAATGATAATTACATACCTTTCTCGAAGCTTTAAATTGTAACGAACAAAAACTAAGTCATTCAACCTCTTATGCTACAATCTATTTCTTTTCATAGAGTGGATAAATTCAAATGTACTTCAGTTTCGTTCATAGCCTGTTGCACTCACACTTTCAATTAAAATTTGAATTGCAAACCATTTCAATTCTAGAACATCATTTTCGAATTGATCCCACCAAGAAATTGTAAATCGTAAGATAACAAAAGTAGCGTTATAAACAAAATAAAGTGATAATTAATTTTCAAAAAATAAAAAGGAAACAACTAATACCTAGAGAAAGTTCTCTTCTTTGTCGAATAACAATTGACATTCCAAAATCTCCATAAGACAACTTATAAAGCTTCATTTGTGAGATTAAGAGATCTTGCATCGCGTCAATGTCAATAATTATTATAATAGTTAAAAGCATTCTTCTATTAACTTCAGCTTGCTTAGTAAATTCCAGTTTAAAATAGACACTAGGATTCAAAAATGCCTCAACTGCAAACAATAGAGAAGAAAGTTATCTTTCCCTTCCCTCATTAATGATTGAAAGATATGGTGTGTACAAAGAATGTCTATGTTTCATACTGGTCTTAATTGCTTCCGTCGCTCTCTTCACAGCATAAAAAAAACCCATTGTCGGCTTTTCTTCACTATTAGCCAAGCGAAGCACCCTTACCAAAGGCTTATAAACTCGGATAACAAATTGGCATTGAGACCAAAACTCTTTATCTTCCAGTATAATTTTATAAACCTCCACACTAACATTAGACCTAACATGTTGAGATGCAATCCACTTATCACTTGTAAACATTTGTCTTAACTCTTTCTTCATCGTAACAAAAGACTTAAGTGATAAGAAATTTGTTGCAAATCTTGTCACAACAGGACGACATAAATTCCTACAATTGGTAAATTCTTTTCTCGTTAAATTCAATGCCCGTGCACGATTATAGATGAACTTGGTAACCTTTTTAACTTTCTACATAGTCTCATCAATAATAGGAAAATACCTAAGATCCTTATATTCTCCTGCATTAGGTCAATGCAATGTGCAATACAAGAAGTCCAAAAAAGAGTTATACTTATTCTGCAACCTTTTTCTTGTCGCTTTCTAAGTGGAATCATTGTCAGTAATAAACTGAACAATATTTTTTGGCCCTACTTTATTCACAACTTCATCAAATATCCCAAACAAAGTCTCATTATTCCTAATAAGGCTAGATGCATAAATAGATTTAAAAACATAGAGCTATTTGTAGAATAAACCAAAAAATTAATAATAGGCTCTTGTCTCTTATTTATCCAACTATCACACATGATTGAACATTCATAAGTAGCTCAATTCATTTTTCTTTTTGCCTAATAGCTTTTAATTTCAGAAATAGAACAACTCAAAAGTTTACCTCTTAAGCCCTCAATCGAAGGACCTTTGTATCCCAGATCATAAGAGGCTATTGCATCCATTATAGGTTGATAATAATAAGACAGAGAAGCATTGAATGATAAACCTGTATCATACCACTATCTAGTTACTGTTATATCGACATTGTGAGTCCCATCTCTTGATTGCATTACACTACAAATTGAAGGTCGGGCTCCAGGAGTTGTTCGTGGTGCAAAAAAACTAGTCATCTGCCTTCTTCTCTTTCTCACATCAGGTCCAGGTACTTCTTCTTGGGTCTACGATGGAACACTACCAATACTACTACCACCACTACCACTACCACTACCATTACCACCTTCAACATTTCCACAATCACCATGAAAACTAGAAAACGAACTTTCACTACTAATTTCAAAATTCAACCTTTCCATTTTATCTTTCTCATGTTGATATTCTTCAAGCAATGTTTTCATTTGCCACTTCACATCATGACTTAATTTTTTACAGGGTTCCATATCTCCTTTAACCCCAGCTAAATGTTTCTTTAATTGGGTGATTCCTCCACCTTTCAAATGTTTGTTACAAAACAAGCAAATAGTATGATTCCTCACACCGGGAACAAATGCAGTATCAGCCTAAGTTAGATCATTGTATCTTTATGAAGAGGTTTGATCAAGAGTACTTGAACTTCTTTCCATGTATCTATAAAAATAAATGAATGTATATATCAAAATAAATAACACATAATTTCATTACATAATATGCATGTCCATATTCTATAAAAATAAATGAATGTATATATCAAAATAAATAACACATAATTTCATTACACAATATGCATGTCCATATTATATAATATAACTCATTTTGTATGATTACATTATACAAAATTCAATTTTATCGACTATAATTCACTATAAGTAAAAAACTAACAATTTAATTATTCAACATTTATAATTACACAAAACATACATAAACAATTTTCATTTCCAACAATCACAAAACATACATAAACAATTTCTATTTCCAACAATTTCGAACAATTTCAATTCAAAGTTTCAAACCCGAGGATCAAGTTGAAAGGAATGATTTACACAATCGTCAAATAATGATTGACATATCTTATACAATTGTTCATACACATCTATTCATAACATGAGGATCAAGTTGAAGGATATAATTTCTTTGAAAATGTTTTTTTTCTTATTTAAAGCTTTAAATCTTCTTTTCATTTCTAACAAACCATAATATTATATACACCATTCTAAACTTGGTAACTCGTTCATTACTATGCGCACATGACAAAGTAAGCCGATTGTAAAGATTTGTATTCACTTATGGTGATGAAGATTTTGAATGGAGGGTTGCTCTTCACACATTGAAGGAAGAAGATAATAAACTCTTAAGTGAAGCTTAGGGAGTGGAGTTATTGGGGTTCAACTACTAAAAATCTTCCTTTTCTTACTCTTTTATTATTGATATATTTGTTTTCCAATTGTTTTATATGAATTTGTAAATAGTCATTTATTATAGTAATAAATTCATTAATTAGTTTTAAATAGGAGTAAAAGTGAAGATGCACAATTTATCCCCCTTTCAGAAATAACACTTCTTTGTTGAAAATTTTTATTTGTTATTAGTATGTAAATTTCCTTAAGTCTACTTGTTCTCTTCTTTCTTTAATTAAATCAAGTCAGCTAGTGACATTGCTTCACTGACATTAGGACTGTTATTTTTTGCGATAGCATCAACTCGATTAAGATGATTTCTTATGCTCCGTATTTCAAGTTGAACAGAGGTTCCCCTATTGTTCTCTTTAGGGTAGTTCAATAACTCCAAAGAATGCTCTGTAATTTATTTGCCCATATGCCTTTAGCCTCATTAATCATTAATTTTTACCCTGCAAGATGGCCCTATTGGTAACTCTCACGAGATTTTTAGCCTATAAGTGTATGAAAAATGAAAATTTTAATTTGATGCCTTAGCCTACACAACTTTTTAAGGTTTAAATAAACGAACTGCAGAACATTGTCTATTACTATAGATACAGGAACACCATATATAAATATGGTATCGCTTATCAAAAATTGCTCAACTGTCTTTCCTAATATATTTGGATAAGACTCTTCTTCAGCCTACTCTGTGAAGTTATTGATTGCAGTAAATAAAAGTCTATGTTGTCTGATTATAGACAAAAATGGGCATAAAATGTTCATATTTCATCGTGTAAATGGTAATATAGATGATATATATATAGGAATATTCAGTCACAAGTTGGTGGTGATATCTTTTTTGCAATAACTTGAATGACTCGTACTTTACATCATTCTTGGAGGTTTTAAACTCATGTTTTTGGTAGTATTTAATATTAACTTCTGATAGACCTTGAGCAGTAATGTTAGCTCTACTTCCATCTTCACATGATGCACTATTAACATTCATCGTCTAAACAAGTCAAACTTCAAAAGAATGTTCAATTGAATATGATCTACTAATAAAGATAATGCACTCAACTATAAAGTTTGCTAATAGCTAGGATTTGGCCAATGTTTAAGGAGTGGATTTAGCCTCGAATTCACTAAACTCTACAAATTGTTTCACCATCCTTCCTGATGTCTCTAGCTTATATAAAATGTGTCACAATAACGGTAGGATGAGCCTGGAATTATGACCATCCTTTTTTAGCCAACATGACAATAGCCATAATTGAATTCTTCATTCTAATGTATCTAATTTTTGGTCCTTAGAGGATTTTTGCTTACATAATAGATATGCCTATGATTTTCTTCATTCTAAACTAGCAGAAAATTGATTGCTTTTGATGAGGCCAAGATGTCTACGCATAGAATTTCACCAATGGGAAGAGGGTCAAAATGAGAGGCAAGTTTTACAAATAGCTTTTCAAATCTGCAAACACTCGTTCAAACTTATTGTTTTATTCAATTCTTTTACTCTGTTCAAGTATTTTTGAAGAACAAGAGATATCTTTGAACAAATTTGGAAAGAAAATAAGACAAATTTGTTAGTTTACCTAAAAAGGTTTGGGCCTCCTTTAAGGTTTATGGTGTCTTCAGATTAATAATGGGGATAACCTTCTAGCTTAATATACAGCGCAAGAACTTTTTACTGGAAGATCCAAATACACACTTCTTAGGGTTTAGCTTCATGCAATATTTCTTCAATATGTTGAAGCATTTTCATAGATCTGCCTAGTGATCCCCTCATTGTTTTGTCTTAACAATCACTATCGTCCATATGAACCTTTATATTTCATTTGATCTGCCCATAAAATATTGAATTAACAAATCTATGATATATTTGTCACCAATATTCTTAAGTCTAAATCACATCATCTTATAATGTTCAAATTCGTAATACTATATTATGTTTTGTATCCCCAATTTGGTTTGGCTGAATGTCTTTGACAACCTCATCCTTGCTATTATTCTCCATGACCTGGGATTCATAACTTTAATATTAATCTATTTTAATGAATTCTTCTTTTACAAAGAAGTCACGTAAACATTGTCTTAACATTTTGTGATCACTTGACACTTACCCCGTGCCTCTCTTTATTAGAAATTTCATTAGCAGTTGATATGGTGACAAGATAGCCCTTGTTTTATAAAACAAAGGTCTATCAAAACTTGGTCATTTTGGTGGTTTTCTTAGGATATTCTGTAATTATCACAGGTAGATCTATTATTTTCCTTCAAAGAGACCTGATATGCTCTAAAACCATTAGAGGAAAAGATGTTGTGTGAAGTTTTCATGACTTTAGTCCCATTTCCTTAAAGGTTTTGTAAAATAAAAAATATAAAAAAAAAGTCAAGAAAGCTATCACTATTCATTAGGATTTAGTTTACTTTAAAATTTGCAATATCTGCTTTGAGGACAAAAGGTGGCATTTAATGGATGAATGGATGGAGAGAGGCACAGGGTGGCACACGAAAACGGGCACAAATGAATTGATCCCTTGCTTTGATGACTATCATGCCTTCATAAGGGTTGCTTTGGCTTAATACTTTCTTTTCCTTAAATATGATTTATCTTCTTATATGATGTCTTTTGATTTTTATATCTACCATGACGTTCACCTGGTTACATTGTGCAAACCTTTTTAGTTACAATCATATTAATAAATCTGGTGGGTTTTTCATCTCTTCTCCTTTGATATGGTGTCCTAGACCTATGCCGTAATACTGTCTAGTTCTGGCCTCATGATTGATGTTTAAGTAAATAGGCACTTCCTTTCTTCTAAGTAACTTCTCTAATTGCTCCTATTTTAAGAGCTCACTGACGGTTTGTCTAAGGTTCCTACAGTTTTCAGTGTCATGGAAATAGTCTCAGTGGGATCTGCAGTAGTTTTTGTAAAAATGTTTGCTTTAAATTTGTGCACGTGTTTGCTATGTTTTTCATTTTTAAATAAATTAAAAGTCCAAGTCAATATGCAATCCTATCTAAAAAGGATTGTTATCTGTTATGTGATTCATAGGGATCATGATTAGGATTGCTTATTTTTCTAAATTCTTATTAGCTTTCTCAGCTATTTAAACCCAAAGCTGATATGAAATAAATGAAAGTCTTCTCCACATAAAAAAACCAACAATTGGTATCAGAGCTCTCTTGATCTTAAAGGGACCTCTAAACCTACAAACCTATAACAATAACCCATAACTCATTCTACGCTTTCCCACACCACAAACAAAAACCACACAACAATGGATTCATAATCATCGTTCACTACCATTACTTTGCCAGTGTTTGATGGAAGAAATGATCTAAGTTGGGCTATTCGAATGGAGGCCTTCCTTGAAGCAAATGACTTGTGGGAAGCTGTAGATGAATACTACGACGTTCCGAATTTGCCTTCAAATCCTACGGTGGCTCAAATCAAAATCTACAAAGAAAAAAACGGAGGAAATCTAAAGCAAAAGCTTGCTTATTTTCAGGAGTCACACCAACAATTTTTTTCCAGAATTATGACGCTCAAGACGAGCAAAGAAATTTGAGATTTTTTAAAAGAAGAATATGCGGGGAATGAAAGAATCAAAGCTTTGAAAACTTTAAAGCAAGGAGGAGTGTTAAAATGTTTGCTTTAAATTTGTGCACATGTTTGCTATGTTTTTCATTTTTAAATAAAAGTCCAAGTCAATATGTAATCCTATATAAAAAGGATTATTATTTGTTATGTAATTCATAGGGATCATGATTAGGATTGCTTATTTTTCTAAATACTTGTTAGCTTTCTCAGCTATTTAAACCCAAAGCTGATATGAAATAAATGGGAATCTTTTCCATATATCTCTGTTCCACATAAAAAACCAACACAGACCTATTCAAATTGAAATGGTAATACGGTCAGGGAAGAAAAAAAAGTACCTTCGTGTCAAGAGATGGTAGTTGTGAGGATGGCAATTGAGATGCCTCCTTGCCAAAAGAAATCATCCTTCCATATTTAAATGGCCTTTTCCACATGAATGCCTCTCTTTGTCTCACTGCTGTTGTACTTGTCATTGACAGAAAATTGCAAGAGTTTTTTGTTCAGCAAGTTACAGACATGACCTTCTTCAAGCGACCAATCCAAGTTACCCCATATAGTCTCTCCCCCTTTAGGCAGTAATGACATAATTGAATCCCATGTTCTGCACATTTGCATCACATGTTCAAGGGTTTGCAGTCCAAGATATTTAGAATCCAAAACACCTGGATCCATAGCCCTAATACATTTAAATGAACGATTTTAGATGATCAATTTCATTAATTTGTAGTATTGTTCATATAAACAACAATGCACTTTGAAGTTTTCCTCTTCAGTTCTTTCTTATCCACTTAATCTTCACATGAGTGGCGTCTTGCATAACAGGCGATTCAGATATATCATTATTAGTTAATCAGAATGAAGTTTGCAAATACTAACCTGACAGATGCAATGTCTTTTGCCTCGGCAGAAATCAAATTAGTAACTGTTTTTGGAACACCAAGAAATGTTGGGCCAATGTTCATAATTGCTTTTATATGCTTGGCACACCAACTTGGACGACCACCTCCCACTGGAGGGTCTGTCTCAACCCATTTTAGGAAGTGAAGGAAATAGACAGTCCCCATGGAGTGGGGCACCACTACCACTTTCTTATTACAGTTTGTCCTATACATAAGCTCTATTTTACTCTTCAATCTACTAAGAGTTTGGTCCCTAACCTGAACGTTTGGAGTAAGAAACATATTAAAGGAGACTCTATTATATTCATATGTAGGTTATTAACGCTTTGCAACAAGTACAAAGGAACCAAAATAGTAACTAAAGGGGGTTTGGATACAAACAAGGAAGGTTAGATCTTTTTGCCTAACCTCTAAAAGAATCAAGCATTGGCAAGTAGAGACGCATGCTCAGAAACAAGATTATGCATATTTTGATGTTCGATTCTAGAATCTTTTTTGCAAAATCACAAGGACATGATACATTTTTCAGGTTTTAGAACTTGATCTAACCTAGGTTTTAAGTAAATTTCCAAGAAAGAACTTGGATATAATGAGCTTTGAACCCCGACAGGCAATAACTGATCAAGTCTGAACTGAACAATATCAACTGCAGAAGGCAAACTCCAAATATTTTATCAAAAAGGCTGTTGATGCATCATCAATAAAGTTGCAGAAACTAAACATAATAAAAGAAGTTATACCAGTAAGTTATAGGTATATCCCACTGGCTGATTTATAATGCACATTGATGGATAGGAAAAGAGAAGAAGCATTATACCTCAGTATTCTAGAAAGAGAGCCTCCAATCATAAGCTGCCATATATATGTTTTTTCCCTTCGTAACCAATTTTTGCCAAATTCTCAATAAGAACAGCCCAAACGAAGTATCCTGGAGTGAAGTAGTCAGCTCCAACCAGTCCTGGGACTGCATGGACACGAATTCCTGACAGATCTAGGCCGGTCTCATTATGCAATAACATGTGCTCCAACCAACAAAGAGGCCTAAAATTGCCAACATAAGTCACAGTTAAGTTGCTTAACTAAACAACATACGTATTGAGTAAGAAAAATGCAAATTGTGATTCAATCATGCTAGGATGCAAATATATGTATTCAAGCAAAATGTCAATCCCTTAACATTCGAAGGAACGCCAGGCAGCAGTTAATAAATGCAACGCACAAGAAATTGAGAATACAATCAATTCCAAGGGAGTCATTTGTATGAGTTAGACAATGAAACAGAGTTTGATGAAGTTCCCATCCGAGTTTAGAAATTCAGTCCAAATTTGGTTTAATCATGCCAAAACACCGACTCAGATGAACTCAATGGCATGGATTCTCATGCCAGATCAATAGAAGTCAACAATTTTTTTTCAAATTAAGACCAAAATTGATTTAAAAAAGTATGATTAGATTAGACCCCAAACCTTTTAAAGATTCAGTGAAGCTACCACCCCAAAGTTGCTTGCCAAAAAGACCACCTGCATAGGGCTTACCTTCCCAGAGCTTTAAGCCATGAGTGACAACGCCAGGCACCAAAACAACTGGATGAAGAGCAGTCAAGCCTTAGCGTTTGAGTATCGTCCCTGGTGATTCAGGGACTTGAAAGCCAGGCAATGTAGCTGGTGATTCAGGGACTTGAAAGCTAGGCGTTTGAGTATCGTCCCTGGTGATTCAGGGACTTTAAGACCCATTTAAGGCTTAATTAGGGTCACTTGATCCGTGAATGTCCATTAAACGGACATCCATGTCCATTAAACAGACCTTTACGGGTCACTTACAGAACTTTAAAAATTTGACCCTCTAGACGTCAAAATCTCTTTTCGTGGTCTTCATAGAAGTTGTAGATCTCGAAGTCCTCTTTAAAACCATACCTAAATCATCTCAATCCGAGATGTATGATAGGTTTGAAGTAAAATTGAAGGTTAAAACTTAGTGAACGAATGGATGAAATCAAAGTATCAAATGCATGAGTATAATGGGAATGAAGAT
>JANKOD010000193.1:28547026-28559275 GCA_026284645.1 Erythroxylum acuminatum | reverse complement strand
CTTAAAAGAATAATTTTTCATAATATTCTATCATTTTTTTAATTTCCGCCATATTAGTTTCTATTTTTAATCCTTTATATATAAATTTTAAATATTTGTCTTCCTCCATTCAAATGATCTGATTTATAGCGATTAGTTAACTTTAAACGAGTTTCTTTTTGTAATCATATCTATTTCTTTTTATTTAATTGATTGCATCATCTTTTTATAGCAATTAGAAAATAACATATGATCATATCTATTTGTAAAATGTTGTAGTTCGATCTGTGATTCTTGTACAATATAAATAATCACTCATAGTTAATATCCGCTCTCTAGATGTAATCTCCAACATGCAGAAAAACGAAGGTGTAAATCTTTCTATTCATGTGAGGGTTTTTAAATTTTAAAAATAAAATAAATTTTAATTTAATAGTTATTAATGAATGTAATTTTAATTTTTAAAATATATTTAAAATATATAAATTTTAAAGCAAGTTTGTTTAATAATTGAAAATATATTAAAATAAATATTTGTTTATAAATAAAATTTAATTATTTATTTTAATAAAATAAAATAAACTTTTACTGATAATTTTTAATAAACACTATATAAGAGATTAAAACAATTTTAATTTAATTTATTTATAAAATATTTTATCTTTAATTTTTATATAATATGTAACTATTAGCCATTAACAACCAAAAACAAGTTTTTGTCTTTATTTAAAAGAATAATTAAAAACTACCAAATAAGACATAAAAGTTAAAAATCATAAAAAACAAAGTAAAATTAAACGGCCAAAAGTTCCTCATCACTTTCTTCTTTATTAATTACAAAAGTATTTTTAAATGTTTCATATCATAGAAAAAGTAACAAAATCTAAATCCTCTTAAGTTTCCCAAATTTCATCATGATTTTCTATTTATAAAAAACTTTAAAGAAATTATTATATTTTAACTTTTTGTTTTGTTATTAACTCTAAATGATATGATAGTATAAAACACTCCACATAAACAGGTACATGGCAAAGAAGTTATTGAAAATTAGTAAATTACAAAAGATAATTAGAAATAATGAATAATCAGTAAATAATTTATTGATTTTATCAATAAATATAATTATACAAATCTTATTATCTTATTACTTCATCATATTCATATTTCATTACTTAAATCAAAAAGCATAATAAAAATATTAGTTTCTATTATTAGTAATTAATAATATATTAATAAATTTAACATAATATTAAATCAAGTTTTCCACTTAAATTTTATTTTATTACGCAATATTATTTTTATAAGAATATTTTGATTGGTTTTATTGTTAATAAGTAAAACTATAAAATCTTATTATTTTATTAAATTTTCATATTCCTACTTATATTAAATGGTATAATAATTAAATTTATAATATTTATCCAATAATAATATACTTTCTATAATATTAAATTATTTGTCTTCATTATTTAATAGTAATAACTAAGATGATCTATGTTGACTAATTTTTATGTTTTATTGATATGTTTTTTTTAGTGAAAAAGGAAAAGCAAAACAAAATCTAAAGTCTCAAGACCGCCACAGATGATAAATCAGCTTGTAAGAATTGTCGAATGCCCGGAATAGGCCTCTCCCACAGCTGCGAGTACTGCGAAGAAGAAGAGCCGAATTTCGCTAGGTAATCAGCACATGTGTTTCCTTCTCTGAGAGTATGAACAATAGAGCAATCCCAGTCCTTCCTCAGATAGAAAGTAATATCTTCAACAATGGTCAAGTAAGGATGAGATTGAGGACAGTCCTGGGTAACTAGCTTGATAGCTTCCATCGAGTCCGACTCCAGCAAAACCTTTCTAAAACCACGCTCCCACGCTAATTTCACGCTATGGTAGATAGCCTGAAGTTCTGCCAGCATATTAGTAGCATAGCCAAGGAAACCCGAAAAGCCAAAGATCCAGTGACCAAACTCATTTCGCGCTAGCCCGCCAAAACCTGCATTACCAGGATTACCATGGGAACTTCCATCAACATTGACTTTAATATAACCACTAGGGGGAAACTTCCAAGAAACCCAACGGTCACGTCTTTCCACCAAGTTTTCATCCAGCGTGCAAGCTTTACGACAATCGTCAAAAAGTTTCAGGAACCATTGGTGAATGCCAACCGAAGATAAATATTCGCGTTGAAAAATAGCCAAATTCCTGGTACACCAAATGAGCCATGCTCCTACTATGAACTTGATAGCATCATCCCTAGAGCATGAGGGAGCAAGCACATAAGTGAAAAGCCAATCTGCAAGAGTGAAGTTGTAGAAGGAAACATCTAGTACGCCGTAGATACCATGCCACACCTGCCTTGCCGAAAGACAATCCCGTAACGCATGAAGGGTACTCTCCCAATCCTGCCCACAACGGGGACAAAAGGGGGAAGAAGCCAAGCCACGGTCATAACACATACCATTTGTGGGAAGAATCTGTCGGCTAATTTGCCATAAGAAAAAACAAAATTTCTGTGGAATACGCAGACGCCAAATGCGAGACCATACTCCAGCAGGGTCTGTAGGGATAGGAACGCGAGTAATAAAATCATAACCAGACCTCACCGAGTAAGATCCTGAAGAGTGCTCACCCCAAATCAAAGTGTCTCTGATTAATCCAGATTTAGAGGTAGGAACAGCGTAAATACTGTTAAGTACCTCCTTGTCCATTGGTGTGTGAAGCAGAGACAGGTCCCAATTACCATTACCGTCAATCAGATCCTTCACCCGTAAGCATCGGTCTTGAGGATCAATGCAATGCACTCGCCTGGAAAGAGGGAAGTCCCCAACCCATCTATCATCCCACATAGCAATACTTCCACCGTTACCAACTCTCCAAGAAAAACCATCTTTTAAATAAGGAATGGTACGTTGGAGCGCTTTCCAAACAGGGGATGCAGATGCCTGTCTAGTGCAATTGAGAATATGAGCATCCCTCAAATACTTACTCCGAAGCACAGTCGACCAAAGAGTATCATCAGCCCTTGAGAGAGACCAGATCATTTTCCCTAGCATGGCAATATTATTGTCACGTGCCATCCGAAGGCCCAAACCACCCATATCTTTCGGGCTGCAGACTGATTCCCAATTCAGTAAATGAATACCTTTCCCAGTATTGGACTTCCACAAGAAGTGACGACAGGCTTTATCAATATAGTCACACGTGCTAGCAGGAAACCAACATGTTTGCATTGTATACAAAGGTATGGTTGACAGAGTTGATTGAATTAAGGTAAGTCGACCAGCCTTGTTCAACAGATGTGCTTTCCACCCTTGTAAACGAGCCTTAATTTTATCAATGACTGCGTGAAATTCACTCCGTCTATTCAAGCCACAAAGAGGGACTCCCAGACATGTCCCCAAGTTCCCTGTAAAATGAAAATTGAATCTACGCCGCAAAAGTTCTTTATGTCGTCGAGGAGTATGAGGAGAGAGGAGGGTTTTCGACTTTTGCTCATTAATTTGCATGCCCGAGCATTCACAAAATTGACGCATGGTGTCTCTCACAACTTGACATCCCCTAGTAGATGCATGTGTGAATAGAAGCACATCATCAGCAAACAAGAGGTGAGAGACTGGGGGGCCATTACCAGATACCTTAATAGGCTTCTAGTCATTAGATGCAACGTGGCGGGATAAGAGCAGAGAAAGCTTCTCCATGCAGAGAATGAACAAGTAGGGCGATAACGGGTCACCCTGACGTAAACCACGCTTGGGGTAAAATGCTGGCAGCCGAGTTCCATTCCAAAGGATAGATAGTCGTGAATTTGTCACACACGACATAATAAGAGAGATAATGGGAATGGGAAAACCAAAATCTTCTAGGGTCTGGCGAAGGAATCGCCAGTCTACTCTGTCATAAGCTTTTGCCAAGTCAATCTTTAAGGCCAAATAACCATCCTTCTTTTTAGACTTTCTGATAGTATGAAGTACCTCCTTAGCTAGGATAATATGTTCCGCCGCAGTCCTGCCTGGAATGAAAGCCCCTTGCATAGGAAGAATAATATTATCCAAGAAAGGCCGAATACGCTGAACAAGTACTTTCGTAAGAATTTTGTAGCTGACATTGCATAAGCTAATGGGATGGAATTGAGACATAGAGATAGGCTGAGCCTCCTTAGGAATCAGAACCACTAAGGTTTCAGTCAGATTGTCTGGGCAAGCACCAGTGGCAAAGGCATTTCGCACCATTTCAAAGACGGATTCACCAACGATATGCCAATATTTTTTATAGAAAACCGGTTGAAAACTGTCAGGACCCGGAGCTTTATAAGACTTCATAGATTGGACAGCAGTGAGAACTTTTGCCCTGGTAATAGGCCTTAGTAAATCAGCAGCATCCCCCTCCGTAAGCACAGGGTGATTGGGAATCTGGGGGAAAGGCATAACAATATCATCTGTCGAACAAAACAGCTTCTCAAAGAAGGACTGTACCTCCGTCTGAAGAGCCGATTCATCCGCAATCCACATCCCCTCAGAATCCCGTAGGCGCTCAATCCGATTCCTTTTGCGACGAGAAATAGTCATGGCATGAAAGAATTTTGTATTTTTATCACCCAGCTGCAGCCATTGGACACGAGATTTCTGAAACCAATAAAGCTCCTCTTGTCTGACAATATCATTATATTCCGAGACAAGGCTATCCTCCAATGCGATGAGATCTGGGTTTTGGTTATACGCCAAGCTCGATTGGATGCCTTCAAGACGAGCAAGAACTCGTTTCTTTCTATGGAAGATATTCCCAAAAACATCTCTGTTAAACTTAAGTGCAGCATCTTTCACATTATTCAAAGCCTCATGTAAAGAAGAGTGATCCAATTTCCATGCACCGTGAACAACGTGAGCGAAATCTTTGTGGAGATTCCAGGCATCTTGAAATCGAAAGGGCCGAGAATGTGCAGGGGGAATAAATCCATAAAGCTTCAAAAGAATCGGATTATGATCTGAATGAGTACGAGGTAAATGGTGCACCGAGGCTTCTGTGAATAACGTTCTCCATGCATCGTTACACAAGGCTCTATCCAGACGTACGAAAGTGGAGAAAACTCCATTTGTGCGTTTCCTGTACGTGAATATAGGGCCCTTGAATCCAAGATCCATAAGATTGTAGTCGTTGTAATTTTTTCTGAAAAGTGCAGCTCTGCTCATAGAAAACGGACCACCTCTCTTCTCAATTGGGGACGCATAGTCATTAAAATCTCCGATGAGCATCCAAGGGAGGGAGGTTATCTCACTTATACGCTTCAATTCCCTCCAGAGGCACTCACGTCCTGGCCCATATGGACTCGCATACACTGCTGTTAAGTACCAAACTTGAAGCTTGTCATCACACACAATGCAGTGAATAAATTGTTTGTGGGTCACCAAAATCTCAATTTGAATAATAGAAGGATGCCAGAAACACCATATACCGCCGGAGAAACCTATGGCTTCCATACGAAACACCTTCTCAAAACCAATGGAACGAGAGATCCTATCAGCCCGTCTGCCAGAAATATGGGTTTCCATAATAACAAGGATATCCACCTTATTGTTTCGAACGAGTTCTTTCATACAAGGAATGAAATCTGAGTGGGCCGCACCCCGACAATTCCAAGAAAGAATATTAAGACTATTAATCATTAATAAAGGCATAGGGTAATAGCGTTATCACTTCAAGCAATACTACTCGGAACTATATCCACATCCACAACGTAAGTTAGGGGGGTTAATCTCATGAGAATCATTCTGCATAGCATCCAAAGCTATAGTTTCGGTATCCTGCATGACTATCGACCCCGGATTAGGAGGTTCATGACTATGAGCCACTTGGATCTGCTCACCGTTAGAACCTGTATGCAGGAGTGCAGTGGAGTTTGGAGGGGGAATGGAGCAATCGAATGCCTGACGAAATTGAGAGGCAACATGTTGGATCATGGAAGTCTCGACATTTTTTTTGGTTGGAAGAGGGATATTAGTAGTCTGTCTAGTTAATACAGTACGTTGACCAAGCCTACGTGTAGGACGAACTTCCTCCTCTAGCTCACTAACTTACTTTTTATGAAGATTCTTAAGTGTCGTACCCGTAAAGACTTTTATCTTCTTATGTACCTCAAACTTTTTGCCCTGTCTCCCTGAACCTTTCCCAACACTCCCACTCCCAACTACAAAGTTGAGGCCAACCTGCTGTTAAGTTGCATGCTCCAAGTCTGTAAAAGCCGGCAGTTCCTCATTCACGCACTCTTCATCATGCAAAATCATATAACGATTAGTGTTTGGCCGTTGAATACGCAGACCAAGGTCACTGTGCCTGTTGCGAGGGGCTCATTTAGGTTTCCTTTCCACTACCATCCATGATCCCAACCCAAGTTTATCGCCAGGAATACCTTCGACGTTAGCACAATTAATTATATCAGGGTTCGCTGCCCCTTGCAGCTCACCGTCGGCGCCAACTTCCTGAGGCACATCATTCTCATGTAAGTCATTACCAGTTGCGGCTGATGGGCAATTAGTGTCTTTATGGCCATATTTTCTACACTTGAAGAAAATGGTGTGTAGTCCCTCGTATTCAACATAGAATGGTTTACCATCAACGTCCAATTGTCCAATTAATGGTTTATCCAAATCAATTTCAACACAAACCCTCGTAAAACGACCGCGGGTAGCTAGTGTTGTATTCTTGTCAACCTTGACTGGGCGGCCAATGCCAGTAGCAAGAGCCATCAACAGATCCTCATCATAGTACTGGACAGAGATATTAGGAAATCGAACCCATACCAGGGTAGAGTCTACAGTTTCATGCATAGCCGAGAAACCTGGAGTCCATGGACGCACAATGAGATAGTGATAAAAAATAAGCCAAGGTCCACCCTCCATAGCCAGGGCAAAATCAGCGCCATGATCAAACTTAACAAGGAAATAGTCATGTCCAATATCTAATACATCAAAACCCCCCAATGGTTTCCACAGTTGTTCAATTTTAGCGAATAAAACCCTAAAAGATATAGGACGGCCTAACAGCTTCACAACAACTGCTTGCCGCCACGGTGCCTCTAGCGACTCCATATAAACCGGATCTACGCGAAAGACAGGAAAGTGTCTATTGCCATCTTTATACTCACGGTGGACTATTCCTTTCGCAATAAGATCAACAGGGTTTTTCTCCTTCAAATCATATTCCAACTCCTTCGTTTTCTCACGGTTTAAGACTTTGTCTTTCCATGATATCACTTTAGGGCCAGCAAGATTATTATCAGGATCATTAGTATTTGCAACGGTGATTGGACGGAACTGACCTGACGGCGGATCTGGTGGCTTTGTTCGCTTGGGTGGGCGAGGGTCAGAGGGAGAGATACGTGCGCAAGAAGCCATTGTATGAGATTGTTATTAGTGAATATATAAAACTAATTAAGTTGGCCTTATACAACAGCTTAAGTTATTGTGGTGAAATGGTTACTTAACAGTTGTAACAAAACAAACACTATGATGTAAAGCAGAGATATTCGTCTAGGCATATATAGGTTTAATGATATGAAGCAGATATATTAGGAGTACCTTTCATTTGCCAACTTCTATTAGCCGATGTGCCTTATAAAACACTAGACCTCCTAAAAGCATGTCCCAAACATTCTTATATGTGTTTCTGAAATAAACGCGTTTTTATTCAAGAAAACAAAACAACGTCGCTAGCTCCTCCTATCATGATTTTTTGGTTTTAAATAGTTGTTCACATAATTATCGATTGAAATCTAGAATTAGCCATTTATATTTGAACTATTGAATTATTTTAGTGTGAAACACTGCCATCAATAGATGGTGTAATCGGGGCTCCTCGGTGACTATTGGTAATAACTTATCACTGGTGAACCCTAAGGAGCAAAAAAGAAGACGAGGGACGATTATGTAGTTTTTGATTGTTTTGTTTTCTAAAAGGCGTTGTTAGGGTTTTTTCTAAATAAGAAGAAGATGGATGTTTGGTTGCTAGAGTAGCTCAAATCCAATGATATAATAACTTATGTTTAGACGTAAGAGTAAGTATGTTTATTTTGAGTATGGAACAAGATGACTTGAAGTTCTTGTGGCTAGCCCATAAGTTTATTGACGCTCAATTGTAATTTAATAGAGAATTGAACCTTTGACTTATGTTATAAAGGCAAAACTCTTATCCATTTATCTACAAATAATAACTTACATAACATATTTATATACATTTTAGAAAGGTTAAAAGAGTAGGTCAAAATGGCTTAACGTTTGGATTTAAATGAATTTTAATATGGGATTAAATGTTTTTATGAGTAAGAATACAAGTTAAGACTTATAAATTAAATGATAAATTTAGAAATGATTTTCTAACTTTATTGAAAAAATGAATTTGTTTAATAATACTTAAAAATAAGTTTCTAAATTGACATAAAATTAAAATTGACTGATTTAATCTTAATTAGAAATAAGTTTCTAATTAAATTTAAATCAGCATGTACATAATTTGAATATTAGAAATCAGTTTCTAATTACTAATATGTATAACTATAAATAAATTTCTAATTAAATTGAATATTGTCTAGCTAACAAAATAGCACAAAAACCATTGTGCATACGACAAATAATTGCTAAGTATTGCAAGAAACTTATTAAGATATATGGTCGGATTGTTGAAGACCTCAAATTAATTCTAATTCTTCAAACTTTTTTTAGTAGTCGTGGAACCAGTTCAAATTCCGAGAGAACTAAACACTACTTTCTTAATTTCAAGTAATAAAATTAGAAGAGGGAGGTTTTGATTAAGTAACTGATTAACTAAAATTAATAAAAAATCAAATTAAATCAACCGAATATACAAGTGAGAAAGTCAAGATTACCAAACCTCTGATTTAAGGGAAAGATCTTTTCTAATTGTAATATCAATCATTTGTTTAAAAAGAATATTTTCACAATTTAAGCAGTTAGTTCGAAACATATTAGGATAGTCGTAATAAATCTCAAATTTTTATAAGTTAATTAGTTCAAACCCAGCATCCAAACAAAAACTTATCATCCATATAACATTCCATATCAAATAAATGATAGCAATAAGCTTAGTGAAAAAGACTAATCTTAAATTAAATATTCGAAATAACTGCAATTATTCAACTTAGTTCTTTTGTTTATCATAAGTTAAATATGCAAATTCATAAGTAATCTATTTGCTACTTGTACCAATTCTTTATGAAAATTACAAATCATTGAATTCATGGATAGCGATAGAATAATCAATATTAAATTAAATTATCAGATTAATCAATATAAATCATTCATGAAATATGATAACTTAAAACAAGAAATACTTCAATTAAAACGTGAATAAAAGGTTATAAAACCTTACAAAGTTACAACCAGAATACCGAATCTCCTTGAATCAGAACTATTGAGTTTAGCCACACATGACTTTTGCTCCAATAACAAAAATAGAAGAAAGATAAATAATTGTGAAAACGTAAGAAGAGAGAACTTTTTTGTTGTGAGAAACGTCCCTTTTATAGGATTTTTTGATTTAATCCTAATCTAATTTTACCTTGCAAAGATGTTTATCTAAAACAAATTCAAATTTATATTCCTATATGATAGAGATAGAAAGAAGTTTCCCAGTTAAACTCCAACTCTTCAATTGGACAGTCTTATCCACTATAGCAATTTCTTCACTTTATCCAAAATTTGTAATTATCATCAATAGAGTCCCAATTTGATGCAATCCCTACTTTTCGTCTCCTAAAACAAAACAAACATTAATTTTAATATTTAAGAACTAAAATAAATTTAAAACAAAGGAGATAATATCAAATAATATGACAAGATAAGATCTTATCAAATTCTCCCACAATGGACTCATTCTTGTCCTCAAGCATACATCAAATTTATACATTAATTATTCTTATAAAAACCTCCCGTCTCCTTTCATGTTATCCAGAAATCTTCAAAAGCTAATTCAAGTTTAAGGATTAAGATAAAATAACGATCGATAGAATAAGCACTAATAGGACACAATATTGTTAAAACTTAAAGTCTCATTAATTCCATCAAAATCAAGTGAACAAGACTTGACACCTATCAAGGATTTCACTCTATACTTTCAAAGTGTTTAGGGTTCATTAAGCTCTCAAATCAAAACATAGCAAGTTATTTCCATAAGCTTGCTTAAGAATCATATCTCAACCATTAAACAAAAATGAACCTAATGCATAAATCAAAGGGACTTTATAAGGGAGATAATACAAGAGCATGCAAGAGCAAAATAGACGAATAGAAGGGAAGTATGGGGAGAAGAAAATAGGTTCAGGGAGATGCAATAGTAGAAAGAAAATATATATCAAGAAGATAAAGCATGGTACCTAAAAAGTGATCCGTCTCCTTGGTCCTTAAGGAAGGCGATATCCAGCGACGGAGATAATCTCATTAGTCAAACTTGGTCTATGAAAAGACATTAGTAAGTAGATGGAGAAGACGTAAAGAAGGAAGATTCAAACACATGAGTCTCACTTATGAGGTTTGGTAGAGGAATGAGACATCATCGCCACTGAAAAAACCAACCCTAATTAGGGAAGAGGATGGAGAGCGAGATGAAGAGGATCGGGGAATTTTCTTCTTTAATCCAGAACATTCAACGAAATACAAACAATGTCGTGTGGCAAGAGAAAGGAGCTAGAAATACAGTCGTTCTTTGTTAAGAATAGGGTTACTATTCGTAGTTGTGGCTTTTGACATAGGAGTATAACTCCTTAAGTTGTAAAACTTTTTTGATACTCTCATTCAATATATTACTTCTTTTAATTTTTTTTAAAAAAGGGACTTTATAAGGGTTGTAACTTGGCTTAGGTAAGGTATGACAAGAAGAAGTTTTTTGGCTAAATAAATTGAAGGGAATCATACAAATTTATCCACACAAATTTCAACTTAAATCAAAATTCACTTGATTCAAATAACATCTATTTCAGTTACTTTTTTCGTTTTTAAACAAAAATATCAAAGAGGAGTTTTGTTGATACTTCTCCTCCATTCTATAAAAATAAAAACAATGCAACTTGAATCATCTAATTAACTTTTCATGGAAATAGTCAAAATCCTATGCAAATAAGCTTGATACAATTCCTTCAATGTAGGGGTTCAAAGCTATCAAGGATATCAACAACAAAAAGGGTAAATTTGGCTTGTAACAAGATTATTATGCAAGAAGGAAAGGTTAAGGCTCAAATTGGTTTTCTAAGGATAAAAAGTAAGGTAGATTTATTTGGGTCAAAAATGGTTTGCGTTAGTGGTGTGACGTTAGTAATGCACTAGTAGTGTGAGGAAGACTTGTGGGGAGCTGCGTGATGCATGGGTGGACATCTACCTGCTATTGTCTTCTTGCGTGGAGATGTGTGTCAGTGGAGCTTCTTGTGATGAGCAGTGTGAGGCGTGAGTGGAGCTTCTTGTTTGTGTCTACCAAAAGAGAAACACGTAAACATTAGGTTATTTTTTAAAGAAAAAATTAAAAAATATTTAAGTGAAGAAAGAAAGTAAATAATTAAATATTTTTTATTATTTTTTATTTAAAAATTAATGTATAAGATAACTTTAGGGTTCCAATCTAGAAAACAAAATCGCTCACCTTATGTTTTGGACCCCGTTTCTGAAGTTCAACATTCGGATTCATAAAAGCATGGAGGACTCAAAACTGATGACTTACGGATCAAATCTTGGGGAAGTTCCAATTGGATTTTTAGACCAGCTTCTTTAGAATATTTGTTCCCCATTGACTTACGATTCCAACGCCACCAAAAACGCTCAATTTGGTTTAGAAATGAAGAAGTATTGGCCAAAACACTTTATGCTCTTACAAAACCGGGACTAAAATCTATCACCAACTTCGCTTCAGAAATTGAAAATCTTAGGGGTTGAATTGAAATCTGACTTCTTTATAAAATTTGTAAATCCATGTCTCTAGTTTAATTTAAAACAAAAATCAACTTAATTGGAACTCTACAGACCAAGATATCTCCAAATTACTGAAGCATGTTCAAAAAAATATCCAACTCATAACCTTTTAATCAATCCACTCACTTTGATTCATTCCAAATTCTTCAAATTAAATATCAAAACCTAATTTTGTATGGCAATATAGAAGAATGTCTTAGGAATCCAACGCTTTGAAAATTAGGTTAATCGGAGGTTGGACGAAAAAGTTATGGCCAAAAGAATGGAGAGATGTCGAATCTGAAAAAAAATGAAAATGAAAATGGGCCGCG
>JANKOD010000193.1:28504229-28515453 GCA_026284645.1 Erythroxylum acuminatum | reverse complement strand
CACTTTTATGCCATTTGATATACTCCATAGTGATCTTTGGACTTCTTCCGTTTTGAGCTCTTCAGGCCACAAATATTACATGCTTTTGTTGGATGATTACTCTAATTTTTTTTCATCCATCATTTAGCCTCACAAAGTAGTCTAACTCAAGCTAAGCCTAACTTGCCTACTCCTTCTCAGCCCCCTGTCCATCAATTGACTCACACACACAACCCTTCCAGATAACCTGATCCTCCTGGTAGTTCCCCTATCAACAACCCAACTGCCTCAGCTACCTCTCCGGCACAACTTCCTATTCCAGCCCAACGTCCAGTTACTCAGAGTCAACATAGGATCTTTAAGCCTAACAAAAAGTATGGCCTTCTACACCAAGTTCCCAAATCACCTCTTCCTCGTAACCCCCTGTCTGCCCTTCGTGACCCAAATTGGAAAATGGCTATGGATGATGAATATAATGCTCTTATTAAAAATAAGACGTGGGATTTGATACCCCATCCACCTGATGTTAATGTAATTCGGTCTATGTGGATTTTCAGACATAAGAAAAAATCTAATGGTTCTTTTGAGAGGCATAAAGCCCGTCTTGTAGGTGATGGCAACACTCAACAAGTTGGTGTGGATTGTGGCGAAACTTATAGCCTGGTGGTTAAACCTACAACTATTCGCATTATTCTCAGTTTAGCCCTCTCTAAAGCACGGCCTATTCATCAACTTGATGTTAAAAATGCCTTTTTACATGGTGAACTCAAGGAAAATGTATACATGCATCAGCCCGTAGGTTATCGAGACCCAACACATCTTGACTATGTTTTTTTACTAAAGAAGTCTTTATATGGCCTAAAGCAAGCTCCCCGAGCTTGGTACAAACGGTTTGCGGACTATATCTCCAGTTTTGGGTTCTCTCATAGCAAGTCTGATCACTCTCTTTTTATCTACCGTTAAGGTATTGCTATGGCTTACATTCTTCTATATGTGGATGATATTATCTTAACTGCTTCCTCTGATCATCTTCACAAGTCAATCATGACACTTCTCAGCTCAGAATTTGCTATGACGGATTTGAGGCCACTGAGTTATTTCCTAGGTATTGCTATCACCCGTCACGCTAGTGGTCTATTTTTATCTCAAAGGAAGTATGCAGAAGATATTATATAACGGGTTGGCATGTCATCTTGTAAACCCAGTCTTACTCCGGTTGACACCAAACTGAAGATGAGTGCTACTTCTAGCACACCATATGATGATCCATCACTTTATCGCAGTCTTGCAGGTGCCTTGCAATATCTCACTTTCACAAGACCCGACATCTCTTATGTTGTGCAACAAATTTGTTTATTCATGCATAACCCGATGGAGGTCCATATGCATTCTCTCAAGCGCATTGTGCGATATCATCAAGGAACATTGGATCATGGCTTGCATTTATATCCATCTACAACGACCACACTCATTTCCTACATTGATGCAAACAGGGGTGGTTGTCCCGATACCAGACGCTCGACTTCTGGTTATTGTGTGTTTCTTGGTGACAATTTGATCTCGTGGTCATCAAAACAGCAAGCTACTTTGTCTCGATCTAGTGCAGAGGCCGAATATTGAGGAGTTGCCAATGTGGTTTCTGAATCTTGTTGGTTACGAAACCTTCTTCTGGAGCTTCATTTTCCTATTCAGAAGGCTACATTGGTCTGTTGAGATAATGTTAGTGCCATCTATCTCTCTGAAAATCCAGTTCAACATCAGCGCACTAAACATATCGAAATGGATCTATCTCTCCGGAAAGGTTGCTTGACGCATACATTTTGAGCCAAATAGTATGCGTCAAGCACTAAAAATTCCTCAATGGCGACGGGCTCTTGAAAATGAATATACAGCTTTAACATCAAATTCTACTGGGAGCTAGTTCCATATTGGCCAGAGATGAAGATTATTGCCAACAAATGGATTTTCAAAGTCAAATATAAAGTAGATGGATCCATTGAATGACATAAAGCACGTTTGGTAGCCAAAGGTTTTACTCAGACTCCTGGCATAGACTTCACCGAGACATCTAGTCCTGTAATCAAGCCTGCAACAGTTCGCACTATCTTAAGCTTGGCAGTAACTCAAAATTGGGACATTCAGCAACTAGACGTTAATAATGCATTTTTGAATGGCTATCTGAAGGAACCTATTTATATGCTACAGCCAGAAGGATTTGTTAGTAAAGACAAACCTTATCCTGTTTATCTTGTCAAAAAGGCATTATATGATCTTCGTCATGTGCTTAGAGCCTGGTTTGATAGACTTAAAACTACTCTTTTGCAGCTGGGTTTCTCTAATGCCAAAACAGATACCCCTTTATTCATTTACAACACTAATGGTGTTTACATATTATTTCTTATCTATGTAGATGACATTCTCATCACTAGGAATACTAAAGATGCTATTCAATAGTTGATCAACAAGTTGAACAAAGAATTTGCCTTGAAGCAATTCGGATCTCTTCACTTTTTCTTGAGCATTCATGCTACCAGGAGCTCCCACGGTCTTCATCTTTCCCATACCAAATATATTGAATCGTTACTGAAGAAGCAAACATGAGTTCTACCAATCCTCTTCCAACTCCTTTCTCTTCGAGTAAGACTATAGTTATCAAAGAGTTGGAACCTTACCGAAATTCAAGTTTCTATCATAGTATTATTGGATGCTTACTACACGTTACTATCACACAACTAAAAATTTCGTTTATTGTTAACAAACTCAGCCAACACATGCAGAGTCCTTCAGCGACAGATAGTATGCTTACAAAAGGGTATTGCCATACCTTCGAGGAACAACAAACCAAGGTTTGTTTTATAAACCTTTTCAACTCTTTGAACTTACTGCATTCTCTAATGCAGATTAGGTTGCAGGTTTCATTAACTCTAAATCCATTGGTGGTTATTGCATTTATCTTAATGAGAATTTAGTTTCCTGGTCCTCTAAAAAAACAGGCAGTGGCTCGTTCAAGTATGGAGTTTGAATATCGCTCCTTAGCTGCTGTTGCTGCCGCTGAAATTACATGGTTTCTTTTCTTGTTACAAGAAATGGGGCTTAAACAGTCTCAAAAACCCATAATTTGGGTGGAAAAAATCAGCACAAATTTTCTTGCTGCTAATCCTATCATGTATTCTAGATCTAAGCATATAGAGATTGATCTGGAGTGCGTTATGTTCCCACTTTGGACCAGGAAGCAGATATCATTACCAAGGTGTTGTCCTCCAGTCACTTCAATCATCTTAAAACCAAGCTCACTATGCTTCCGCCACAGCCTCGCTTGAGGGGGGATGTTGAAAATAATTGTTAATTTCCTTTTATTGTATAAATCTGTAATTAGTTAGAGCGATTCTCTGTTATGAAGTTAGTTATATACGTAGTTCTAGAACTCTTCCATTCAATCACGACGTATATTAGTTTGTTACCATCGACAGTTATATAAACAGAGTCTAACTCTCTGTAGAGAAATGGATCATCTTCATCATGAATACACTATATTCAAGTTTCACCTTCTTCTTGATTTTTATTTATTAATTCTGATACTTTATCACATACAAGTTATTTTCATTTTATTATATAGGCAATACTGGATTGATCAGAATGCTCCGTTACCTGATCAAAACAACATCTGAACTTCTAAAAATAAGCAATTACTTGCCTAATGATGTCTACACTAGTCAAGTTCTGGGATCGGTTAAAAGCAAAAGAATGGAGTAAATGCATATCATCACTTCCATTTCTTACGATAGATTAGTGATGTTTATGGAGTCATTAGAAAAGAAAAGAAAGAAAGCATTGCCTCACAGGCTGAGTCTAGTGATTGTGATTAGTTGTTTAATGTTGTTTGTTCTTATCAGGCGCAAAATACTCTTAGCAATATGCTTTTGATGCTACTTCTAGTGTCACTTTAACTGCATACTATCAAAGTTTAAATCCATCCAATTTCTATGTCATAAAAAATATACTTCTACTTTGTCTCAATTACATCTAACAGGTTGTTTTCATCCCATTTTATCAAATTTCTCGTGTTTAACAATGCAATTTTTCAGACCAAAAAATTCCACAAACAGCAGTAATATCTCTAAAGTCTAAGTTCTGACTCATTCACTAGTTATTGGCGTACTAATATACTATATATGTGGTCGAAATTTTGCTTTAGGTAGCAAGCAATAAGAGCAACTACATATATCATGGTTAAACATGAGAGTATGTAAGCGATTTTAGCCATAATTTGTGCCTGGAAACTAACAACTATGAAAAGCACATTCATGCCTATGTTCTATCTTTGGGTTCTTGGAAAACATTTTTTCCTTATCGAGGGGATGTTTGGCAAATATCAACAACTCAATCTAGCTAAGAACTTGTTGTCTTATAATTGTTTCAAAAGGTTAGGCACGTTGTTTATGAAGATACTGGACAGTGAAGATCTTGACGTAAGAAACATTGAGGATTTTCTCGATCAAATATTAGTGAAGAGATTATAGCTTTCTTCTCTCACTTGGGAGTTGTAGCATCATTTACTATCCCTCCTTGCAAGTTTGCCTTGAATTATTAAGGATTGTTTGGTTCCGCTTTCCCTCTATTGTGATTTCTATTTTTTGTTTCATATTCTTGTTTTCTTTAAATAAAAATATCTAGTTGATATTTGCAATAAAAACTTAAAAAAATCATTTAGTTGAAATTTGTAATAAAAGCTGGAAAATAAAAACGTTTAAGATTTGTGATAAAAATTAAAAATAAAGTCATGTTTAATTTTATCATCCTATTTTTATTTTATTATATTATTGGATATTAATATTAAGTTTTACTTTAATTTATTTTTAATAAACTAAATTATATTTTTAATTAATTATTTCTCAAGATCATTAGAAATAAAAATGAATATTTAATATAATTAAAAAATATATACACAAAATTTATATAATAAGAGTCTATAAAATATAAAAATTACATTAATTCATTCTAAATAAATAATAAAAGATGTTCGTTATGGTGCAATGGTAAACGACTACATTAATGGAAGTTTTAATTAATTTATATTTCTTTTTATAGTAATACTACTATTATACGGTATAATAGTAGTATTACTATAAAAAGAAATATAAATTAATTAAAACTTCCATTAATGTTATAATAGTAGTATTACTATAAAAAGAAATATAAATTAATTAAAACTTCCATTAATGTAGTCGTTTTACATTTTTCTTATAATTTTATTTTGCTTTCAAAACATATTTTGAAGTGATGTTGGAGTAATATTATACTTTACTTAAGACTTTGCATCTTTATTTAGACTTTCCACAATTTGCTCTTCATTTTCACCATAATCGTTAAAAAATTTATCGCTTTTTCATACGTTCTAATAAAATCAAATATAAGTAATAAGCAATAATAATGTAATTTTATTTTTATTAATTGTAACTAGACATATTTAAAAGTATAAGGAATCTTGCCTTTAAAGTACCAAACATTTCTATAATATTTCTCAATAAAGAATCTCTGTAGGTAAATAATTCTTATGGACCTTGAGGTCTTCCTCTTTCTATATAATCTCTAAGCATCTCAGTGCAACCTGAGTGAACTAAGTATGACTTACCTAAAGATACAAAAAACATAATATTAACAAAAAGTTATTAAAAATTAATTGTAATTACTATTTTTATTTAAAATAGTGTAATACCTTGTAAAAGTATAGGAAATTAGTTATTTGAAATTGTTACTATTTCTAAAAAATTCGAGGGTCATTTGCAATACTTTCCACTTAGCCAATACATAGGTGAAACATATGTCAAGTGAATAACTAACACATAATATTTGGGTTAGATCAATTCTTTGACTTCTATATAGTATTTGTTCATCAGTTGAAACTTATGTGTCAATATGTGTATCTATTGCTCCTAAGAAATCTTTAAAAATGAAATTACATTATTAAATAATTAATTAAATGTAAGGGCATAACGAAAATAGTAATAAAATATATGAATATACTTAAAGATATGAAAATATTTTTAATTAGTTAAATCTCGAGAGGAGTATTTGTAAAGGATGATGAAGTAATACCTTTTTACAAGACAACTAATTGCATATAAGAATTTGGAAGGATATTTGAAAATAATTTACGTTGAATATTGAAAATGCTTTGCATTGGCCCTAGTTGTCTCCCTGTGTATAGTTATGAAGAAAATTTCAACTTATTTTTCCACAATCAAATGAATGGTTAGCTTTAAGCCTTATAAATTCTTCATCTCATCATATAAGTTTAACAAGATTTTCTTATTCATTCTTATGTTCTCATAAATCCTTACAATATTTTCACTCAAAAGTTCTAATATCCAATCATGACATGATAGAGTAGATGCTATATATGATTGCTTATGTAAACAAAAATATTCATTCTTTTCCCCATTTAGAGAAATAACAAATGTCTTCTTCAGTCAACTGAATCTTATTTGAAATTTAACAAATATCTATAAAACTAAGATTAAATAAATATCTATAAAACTAAGATTAAATAATTAACAAAGATATTAAAATATAAGTGCTAAAATGATTATGAAGCACCATAATATTTAACATTATTTTAAGAAGTTCATATCAAATATTCATACAAAATGTACACTTAAAATGTTCAAACCATGGAAAAGTTGAACTAATAAGACTTCAATGAAATAATAATATAAAAATATAATTAAAGAGACATGATCTAATCCATTTTCCTTATATTTGGAATCTTCATAAAGATTTTCCTATAAAGTGAAGAATCATGTAAAGTTTTCATTGCTTTTCCACATTGTACACCCTCAACAAATCATGTAAAGAATCCATATATGACATCATTGCTTTAGTCTGTTGGTTAATTGATGAATCATAAAATCTATTCTCTATAGTGGATGATGTTGTCACCATTTTTTTCTCTAGTAAATCATTCTTTCTTTTCGACTATCCATCAATTGCAATCAAGACATTATTTTATAATGTTAGATTATGCATTTTTTTCTTTTTCTTTTTCTTTTTAGGATATTTCTTTTTCTTATAAGGGGAACTTGTAAATTGATCTCCTTTTTCATTAAATGAACAAAATTCATTAACATTATATTTTATGTTCCTCTTTTGTTTTGTTTAATTGAGATTTAGTTGATGGATGTGCATGCAAATCAGTTGCAAAAGTATCTCCAAAAATATGATACAAGTATAAAAAAACTCCTTATATTTTTTAATCTATGGTTTATTTGATGCCCCTATAATGATTAAAAGTGTACATAAAAAATTAGAATAAGATATATCGACATGTAAAAAAATATTTTAAGATAAATAGAATTCATCTGTAGAATTAACTTCATCGATGAAACATTATAACTGAATCCAATTTTTTTGAGTAAGTTTTTGAAATTCTTCAATCTAGCCCATAATGTATTACACTTGTTCTAAAACTAATATTAGTATACTTTTTATTGAATTTTGCTTAAAGATATATCTTAACATTTGTCCAACCAAATTTGAAAAAGGTAGTAGCTATTTAATTTTCCTTATTCACTTCTCTAACTATTAATGAGATTAAATGTACCTAGCTCTATGGTATCATTCTATAACCATGCATACTTTTCATTTTCATACAATTATTAAAATTGTTTAATTTAATTAATGATTCCATCACTAAAAGTAATTAGAAAATAGAAAAAAGAAACAAGAAACATGAAAGAAAGAAGAAAAGATGAAAGAAGAATTCATAATAAAAACGCAAGATTACTTAGATAGTTTAAACCATGTTCGTATTTATATTCACAAGATGACTTATATGCTTTTATATTCACCTTATGGCAATATTTATCCCAACTGATGTAACTCTAGTAAAGCTTTTAGAGCTTGCTTTAAATTATCTGTCACGAAGACAAGTAAGTAAAGGTATTTGATTAAATAACGATAAGTATAGATCATATTCCTGTGTGATTCTATATATGTTTGAGATGCTATATATATTTAAATTACTTTAAGCAGCATGTCTAAGTTTCATCATTCTTTTTTGTATTTTATTATAAAAGAATTAAGTTTATATTAGATTTAATAATCTGTCTGTACCTCTTTTCTATTTTTTGGTATATAACGAATGAATTTTAGTAATTAACATATACATAAAAGTACACGTTAATATTAACCATATGCCAACACCAAAAACCAGCTTCACATAGACTCCAGGATGTGGGTAGAGTATAAGTTTTAAAAGAATATACAAAATTAAATTAATGAATATATTGGTCTTAGGCTCACTCATGTAGAAGAATTACAAACCTCCTGTCATAATAGTTTTAAAATTAGTACTAGTTAAAATTAGTATAAGTTTCAGTTTTGGTTTTGGTTTTAGTATATTATAATATTAGTACTAGTTAATACCTTATAAATTTTGGATAAATAAAATTATAAAGTAATCTCTTAATATTTTATGTTATATATTTTTCTACTTTACTTCAACTCATGTCTCAAAAATTGATAATAATATGAAATTATGAATTTGGTTAAACAAATATCTCTTCGCTCGTATTAATCAAAGCAGCATAGATTAAAAAAGTGAGTCATTATTTTCACATGTTGCTCATATAGATAAATATTATTTATATTTAGTATATAACAATAACCGTAACTAATATAACAAATAGATTATTTAATTTTCATACAATTGCAAAATTAAGAATAAAATGAAATACTTAAAATACTACAATTGATTAAAATAGTACATGACATAAAAAAAAGGCATCATAGGTCAATAATAATAACAATTAGTGACCGCAAACATAGCAAAGTGGAAGCTAAATCTGAGATAAAAACACTTATGATTATAAGTTTCGTATTTATATTGCACATATATCTAATTTATCATATGCATCAAATAAAAATAAAACCAAAAGTAAAGAGAAAAATAAAAAATCTGAAATTTCATTCTATGACATATCCACTTAAATCATGTTAGCCCTAACTTTTATTTGGCATAAAGTTTTCATCATTAAGAGGGGTCTCATCATCACTATCTCTCAAGTTCAATGTACGTACCAATTAACATACAAATACTTTCCTATCAAAGATCATCTTGTAGTTTACTCTTATTTATAAAATTTGGCTCATTTGAAACTAAATATGTTAAGAGATCAATATGATTAAGGCAAATTGGATCAATTAAATTATTTCTTTTATTAAGATTCTTAGTAAACAAATAAAATTAGATTATTAACTTAGTATGGAAGTATAAGAAAATATTTTTAAATTAATAATAATAATAAATAAATAACTTTCTTGTATCTTTAAGTTGTGTTAAAAAAATATCAGATCATTTAAGTTCTTATGCCCTAATATATTTCATTTTTTAATGGATGAACTTAAATATACTTTAATTCTTTGCACACTTAATTGCCGTCACGCATTGGCTAAGAATTTGAATTGTAAATCCTTGTAATTTTAGAACATTCCTTCCAAATTAGTTCCACCAAATAACTAAAAGATAATAAAAGTATTCTTATAAATAAGATAAAGTGATGATTATTTTTAAACCCTAAACACTAATGAAGAAATATATACTCGAATTAAGTTTGACAATTTAACATATTGTAATGGACATCTCCCAAAATTACCATGTGTATCTTTGTATTTCTCCATTTTTTAGCTGAAGAGATCTTGCAACATGCCATTTGAAACAATTGTTGTGATAGTTAAGAACATTTCCCTATTAACTTCAACTTTCTTTATGAAATTTGGTTTAAAACAACACTCAAAGTAAAAAAAATTCACTAGTAACAAACAAAAACGAGTAAAGTAATCCTTTCTACTTCTCATTTATGACTACAAGATAAGGTTTGTACAAAGAAGACATATTTTTTATATTAACCTTGATTGTTTCCTTTGCTCTTTTTTTATCATAATGAAAGTAACTCATCATTGACTTCTTATCACTATCATTTAAATGAATACTCTTACCAAAGGCTCACTATCTTAGCCCATAAACTAACATTGAGACCAAAATTAATGATCTTAAAATGTGATTCTAGAAATTTCCATTCCAGTATTAGATCTAATATGCTAACAAGCAATCTATTTATCACTTGTAAATATTTGTCTCAACTCTTTTTTCATTTGAATAAAACACTAAAGTGATAAGAAATTATTTGCAAATCTTATAATAGTAGGATGAGAAAAATGTGAATCATTTATAAAATCTTTTCTCATCAAATTCAATATACATGCACGGTTCTATATGAACTTAGAAACTTTTCTCACTTTCTGCACAATTAATACAATATGCAATACAAGGAAACTAATAGAAACAAGTATACTTGCTTTGTAACCTCATAATAGCTTCTTTACAAGCAACATCATTGTTAGTAATGAACCGTACATCTTTTTAAGCCCAATTTTATTTATAATTTCACCAAATATCTCCAACAAAGTATGAAAATAAATCGACTGTGTCATTCTTTCTCTCTTCTTAACTTTTAAATTTTCACATTATAGTGTTTGTGTTTTTAATTTGTAAGAGGCTCCTTCAGTTTTAGAATTGAATAGACTCCTTCTGTTTTAATATTGTAAGAGGGTTTCTTTCGTGTTGAACGTTAACAAGCTCCTTTCGTTTTGAACGTTAATAAACTCCTTTTATTTACAGACTCATTTTATTGAAATTTAACAAGCTCTTATCGTTTACGAATTGATAATAACTTACAAAATTTTTAAGTCACACACAAGTCGATGACGGGGACAACAACAATGAGTTTAGAGTGAAGAATTGTTGTCTCAAGTCAAATATAGAATGGCGCGAGACAGAGTGGAGATTGAAGAAAAGGTTATAGATAACTTTTTTAATTTTAATTCTTTAAATATTAATTTTTATTTAATATTAACTGCCCAGATTTCTCATTGCTACGGACTTAAGGAGTTTGGGAAACGTGAAAATATTGGTAAATGTTAGATATTTGCTTTTAGAACTTGAATAAATCCTACGTGGACTCTTTATTATTTATCTTTTATTGGTGCAGCTTTGAATTAGTCAATAAGCTTGACCCATTCTTTAGGGGTTAAGCAGCTAGCCAGTAGAGTATCCGTATTTTTCTCTTTTTTGGTTAATCTAGCAGCTATAAATGTAAAGGCTCATTCATTGAATAAAGTATTCCTTTACAGAGCAATTAAAACTCATCTCTTTCTTTCTGCGATTTATCTTCTTTCAAACGTTTTT
>JANKOD010000193.1:28469289-28481362 GCA_026284645.1 Erythroxylum acuminatum | reverse complement strand
ATCAACAATCTTAATAGTTCTTCCAGTAATTTGTTAGAGGTTGGTGCAGTGTTTGCTAAGTGTCTTTCACTTAAATTCACTTCCAACATTTGTCCTTCTAGTGGACTTCTCGGACTGCTTATAAAGTCGCTTATTCGTTAGCAAGGGTAGCTTTATTTCATGCAAACCGTCTCGATTGGGATAGTATCCCAAGCAATATTGTTTCTGTTTTTTGTTTTAATTTTTCTTCGCTTGTAACCAATTCTGAAGAAGCTTAGGTCCGGGTGTATAGGGTAAAGCCTATTGGCTTTGGGTTTAGTTGCTTTTTCTGTTTTGGTTTCTCGTTTCTTTAATGAATTTGTTTGTTTCTAAAAAAACTACTTTTATTTTTCCCTTATAATTTTTATTTTAAAATTTTTTAAATGAAAACCTATTTAAATGTTTATATTAATTAAGTTACAATTTAATTACTAATAATAATTAAATATTGAATAAAATTATAGATAACTAATTTCATGATTTAATTAAATAAATAATTTTATTTGAATCTCTTATATAATATTTATTACTAAATATTAATAAAAATATTGTATTTTAAAATAAATAATTATATAAACAAAATATATAAATTTTTATCTCTAAACTAATATTTATTTATTAACATTTTTAATTATTAAAAATAATGTCATTGTTTAGAAGTAAATATTTGACATTTATAAATTATTTCATAAATAATTATTAAAGCCCTAAATTTTATTTACTACAAAGATATTTTGATTTTAAAAAATATTATTAAATCGTTATAAATTTTAGATACATTTTTATTTTCAAAATAATTTTAGATTAATCAATAAAATTTATTAGTTAATGGTAAGTTAAATTATGAAAAAAGCAAAACTAAAAACTAAAATCTTATTTTATGATTTTTATATGTTATAAAATTTGGAAGAAACAAAAATAAAAACTAAAAATTCAACCAAATAGGTTTTGTTTGGAAAACAAAAATAAAACTACAAAATAGTAGTGGAATCAAAAGGTCATTAACAAACCATAAGGTGATATATGTCCAACATATTAATTTATTGATTTATCATATTTATGTATTGTAATTTATATTAAAATTATAAAATATTAATATATAATGTTAAATCACTTTATTAATAGTTACTATATCAAGTATTAATAATATTGATTAATTTAATATAATAATAAATTAAGTTATTCATAAAAAAGTTTATTTCATTAATTTAATATAATAATAAATTAAATCTTCCATAAAATTTTTATTTAGGCAAAAGGTGCACTCTTAAGGTGGTAAGTCAGGGAAATATCCTTCGAATAAGAGAGTTGACTCTTACAAGAGGATTAACTCTTATACTATCTCATAGAATGAGGATGAGAAGGACTTTGTGAAGCTGAAGAAATTGTTTCGTGATCTAACTTATTGTTCTTTCAATAGCTAGGAACATGCACGTAACTCAAACAAATTGCTTTTAACTAGGATAAGATTGGTTAGCTTACTTGAGGCTATACTGACCTTGATTGGTATATGAGCTTGTCTTAGTGGTTGTATTTTAGCTATTTCTTGGAAAACTTTGGCTTATGCATAGTAATGACATTCTTTGTATTGAAAAAGGTGCATTTTAGACCTATGGTTGACATTCTATAGACGCTTTAAATAGAGATAAGAATAGACATTGAATAAATTTGAATGGTTAATCAATGGATTCGACACTTACCCCATTAAGAAAAGATAAAAAGAATATAAAGAAAGGAACTAAAGAAGTCTTAACAAAAAAAAAAGGAGTTTGAAGGTCAAATTGTAAAGTAGGAAAGATGTTAGGCACCCTATTTGTTATGAACATATTAGTGAAGCAACCAGCAAAGCCCAAAGTCGCTATTGAGCCTTTTGATCCACAGGGGCCTAAGGATAAGTTCTCGGCCTAGTGCCAAATCATTGAATGAAATGGTTTACACTTGCTGAATGTGCTCTATATATTCGATATTCTGCTAAGGGTTGGGACATGTTTATTGTTATGTTGAATGTAACTCTTTCTCATCTCAGATTCTATCTTTCTCCTCTCATCAAATTCTCTGTTTCTCCTCCCCGTCCCCTTCCCATTTACTTTCTTGCAAGAACCATTAATTCCTTGTAATCTTCCTTTTTTGCTGAATGAAATACATCACTGAATCTTGTGTTGGTTGATATTTGCTTGGTCGATCTACTGTTTCATTGCTGGTTACTGTTTTATTTGCTTGAGTTCACAACACTATTTGCCAGCTTAAATGGTTACCTAACTCTAAAAAGGTTTTACAAAATTGAGAAATTTTAAAAAGAAATAAACTTGGTGTGAATTTAAAAGTAGATTGAAAATTAAAATAATAGATATGGTTGGATGTCTAGAAGTTTATAGTTTTGCCTAAAGCTTAAAATAAAGTAACTAGAGTGATTTATAAGAATTAAAATAAAATATAAAGAATATAATGAATGAAGTTTCTAGTTTTACCTAGGGCTTAAAGTAAAATGTTTAAAGATATTGATGTGTATGTTATACCATAAAGTGCACGGTATAACTGTAGCTAACACTGATGAGTACGACTTGATACTACAAGGAATAAGGGTTAACTACCGATTATTCACAAACTTAATTTTTTAGGCTACCGATTATGATTGGATGAAAAAATGATATAAGCACTCAGAATGTCAAAGAAAAGCAGTAATCAAGAATAAAGCAATCAATAAATAAACAAGATTTATGGAAGATATCCCTTATGACTTTACTATGTTCAACTTCATCTTAATTTTTCTTATACTAGTAAGAATTTTTTAATTACAATCATATTCTCTCTTGAGTCATATAACTCCTACCTTAAATTGAATCAATAAATATCTCTTTCTAATAAAGACAATCTAAGAATGCATTAATTGGTTTTTATGAATTCTTATGATAGGTTTTATACTAACTTAGTAAGATCTTAAAGTTCTCTCTCGAATAACTCGTGCTTAACCCTTTTTATCCATATTGTAATCTAACCATACATTTATTCTCTCAAATATTAATGCATGAATCAAATAGATTAATCTTTAACTCCCATTTATTCAATTTAATTAATTATAAAATATAGATAAATCTTAAGAAAACTAAAAATCTATTAAATCAAAGGTTCCATCAATTCAACATATCAAATCCTAATGTTCATCTCACCTAAATCTATATCCCAGTTAGTTCATAAATAAACAAGAAGTAACAAAATAAAAATAAGAAAGAAAACAAGATAAGAAATCATTATCTTAAATCTTAAATCTTTAGTGAATCTTGATGAATTTTTAGTCTTTTTCAAAGATTCATTTGTTCTTAATAAATAGTTATTATAAAATGGCTTTAAAGTGAGTTTTATTGCTTCCAAATTCTCCTTTATCCAAAAAGCTTCCAATCTCCTACTTGCCACCTTTTTAATAATTCAAAATTCTAATTTTTAATGAGTAGAACTACCCCACCATAGGACCATAATACCAGTCATGTTGTCTTTGTCGCATTTTGTAACTTCTCTCATAAAATATTACAACCAATATAAAACTAACACGGGGATATATACAGTTCATGTTTCTTGATCATCAATAGAGCACGGGGTGTGTAGGGTGGCAAAGAATAAATAGAATCAACCGTATTTCAACATTAGGATAACTCAATAAAGTGTAAGTGTTATGTTTTAGGGTCCTTCTTCAATTCTTCCATAGTTACTCCAAATTGGTCTACTTCTTCTCTAAATTCTCTCCTTTTCCTAGGGGCAGAAATAAGACCTAGAATAAAATATATTTCATTTTGAGTATCAAATCCTCTAAAATCGTCCACAGGACAAGCATAATACTGTGAAACTCATGCTAAAAGTAATATATATTTAACGCACATCAAACTATCCCACACTTATGAATTTATTTATCCTTAAGCAAACTAATTTCATCATTTCATCTCAAAAAGAAAATAGAAAATATTTCCAAAAAAATGTCAAATGAATCAAACATACCAATCACGATTCTCTATTACTCATCTAATTACAAGTGTCATCAAAATGCTAAGCATTCAACAACTTATGTCAATCCATAAGTTAACTCAATTGGCTCCATGTTCTTTTAAACTTCAACCCAAATCACAAAATTCAACTCCTTGTATAAGAAAAGCATGCACAAGGTAAAATGCATCAACTTTCTAACATATTCAAGCCCCTTATTAACAATACATAAAATTAAACAAAACAAGAACATTAAAAGCTTATTTAAAAGGTCACCTAATCTTTTATGCAAAAATAAGTACCTTGTCATGAATACTCCTTATTACTCAACTAGGTCATTTTTTCAAATGTTAATAGCACAGTGTGATAAAATTATTTAAACTCATTTATTCACAATTTTATCATTCATTTCATTTTTTTGTATGATGAAAATGTTCAAAAGAAGTCGCAATTAATTGATGCATGTACATTTTACACAAAGAATATCATAATATTCATCAGGAATTTATTCTTAAAATCCATGAAGAAAATTAGATCCATTTATTCACTAATACTCATAACTAGTCACATAAACATTTTAAGTCACCTCCCTCACAATTAAGATATACATTGTCCTCAATGTATGAAACATGTAAGACAACAAAAATAATGAAAATGGGGAAAGGAAATATGATAAAAGGTACCTCCCTAATTTGTGATAAATGGCCTAAGTCTTGATAAAATTATATTGTATTAATTAATTTCCCATTAAGTCTCGTATTGGAACTATAGAGTGCCAAAATATATATACTAACGATTAATAAATAATAAAGTGAAAATGAAAATATAAAGAAAGATAAATCAAGTGGAGGGGGTTGACGTCTGGGGGATAACATATAAGGTATTAACGCTTATAGGTCCTATAGATCATCAAAGGAGATCGTATCCACCAATTGTTTGATGGTTGACTCTATAGCCACTATTTGCACATTATCCTGGACATCCATCTTGAGGTCTGCAATAAGGACAATGGCCTCTTGATTGTACTAACTCTATGGTATGGTGGGCTCCTCTAGCTTTATATAATCCATACCCTCAATCTCTTCCTCTCAAGCTAGCTTATTAAGCTCTACATCTACATCAAACGCATGCTCATCTACATCACCTCATGCTTATCGTTTTGGTGCTTCATCTCCTCCTACTCTACTAGCTCATCATACTCCACCATGTGCAAAACTTATAAGATTTCCATTGTGAGAGGTATAGGAGTGCCTACTACTATCAGGCCAAGCTTATTTATGAGCATTCCCAACCCTCTTTTCAATCTAGTGATCTTATGATGCCAAAATTGGCCCTTTGCAGGTGCCCTCAGACTAACTGGATGAATGCAATCTTAAAATATATCATCTTCCTCCAACATATGTAGTAAATGAGGAAGAGGGTTTATACAAATCATGACACTTATGCCCTCCCCCTTACTATAAAATGAGTGATAGAGAGCTTAAGCATGCACATCATTATTGGGAACCTGAACCTTAAGCCTTAGACTTTGTAAAATGATATAGCCTCAATATGGCCATCATATACTAGTAGTTATTGGAGTCAGTATCTGGCCAATCCCAATCCCCATTGATATCTTGTTGAGCTGTAATGTCTAGGTATGCTCCTTTGTGAATAAGATGGTATGAACCCTAAACTAATTATAGTTAAGGCTATAATCCACGCCTCCTAGTTTGAATTTAAGGACAAACATGTCCTCCTATGATGTCTTGGTGTTATCAATCTCAAGGGTATGCATAAACTCCACGGTTAATTCCCTATACACAAACACCTAAATGTTGAAGAACTTACACCACCCATCAGAGGAGATAATCTCCCTTTGTAGTACAACCTATTTAAGGTATCTTGGCACCTCAAATTGCTTGGTCTAAAAGGATTGAATTTGCTTCCTCTACGCCTCTGTGGTAAATAAAGTAGTGGGTGATCCGACTCCTGTAGTATAGCTGGAGGTGGTGGTGGTGACTATAATGTCAACCATCATCTCAGTGTATGAGTCCTAGGGCAATCGCACGTGATGTAGATATAAAGGCGTTAACCTTAAAGTCTCTTATGTGAGCATTACTATAAGCCTCCTAGGTGGTTATATAGAACATATCCTCACGATGCTATTATATCATGAAGGAAAATAAAAACATAAGTGAACAATCATAAAGCAACATTTGACACCACGTATGCATAAGTTTTTAGTATATGAGATAGACAAGAAACGTAATAATATATCACTAAAAGATACCTAGACTGCATCGCAAGGCTTCAAAGAAATTTAGAATTTTTAATTTGATTTAAAAGGATATTTTTAATTTTTAGGAAAAATAAAATATGAACAAAATGATGATGAAAGAAAAGAAATTCAATTGTTAAAGGATTGGAAAAATAATACAAAACGATTTTACTAGAAAGGATTAAAAACCCTTAAAATCCTAAATTTTTAGTCACAATTTGAAGAACTAGACTATTAGAAAGATTTTGATTAAAAAATATATGTTTTTATTCTTTACTAGGCAAAAAGCTTTTGGGCTTTAAATTGTTTAAAAAAATTGAAAATAGACTTAAGAACTTATTTCTTAAAAGAAATGAGGTTTATAACTAAAATTTTAAAAAACCTAACTTAGTAACATGCCCTATCTTGAAATAAAAATTAAAAGAAAGGGTGATATCCCTATGAGATTATAGCCTATACTTACTTGATTTAGATTATATTGCTAGTGTACCTTTAGAGAACTCTACCTTAGCCCACCTAAAATAAAAGATAAGGATAACTAATAGTCTCATTATGAAATATTTGTTGGAAAATCGAGTCAGGATTTGATCTTGCGCACAGTGAAATAATTACAAAACCTTTTAGTATTTGATTTTTCAAATATGTACTTATTTCGAAGCTTTATCATATTATTTTCGTATCCCTTAAATCATATCTAAAATCGATCCATCTCGATTATAAGTATTCAGCCTCTAATGATATCCACAGAACAAGTTAAAAGAACTCAGCAACTGTTGCATAAAGGGTTAGGGAATGAATGCTAACTCCCTTAAAGCTTAAGCCTATTTATAATAGGTTTTGAACATTTTAATAATTTAATTGAAATTAAATTTTAATTTCAATTAAACTTTACTTAGAATTACAAATAATTCTAATTAAATACCAATTATGCGTAAATAAAATCCAATATCTCATATTAATCCTTATTTATTAAATATCTCATATTTAATCATAAAGTTTCTCAAACTTTACTTCCAAGTATCCAACTTGATTAAAATATCTTTTCTCTCTTCAACTCATTCTTTCTATGTGATCTAATATATTGGCAACGAATATAAATTATAACCTTAAATCATATTTAGGATTAGATAAATTAAACATCTTTAATTTATCTTTAATTATCTAATTAAATAATTTATATTCACACATCAAGTTTGGCGTCTAGCAACATATCATCATCTAAATATTTAGAAATGTCAAAGCAGTTTTGATTAACTTTTCTATGCATGATTTTTTTGTATAATTTAACCCTTTCATCATACAATGTTTCAAATAGACATCGAGTATAGAATTAATGTCTACTCTATTTTGAGTCTAATCTTGTTAGTTCTCCATCATTAGCTAGTGATATCAATTAATGACATTTGTAAACTATTTTATAAGCATCAGTCCACCTTAGCCAAGGATTCCTAGAATCAATATTAATTGAGAATAATGAAACATTCTCTCTAATTACTTTAGGGTGACGAATCCTATATTAATCACTCAACTACCTCTATATAGTTGATGCTACGTCCAACAACTACCGATTGAGCTATCCTTAACTAAAACGTGTCATAAGTAGTATCAAAATATAGTAATCCCAATATAAGATAACTTTGGAGACCTCAAGTCAAAGGATTACTTGTATAATCATCACAATGATAATTTCCATAAACATATAAGTAATGTTCTAATAAGTATCTCTATACTTTAGCCTCTAAGACTGACTACTTCTTTCATAAGGAAACATAAAGTATGCTAGTCTTTTATATTCTATAAATATCCAATATTAATAAAACAATGTCTAAGAACAATTTATGGATAATACATAAATGCAATGAGAATCTCATAATTATAATCTTATCATAATTTCACTTTCAGTATATATTTATCTCATAGACTTTATCATATATATCTAAGTATGTATAAGATAAAGAATGCTTTCAAATAATTGTCACTAAACTATAATTAATGATTGGCTATATGGCATAAACCAACAATCTACCACTTGCACTAAGTCAATTATTTAAGTATCTTATATCATATCACCATATGACAATCATGCTACTGTTGGGATAATGACTTAATGAGATAATTCTACAAGATTTTTTATAATGAGCACTTGCTTAAATGTTACAACTTTCATCTTAATTATCATTATAATTAAGAACATTTCCTAAATACATCATTGGATCTTTGATGAGACCTTCGCTCTTTTTATATGGCCAATGGCTCTAATGTTTTATAGTACATTACATTTTTGAACCATGCAAACTATATCAAGTTCATTAAAGAACTAATTGATCCAATTAATTATTTCCTCTAAATGAAAAATGTATTATGGCTTAATTAGCAACCTTTGCTACATTGTAACCTTTCCAATCTTAAAATGATATTGTTCTAATTAAAATAAACTTTACATATAACCTTAAACTCAAATATCAACTTATGCATAGAATAATGGATATCTTTAATACTTCATAAGCAAAAGATATCTTAAATAATAAACATTTTTAGTACATTATCTATATACTTTGACTTAGAATAGGTAAACAACTTCCATTATATCTCTATAGATCTAATTCCTAGAATTAAGTTGTTAACTTTTCATATCCAACAAAAGTTGTTCTTGGATAATTATATATTCAACAATTGAAAATTAAAATTGTTGTTCTCTATGAGCAACATATGTCTCTACATACTCTTAATGAAGAGGACAATTATACTCCCACAAACCTTCTACAATATATGTCTCTATATACTCTCAATGAAGAGGATATACTCTCACTAACCTTCTTATAGACATGATAAATTCACAATCATCTTCAAGATAAACTATTTGAATTCATCATGAAAGTGAATTTTTTAATGTCTCATATCCTTTTAACTATACATCAAATATATCAACAAAAGAACTTGTTCCAATTGGATTTATTATCATGAGTTTTGAATCATTCAAATTTCATCTTACTCTCGCTACTTATCTTAAGAACCATTCTCCTATAAGTATACATTGAAACAAATAAGTCGTCCAATGGGTCTGCAAGATTTTATCCAACCTTTTGGATATATCATAACTCTTTATTATCCAATTTAGTTTTAAACTTAGTTTCATAATGCATGCTTCAACTAAGCATCACATCCTTAAATTATTACGTTTAACTCTTTCAAAGTCTTAGCATTCCATATCTAATATAAAATCTTGCTAATTGATCTAATTGGAACTATTACAATTAGGTCATTGTACTAGGCATCACTATAGAAGAAATAAATATTGAATTATATAATTTCTCATATTGTATATGTAACAGCCCGGACTATCCTCCCACAGATATTGTCCGTTTTGGGTTACCCCTCGGGCCAAGTCCCTCACAGTTTTTCTCTTCCCGTACCAGGAAAAAAGTGTCTATAAGGAAGAATCCGTACCCTTATAAGGCATACTTCGTTCTCTTCTCCAATCGATGTGGGATCTCACAATCTACCCCCTATTACGCTAGCACAACGAGTCGAGAACCGGCTCTGATACCATTTGTAATAGCCCAGATTACCTGCCCACAGATATTGTCCGCTTTGGGCTACACATCGGGCCAAGACTCTCACGATTTTGCACTTCCCACACCATGAAAAATGCGTCTGAGGGGGAAAAGGTATTCATACCCTTATAAGGCATACTTCGTTCCCCTCTCCAACTGATGTGGGATCTCACAATATCCACCCCTTTAGGGCCCAGCATCCCACACTGGCACAACGGGTTGGGAACCGGCTTTGATACCATTTGTAACAGCCCAGACTACCCTCCCATAGATATTGTCTGCTTTGGGTTGCCCCCAAGGCCAAGACCCTCATGGTTTTGCTCTTCTCACACGAGAAAAACGTGTCTTAGGGGAAAAGGTATCCATACCCTTATATGACGTACTTCATTCTCCTCTACAATTGAGGTGGGATCTCACAATCCACCCCCTCTTAGGTTCCAAAGTCCTACACCAACACAACAGGTCGGGAACTAGCTCTGATACCATTTGTAAGAACTCAAACCATCTGTCCACAGATATTGTCCTCTTTGGGTTGCCTCTCAGGCCAAGCCCCTTACGGTTTTGCTCTCTCCTTCATCTCATAGGTTATTTATATCGTCTTGGTGTATATCGAGTTCTATTTGCGATATATGTTTTTCCTGCTCACCGAGTACATAGTGTACTCACCCCCTCCGCCTTCCAACCATGCAGTTAATTTAGTGAGCTTAAAGCTCTGAGTGGATCGTGCGATCTTTTAAAATTTTTAGGATATTACCGCATATGGGTAGTTTCTGTTTGGTACTTTAGTTGCATAGTAGCTCATGAACTGTTTTACTATTTTTATTAGATTTGTTATGTTGGTATGCTTTATGATTATATAAATTTAACTCTTGACTATTTTGTTGTTGTAAAAGACCTTATGTATGAACTTTGACATTGTTATTGAAATTGCTTTGAGTGGACTTTAAAATCCTGAAGTTGTGGCAAAAATGTTTAATGTGAATATAGAAGTGTGTTTAAAATTGTTTACAGGTATTTGATTGAGTTTTTGAGATTTTTAAAATACAGTCATTATGCTCAAAATTTTTCAAAAGAGAGAGAGAGAGAGATGTTCAGTTAGCCTTCCATAGTCGAATTAAGGATACCGTGAGTGTCCTTAACTCGGTTATGTAGCGATTATCATGGGCCCGATGTAGTACTGGATCGTGACATTATATTCCTCCTTATGTAAAACCATACTCTTATGAATTTAATTATGGAGATATCCATTAAAGAATCTCATTCTTATAGATAACGAAAACATTTAAAACTTACCATAATAATCTCATCGAAGTACTTCAATATTCTCAATGTTTAATTTCTACCCAAAATTAAAAACTTTAAACTTTTCAAAAATTTTAAATCAATATTTCATTTAATACATATGACATTATCACATAAAGTCAATGGTAATTTTGATGAAATATAAGAATCATCCTTTTATAAATTGTTATTCCATCAAATAAATCAAATGTATAAATTTAACAATTTAATGCCATCATCATCCTTTCGCGTTATTCTTCAACCCAATAATTTCATAAGCTTCATATAAGTCATAATAAAAAAGATACATATATCCTTGCATGTAACTTTTTGATTCTCGTTATTTGGATTTAACAAACATGGCATAAAAAGATAATCTTAACTATCTAACTTTGTATTCTTGCCACGTATGTAAGTATAAGTCTCTTTTGATGCAACACATATACACTATTTGTATAAACTTGGATCAACTACTTTTCCTTAACATTCTATTTCTTATCATGCATTAAAATGTTGAATCTAAATTCAATATCAAATACTCATAAGCATGAACTAGAAATTTATATAATCTCTATCATATTTTGCGTAGGCAAAAAAATTCATGCAATCATTTTTTCTAATGATAACTAGTTTCATTTTATAGCAAAGCCTTTAATTGAAGTCCATGTTTATGCTTTTAGTAGGCTAAATTGAGTGAAACAATTTCATCAGGGTACTATACCTTCAACTCTACTTCATGAAATGTTTCTATTATGATGTTGACATATATCTAACATGTTGTTATCAAAGTTTATGAGACATTATTCAACTCAAAATGTCAATACATTTTGTCTTCTATATGATTTTTACATATCTCTAAAACTTTAACATGAGATCCTCAACAAGGATTAATAGCAAAATCATACTATTAGTGTTGGACCCCAAACTTTTCTTGGAAGTTAGAACTATTATATGTGAAATGTTGGAAGTTAAAAGTTGGAAAATGTAG
>JANKOD010000193.1:28446622-28467232 GCA_026284645.1 Erythroxylum acuminatum | reverse complement strand
CAAATCTTTTGTCCCAACAACCCCGCACCAACCCTGTCTCATTGCATCTTAACCTTCCATTTATGTGGGACCCACATAAATGAAAGGTTAAGATGCAATGGGACAGAGTTGGTACTGGGTTGTTGGGACAGAGGATCAGCCCCCCATTTGTAGTAAGTATCAAAGAAAAGACAACAGGAAGTTTTAGACGAACGGATGACCCACGGGCTTAGGGCATCAAGACGCAAATTGATTTATTTAATATATAAATTTTATTAATTTATTAATTCTCGATTAATGTAATTGTACATGTAAAAAAAAGTTTATCACCAATGTTCTTTATTATTATTTTAAATGAAAAAAGTAAAAGGTCCTGACAAAAATATTTTATAATATATTAAATTAATAAAATGACATAATTGTTGACAATAATATATTTTTTAGTATAAATGTTTTTAGTATAAAATTTATTACGTACTGAGTCCTAGTAGAACAACTGACATACAAAGTTAAAGATCTTAACTTAAAAAGAGAACAGAACCAAACCACGCGCTCTTTATATCACGTGTGTATAACTTCATATGTAAGTTACCTCTGATTAACTACTCTTGACTTGGTCCACTGGGATCCACTAACTCGCACCCAAATCCAACGGCGTACAAATCTCGCCAGCATCATAATCATCATCATCGTCTAGGGTTTTATTATTCTCTTCTATATCCTCCCACAAGCGCCCCTACAGACCTCCTTGTTTTCGAGTGCAGTCTCTCTCTGCCCCTTAGCTACTCCTTTCTCTCTCCGTCTCTGACGTAGTTCACGCGCCGCCCTTTTGCCACCGGCGGCCAAAATTAGTTTATATTATTCCACCTTCCCTCTCCTCTCTTATCAGAAAACAGAAAAAAAAAAAAAAGAAAATTAAGAATTAGAGAAGGAAGATAAAGCACTCAAATTTTTACGTATCCTAGGCCTTTCATCGAACACTTTCCGTGGGTATCAGTTTCCGTTGTTGGTTGTGTTAGGATTTCTGGGTGGAGCCTAACTTTGTTAATAATACGAGGAGAGGGAAGATAATATAGAAAAAATTAAAAAAGCTCGTGGCTTTTGGGGAAAAGAATATTATGGCACAGGTTCAAGTACCGGCTCAGGCTCAGGGCGTGAACGGCGGAGCCGCCAACCCGCAGTTTGTTACGACGTCGCTCTACGTCGGCGATCTGGACGTGAACGTTAACGATTCGCAGCTGTACGACGTATTTAACCAGGTGGCGCAGGTAGTCTCCGTTAGGGTTTGCAGGGACTTGACGACCCGTAGATCGCTTGGTTACGGATACGTTAACTACAGCAATCCTCAGGATGGTAAGGTTATAATTTGTGTTAAAGTTTAGACCTTTTTGGCTTCTGGGTAACTGTTAAACCTGTATTCATTATTCTGTTGGAGAAATTGTGTTAATTTGGAATAACACATTAAAAAATGTAGAAGCAACTAGTTTGGTGGATTACATAAAGTAGTGGATTATGCTGTTTGATTAGTGGGTTTAATTGTTTAAACACTGATATTTATTGTTAATTTTGGTGATAAACTGTGAGGTTGTCTGGGAGTTACAATTTTGTGAAAGAGCGACAACGCGTCAAGCTTGGATTATACTGGTTCCACAATTTTGTATTCTTTGACGATTTTATACAGTGGGTGAGGGAAGTGATGTAGGGAGTATCAATTTGAATCATTTTTTGGCTGCAAACATGTTCAGCACATTAGGTCTAAACTAATGTCAACTGGGAAACCTTGTTCTTGAAACCCTCGATGTTCTTCTGAAATTCAACCTTTGGTTAAATTATTATTTCATGAATGTGGAAACTGGCAACCCACTGATTGTAATTGTTGCATGTTATCCTGGTTAAACAGTAGGTTATTTAATGCTATGGATATTATGCTGCTGATTGGTTGACAGGTTTAGGTTATCTTTTACCAGTTTCATTACTTGCTTCATAATCAATGTAATCATAATTGGTTGTGAATTTCCAATGTCTGAAATTTAGAAAGATTTGCCAAAGCTAGAATCTTTTTTCCTAGAATTGATTTATTATTAAGTTGTGATCATAAGAAATTGAAATTGAAAGATTTGCTGGTTGATCAATTTGGTGGATGAGCAATGTATACGCTCTCGCACCCCATCAATTATTTTCAGCATCATAATTGTGTTTTTGTTTTTTGGTAATGTTGCCCCTTTCTTCACTAATGTCTGTCTCTGTATCTCCTACCCTTTCTTGCATCTGTTGACAGCTGCAAGGGCATTGGATGTGCTTAATTTCACTCCTCTTAATGGGAAGCCCATAAGGATCATGTATTCACATCGTGACCCAAGTCTTCGCAAGAGTGGTGCTGGAAATATATTTATTAAGGTAGCCATTTTTGCCATTGGGTGCTTTTGTAGTGGCATTACATTTATGTATTTTAAGTTTCCAGGCCTTCATTTCTCTAACTTGGATATTTCTCAAATATGACAGAATCTAGATAAGGCTATTGACCACAAAGCATTACATGATACTTTTTCGGCTTTTGGGAATATACTATCTTGCAAAGTAGCTACAGACTCTTCTGGCCAATCAAAGGGCTATGGATTTGTACAGTTTGAAACTGAAGAAGCAGGTCAGAAAGCCATTGAGAAATTGAATGGTATGCTGCTAAATGATAAGCAAGTTTACGTGGGACCGTTCCTTCGCAAGCAGGAAAGAGAAACTGCCATTGACAAGACAAAATTCAATAATGTATTCGTAAAGAATATCTCAGAAGCAACCACTGAAGATGACTTAAAGAAAACTTTTGGTGAATTTGGAACAATAACCAGTGCTGTTGTGATGAGGGATGTAGATGGAAAATCCAAGTGCTTTGGATTTGTCAACTTCGAGAATGCCGATGATGCTGCTAGAGCTGTTGAGGCTCTTAATGGAAAGAAATCTGATGATAAAGAGTGGTATGTTGGAAAAGCCCAGAAGAAATCCGAAAGGGAAGTTGAACTAAAACTCAAATTTGAGCAGAGTATGAAGGAGGCAGCTGACAAATTTCAAGGGGCAAACTTGTACATTAAAAATCTAGATGATAGCATAGGTGACGATAAGCTTAAGGAGCTGTTTTCTCCTTTTGGTACAATCACATCCTGCAAGGTAATTAGCATCATCTTTTGAATATTGAGCACCTAACATCATCAGCCTTGGAGATTCTACTGCATAGGACTTATAAACATGGTTTTCTGGTGATTAGGTGATGCGTGACCCTAATGGGATAAGTAGAGGTTCTGGGTTTGTTGCATTCTCAACCCCCGAAGAGGCATCTAGAGCTGTAAGTTGAGGTTATGGGATTTCACATATGCATATGGAGAGCATTCTTTGTCCTTAAGTTAACATGCTTGTGATTGTTTGACAGCTATTGGAGATGAATGGCAAAATGATTGTTAGCAAACCTTTGTATGTTGCACCTGCACAACGAAAGGAAGATAGAAGAGCCAGGTTGCAGGTATCTCCATCCCGATAGGTTTAGGCATTTCCTTTTTTTTATATATATAATTTGCACCAAGGTACTTGTACTCCAAACCATAGACAAGAGAGGTTTAACTTGCTTCCTTCCTCTTATCCTCTGTCCCCCTCTTTCTCCACATCAAGTTGACACACCCTTGTTAGGTTCTTGTACGTATTTTCTCAAGATGTCATGTAGTTGCCTTTTCTCTTTTTGTATTAAGTGGTGCTCCATATATCTTTTCTTCCTATACAGACTCAATTTTTATATTAATTAGTGCTTATATATCTTTTTTTCTTATACAGGCTCAATTTTCTCAAATGCGGCCAGTTGCAATGGGACCTTCAGTAGCTCCTCGTATGCCAATTTACCCCCCTGGTGGTCCAGGGTTAGGACAGCAAATATTCTATGGACAAGCGCCACCTGCTATGATTCCTCCCCAGGTAACTCTTTATTGAACAAATTTTTATCTTCGGTATGTATTTATCACGTAGTTTTCTTTTGAGTACTTCACATTAACCACATCATAAGTGCAAACTTGTAATCAAAATACCTAATGAATCAACCATTTTTAGCCTGGATTCGGGTATCAACAGCAGCTTGTACCTGGTATGAGGCCTGGTGGGGCTCCTATGCCAAACTTCTTTGTGCCAATGGTCCAGCAGGGACAGCAGGGGCCACGTCCTGGTGGCCGTCGGGCAGGAGCTGCTCAGCAATCTCAGCAGCCAATCCCAATAATGCAACAGCAGGTTGGGAGTATCCCTTTAATTCAAATTTTTTATGATTCTATTTCTATAATCGTGATATTGTTACCTAATTACTTGGTCAAATGTCAGATGCTTCCAAGAGGACGTGTTTATCGCTATCCTCCTGGACGTGGCTTGCCTGATGTTCCAATGACTGGTGTTGCTGGTGGCATGCCTGTTCCATATGATATGGCTGGTATGCCGATGCGTGATACAGCATTGTCTCAACCTGTTCCGATAGGAGCTTTGGCTTCTGCTCTTGCAAATGCTACTGCAGATCAACAGAGAACGGTAGGTTTTAACTTTGTTATATATTTTTAGTTTTCAGGTAGATTGATAGAACTTTATCCATTTATATGTTTTGTCTGTTTGAATATGTGTGCATCTGCAGTCTTGTCATATTCATTCAATTGAAATCTAAAATTTAACTTGCGGTTGTAATTGTAGATGCTGGGTGAGAATCTTTACCCTCTAGTAGAACAGGTGGAACCTGATGCAGCAGCTAAGGTAACTGGCATGCTTCTGGAGATGGATCAGACTGAGGTTTTGCACCTACTGGAGTCACCAGAAGCTCTCAGAGCAAAGGTTGCAGAGGCAATGGAGGTTCTGAGGAGTGTTCAGCAGCAGCAGGCTGGTAGCACAGCTGATCAATTGGCATCCTTGTCATTGAATGACAACCTTGTTACTTAGGTTGGGATGGGTTGGGTTGAGCGTGAGCAGAGTATTTAAGATACAGCATTTTTAACCATTTCGGATGCGGCTTCTATACTTTAGATTTGATTTCACTTGGTAGATACGTGTTTTTGGTTGATTGTGATTGTTTGGAGAAACTTTAATGCTTAGATTTTGTTATGGTGAATGTAGATTAATGTCGTCGTTTCAAGCTGGTGGTGGGTACAATGTTCAAAAAAATTTATTAAATGACCAGTTTTTATGTGTGCCCAGCTAAATTTAGTATCAAAATTTAAGGATGCAGGGAAATGTGCGACAGTAATGTTACGCATTGCATGATTCAGGAGTTTGTATACGTAGCAAGGCCTTCATTTAGACTTGAAGGGAAGGACTCGGATGATTAATACCCAAAACATGATGAAGAATCAATATACATGGAGTAGCAACCCTAAGTTGGGTTGGGTGCTAGAAACAAAGCAAATTAGCTAACAGCATTAGTGCTGAGTCATGGTTTTTTAAGTGCAGATGGCAAGAACAACCGAGTATGGGTGACTCTGTAGTCTTTTTATTGCCCATCTTCCTATATAGTATGCACAAGATAACGAAAAACTACAACTAGAATCACGATTATGGAAACCTTTCAATGGTACAACCTACTGATAAGTTGATGCCTTGGCATCCTTCACTTGGCAAGGACCTCAATAATGGTTAAAGCCCTCCTAAAACATTCAAGCATCCTGACGGTTTGCATGCCTCAACCTTATCCCAACATCAGCTTCCCCATCATGTCGAATAAAACCAGTTGAATTATGTGTATCAAAGGAAGTTGCAGCCTCAGTTTGCTTCTGTTCGGCATCTTCTCCGAAGTTATGAAGCCTGCGACCGATGAGATAACGGTCATCGCGTATTGAGTTGTGAAGGTTGGTGAACCAGACATGAAATCTTTTGGCACAGAAGCATATCATGCTGAAGCAAAGGCACCCCAGCCATGCGAATCGATATACAGCAGAATTCACGACTAGTGGGTATCCAAAAACAGGAAATACTCCTCTTGCTAAGACGTAGGGCACACACAGCGCTGTTAACAGTTTTACTATAATTGGGAAAACAATCTCCCGCAGTACCCAAAGGCCTTGCAGCCTTGAGAAACCATCTTCTCGCACCCTCTCAAATTTTATTCGCCAACTTTCATCAACCAATGGCATCATATGATCCAGCATAGCCTGTTCACAAGCAGTAAGATCAAGAAAGAAAATCTTTTACTTCCCATAAATGATCAAGCTTTACCTCTTGTAAGTCTCATTATTACCCTCAATCTCTATCAACCAGTATTTTCAATATCCAATACAAAGCCAAAATAATTCACAAACGTATTTCTTGATCATTTCCAGGTCTTTAACATTCTTCATACCATTGAAAACGATCCCTGCTAGTTCATGCATAACTACAGCCTAGATACAGAAATATGGTAAATGCTTTTTCATTAAACTTTATGGAATGTTATAAAGACCGCAGATAAACAAATCAAAGATTCAGTCTGTAGTTCCATTTCTTGCTGTAGGGAGCTCTATTTTGTTAAATGCATTAATAAAACATAGCTGCTAGTTTGGTTGAAGCTCAAAATTTTCAGGTGTGATTATATTTGAGATACCTTTGTTTCATACAAGGGCACAGAGCAGGAAGATATGCATATTGTTTGAGAACTCACCAGTCTAGTCCATATCTTAAGAAAGATAAATCCCAAGGCCCAGTCCTGATACAGAAGGAAAACTGGGCTTTCATCCACAGGCACCCGCATTGGCACAATCACCAAAAGCTCAAAGAGCAGCCCAATCAATACTGGAATGACAAAAATCTGGAAAGAAAAAGGTTCAAATAATTACTTAAAAGGGTATTCAGTGGAAAGGACACTTTATCAAATAGAGACCTGACAAATGGAATGAGATAGGGACTCTACCCATATTGACAACAGTGCAGAGCTCTTTAGAACAATTCCACACCACTTCCAGATTTGGGCAAGCAGAACTGCTGCCCTCTTCGTTCTGATATGTTCAATAGAATATCTAGCTCCAGCTAAAGTGGTCCAAATGACATAGCTTCCAATAATAAAAGCATATAGATCTAACAAAGAAAAAGACAATCAGCAATCTCACACAATCAAGAAGTGTGTTCTATCTCTACAAAATTATATAAACTGTCTTACCATTGCACTTAACGCCATGAGTTATTGGAAGAAGAGGAATACCATTGAAAAGAGCACGCCCAAGGGATATGGGTACAACTATCAAGGCAGAGTTGAAGACAAGAAGAGTCATCCAAGCTATTATCAACAAGAGGACAATGCGAAGAACAAAGCTGTACCTGCTAAAATACAATTTTAACATTATTTGCGGCAATCATATTTTGACTGTAAACCTTAAAACAATGCTGAAGTGGAAAAGGAATAACATGCAATCTTTGCAAATAATGAAAACACTGACTGGATTTATTATTTCAAAACATACTCCGAGTCTGACTGTTCATCAGTATCATACTCCTCTGCAGCATTAGAACCTCCAGCTGTGAGAAAATCTATGTTAGGATTATCACCGGTAGCAAGTGCTACTAGGTCCCTATCTTGTCCACCATGTTGTACAGCTGGTGGTCTGTCCTGCCTTCCTGGCTCCCCATTAGCAATGTCCTGGCCACCATTGTCCTCAGGTCTAGGAAGTAAGAAATCAGTTAAACCAAGTCCCCATCCAACTGCTGTAAACCAGTAGCGAAGAAGGGACTTGATTGTGGTCCGCAGCTTGAAATGCTCAATGGCAAATGGAATGCAGATTTGGAAAAGAAGCATGTCAGCTGGAATTTCCGTGAATGGATCAGATACCCTGAAAGAAAAAGTAACCATGCATGTTAACAAACTATGCCAATAAATCATCTCATTAAGACCAGATGGCAAAAAATAGTGAATGAAACCAAGCTTACGAGATGTCCAATGGGAAAATTAAGGGTGCCATTCGCATAGCAAGTTTGACAGGTAAGAATACCAGCATCACAATTAAGCTTCCATAAACTGCAACAGATAGCAGAACCCTGCGGGCATGCTTGTGCACAGGATCATCAATTAAATCACGGAATGGATTGTAGTTAGGATCAGCTGGATCTCGAAGAAAATACAGAACTCCATTACGGAGGACCTACAAGCAGTAGAGAGATTGTCAAACTAGTTGGATCAAAGAATGTATAGATTCTATGAAACACCATGGCCAAGGAGTTTAAGAATAATACCCCACGAAGTAGGCTGACAAAGATGCTTATTTGTAGCATATAAACAATTCCAACAACCCAATGAACCAATGAGCTGGCTAAAGGAGAGATTGAGAAGAACTGAACTCTTTGCGCCATAGTTTTTCCAAACATCTGGATGGTACAAACATCCAGCCACCATCCACACATTAAAGGGAACACCCCAAGTTCAATCACCAGAAGGAAGGCAACCTTAATCATTGTCATCAAATGCCTCATTGCTGCCAAGAACTGCCTCAACAAAGATGGAACTGTCTCCGCTATAGAAGCAATACCATAAAACCTTCCCATGGTCAAAGGCTCACCTCTAGTGTATCGAATCAAAGCAATAATTCCAAGGTAGAAGAAGACTAGGGAGAATATGAACATATATCCAATAGCAAGAGTTGCAACATCCGAAAGTCGCGATGTGCCAATACTTGCTACATTCAAGAGATCTGTAGCAAGCGTAGAGCTTATATTGCTTGAGGCTTCGTGCATTCCACTTGCATTTACTTTTAAAACGTCTACAACCTGGCCTAGTAGTCCATCCTGTCCTTCAGACGTTAAATTTGTGACAGCAGTTAGGGCATTTTTCAATGTGATGTTTGCTAAGGAAAGGGCAGTATCTGTAAGTGGCATAACAGTTGACAACACAGGACCACTTGCAGAAAAGAAAAGCCAAGATATATAATATAGTATAATCCGCCCTAGAGAAAATGGTACAAAGATCACAACACCCAGGAATATCATGTTGCTTGCCAGAACCTGCAAAGCAAGAAAACCATGATTGATAAGAACTCCCCAATAGAATAAAATGGATTTCTGAATTGTTTAAACTATCATCTTATTTCCTCAAAACATTTTATGAAATTTGATATAGATGTGCAATCACTTAAAAAGTACATAAAAGAACCAAGATATAATATTCATATAAATATGAAAAATAAGCAACGCAAATACATGCAAAATAAACAGGAAATGACAATTTCAGACACCAACAAAATAGACATATTTATGGTTAAGCAGAAGGCAACAACAAAAAATATCAAAAGAACAAATTGTACTTACAGTAAATGCATTTTCAACCAAATGGAAAACAGGACCCTGCATGCCAACAAGCTCATCAAAGGGCACATCCTCTGCACCATCAGCATCATCTAAACCATCAAACATCTGTTCAACATGAGCTTCAAGACGAGCTGCCTGCATCTCCCACCGTGCAGCGACATTTTCTGCATTCCTTCGGATGATTTGACCAGCTCCAGCCATTCCTTGTGCTCCCATAGCATCATCAGCATTTGCTTCACCAGCAAAATTCCTATTGCCTTGTGCTGGCAATCGTCTTGCAGCATGGGCACCATTTCTGTCTCCTTCATCTTCTCTCTCAGCATCCGGTCCTCCAAGCTCTCTCAAGTGTCTAAAGTAATCTCTCAGAGAAGTTGCACCAAGAAAAATGAAAACAATGCTTGCCGAGAGTAGGAATCCATGCAGACAATCAGTGAGGATAACTGTAGTAGAGATGTGACTTAAGAATAACCTATGAGCCTCGCCAAAACTCCTTATGAAAGCCAGACGCCATATCCAAAATGTTATAAATGGTATAATAAGGAGCCAAACAGAGAGCACAAAACTCAGGCGCAAAAAGAATTGCAGAACATGGCAAGCCTTCATTGCCATCCCAACTACAAACTCCTGAAAAGGAAGCCTTGCAGGGGCATTCTCAGCATAAACAGGTGAGAAAGAAAACGCATGTTTGCAGACCTGTAAAGCATTTAAAACTAAATCAAGCAAGTTCCAGCGCAAATAGGTTTTGTTATTGTGCTTTATCCAGTGAAGTAAAAAACGGAACGCATGACAACTTGTATCCTACAACAATTCATTCCTAAACTATGATCTTTATACTTAAATTTTCAGTGAGCCGAACATATCCAGAGCATGTTTATTGTTGCCACATGCAAATTGCACAAGTTTTGAATAGGTCTTCATGAATAAAAAATTAGATGAAACTCCACTAAACATCCTCTACCAAGCACTCAAATATAAGCCAAAGTACATGTAAAAGAAACGCAAAATCCTCACAATTTTTTTGTGACAGGATCACATCAAACCACAATTTAATTTGCTAAGAAAATAACAGAAACGCAAATTAAAAAAAAAGAGAGAGCAAATTGGAATCTCTTCAAATCCTAAATCAAATAATATAACCAGCGAGACCTCGCATTGACGAGCGTTGCTGTGAGTAAGCCACTGGAGGAGGCAATCTTGATGAACAAACTTGATACTCCCGCTACACGCACATGGATACCTCAACGGATTCTCGTCTTCCCCCGGATTCCGGCAGATCCTGCACACGTCCTCCTCCTCCTCATCGTCGTCTTCGTCGTACCTCGCTCCTCTACTCTCCTCCTCCTCAATCGAATCGCGGTTCAACAACGCAGCAGAACAAGAAGCAGAAGGCGAAGACAGCGAATTCATTCCGTCGGCGTTATCTCCGTGGTGGTCGGAGGCGATCTCCATCGGAGAAGGGTGAGTTGGGGCGGGTTGACCCGGTGGGTTAGGTCTGTGAGGCGAGCGTTTGGGATTGGGGAAAAAAATTTAATCGAAAAGGAAACGAGGAGAGAAAGGGGTAAGGTGTAGGGGCATTTGTGGAATTTGGGGATGAGTGGTTTCGTTTCTACTTCCTAATAATATTCGAGGTCAAAAGTAGCATTGACCTTTCTTCAACTTTTTGTCAACACGTCTGTAATGTATCATTACCTATTTGGTGCAAAGTTTTATTGGGAAGGGTAAAAGTTTTTCTTTGTAAAATTTAAAGAAAAAGTAAAAGGTCGAAGAACAAATCCCAAGCGCATGCGGTGGTAAGAATTTAAACGTTGCTTCAAAGGTGAAGCTTTGGCTACCAAAAGAAATAAACAAAATCATATCCCTCACTCAGTGTGTGCTGTTCACTAATATAAGTCTATATTTGGTTCCGTTGATGACTCTTACCATCTCTTTTTTTCCTACTTCTGGGGTCGTTACTGGACCTCTCCGTCACTTTCATGCACATATAAAGGTAAGTTGTCGGTGGCATCCTATGCAAAACTGTCCTAACAGTTCCTTTCTCTTGTTACATAAAGCTAAGTTGGTGAGTTTCTGTGTATCATCACTTCACTGTCACCACCTCACTTCATCAATCAAGGCCCTTGCTTGGTGCCTTTGTTCTAGGAGAGTATCTACATACGTGTCCGATTCCCTTTCTCTTAAAGTTAAACCTGTTGGCATCATTGATGTTGCAGGATCCACGTCGTTGTTAATGATCTTCGTGTCCAGGTAAGAGCTGTACATACTCACCACCCCATACACATATTCTCTCTTTCTAGCTAGGATTTTCGTGCGTTTTATCTGCATTTCCTTGTGTATGAGGCCATGATGCTTGTTGATTTTGCTCTGAGTTTATGGTTGTGGCTGATTCCTAGCTTGGTGGTCTTTTTGTTGTGTCATCTACAGTAGCACCTTCTTATCTTGATGGTTTAGCATCTTAGTTTGAAATCATCTTGACTGCTAGCGATCAGGTTCAACTGTTGCTCATGAATGCTCACCATGTAGTTCGTCATAAATGATTTGGCCTTATGTGGACAATACTCCATCTTGAAGTTGAATATCAGGGTCGGGAATTTGTCAATATTTGATTGACTATGAGTGACAGTTCCTGATTTGTCTTTCTTTCCCTGGATAGTCTAGTAAAGTTCTAACTTTCCTTTCATCGCCACTGTTGAATTGCTATGATTGCACTTTTTTGGTTCCTTACTCTCTGTGTCTGTCCGGGTGGTTGTATTCTTCAGCTAACAGAAGAGATGACATTCCCAGCTTTTGTTTATTCCTTCCCACCTCATCGCTATTGCCGTTGTGTTCCATCAACTGATTGATAGGTGTTGAGACTTGAGCGCCTTGAAGTCAAGAATATTTAATGAAAACATTGATGTTCAATAGGCATTTGATAGTATAAGATAAGCTCTAATCATATACTACTAGTTTAATTTTTGCTAATGTCGTTTATACTTCTGCAAGATTAGTCCTTCACTGATCGCTTGCAGCTTTCATTTTTTTGTATCGCGAGAAGTTGAAGTATGGATAATAGGACATGGCTTTGGAGGAAGAAACCCTCGGAGAAGATGATAGTCACAACGAGCAAATTTGGCATACCTGTGAAAGTAATTGATGAAGAGGTAAGGGAGGCTTCTCTTTTGCATCCCAACAAGCTCCTCTGAAAAGAATTGCAGTCGATGATGAGATCCTTTGTCCTTGTTTCATACTGTAGGGATCAATGCTTCCGGGGGGATGTGAGGTTGGGCCAACTAGACATGTGAGGAATCTCAATGAGAAGTTAGCTTCAGTGCTCCTTGATAGTCATACCAAAGCTGATCCTCTGACAAGGCATGATTTAATATCAAAAGAAGCCATTGCAGGTAATTCACTCGTGACCTTCGAACATTTTTAATATGCAAGTCATTTTGTTACTCCCTTTTAGAGTGATCATGTTCCTTCTGGCTAATTACTTCCTTATAGGCGAGGGAAAATCAGAAGAGGAAGTTCTTAGTGTTAACAAGGGAGAGGGCGAACAGGGTATAGCTGCAAATGAAAGATCAACTTATTCTGACACTGCATTCAAGCAGTGCATGCTGCAGGTTACCTCTCTTCAAGAAGAACAGGACCCAAAGATGCAAGATGCTCTCTTAAAGGCATCAAGCGAATTTCAGAAGGTACAGAGAAAACTAGAGGACAGATTGATGGAGATGAGCAAAAATCTTGCCAATTTAGCTATTGAAAACACTAATCTAAGCAACGCACTCTTGGTAAAAGAGAACTTGGTAGAAGAGCTACGTAGGCGTGCAACTCAAACAGTAGCAGAATTCAACGCTTTAATGGCTAGATTAGATTCTACTGAAAAGGAGAATGCTTTTCTGAAGTATGAGTTTCACATGCTAGAGAAGGAGCTTCAGGTTCGTAATGAGAAGCTTGAATATACCCGTCAGCTTGCTGATGCGTCGCACAGCCAACAATTGGAGAGTGTGAAGAAATTGGCAAAACTGGAAGCAGAATGCCAGAGACTGCGCGCTTTGATGCAGAAGAGATTGCCAGGTCTCGCTGCAACAGAAAAGACCAAGAGTGAAATTGAAATGCACGGACGGGACCCAGTGAATTTTAGAAGGAAGCCAAATCCTACAAAAGATTTGATTCTTATGGAAACGGCCATGGAAAGATTTTCTGAAACTCCTGTCAAGAAAACAGATTGCCTGATTGAGAGGTTACGTGGTATGGAACAAGAAAATAGAACTCTAAGAGAAATAGTAACCAAAAAAAATGCTGAACTTCAATCTTCGAGGATCATGTTTTCCCGAGCAGCTTCAAGGTTATCACAAGTTGAAGCTAAGCTTCTGGACGTTTCTGGTGGTCAGAGATCTCTGGAGTTGACTCAGGGTGATCATGTATCCCAGGAACTGTATCCAATACCAGGTCTAGATGTGTGCAGTTCTTATAGGGTTAGCTCCTCAAATTCATGGGCTGATGCGCTAATATCGGAATTGGAGATTTTCAGAGATAGGAAACCTATGAGTCCATCTGAAAGCAGAGTCATTGAGTTTCCGGACATGAATTTAATGCATGATTTTGCTGAAATGGAGAAACTAGTTGTAGTTTCTGTGGAAGCACCTCCTGACGGTGATAGCCATCCTTCGTCAGCTGGTAAGGAACTAGTTCCAGCGGAGCAAAGTGATTTTGGCTGTGGCAAAGATAATCACGAAATCCACTCAAAAGATATTCCTAATGGCAAACCTTTTGACTGGATTCAGGATGTTTTAAATGCAATGCTTAAAGAGCAGCGCAGTTCAAAACGAAGTCTCATTGAGCTTCTTGAGGACATTAAAATTGCATTGGGTTATGTACATTATGCAAATGTCCTGGAAGATGACGCCACTCGGACGTCAAGGCATCATACAGAATCTACTCTTAAAACTCATATCCCTTTGAAGTCCCTGACAAACTGTTCATCGAACCAAGCTTCCAATAGTGCCAACACTGCAATGAAAACAAGTCGGCCATGTGGTCCATCCAGTCTGAGTAAGTCAATCTGCAGCATTGTTCAGCTCGTTGAAAAACTGGTATTAAATTCTTCAGCCATCGATTATTCTAATTCCACTCCATCAGCACCAGCGTCAGACTACTTTGTCCATGTTTTCCAGTGGAGAAGTTGTGAACTTAATGCTGTTCTACAGCGATTTGTTGACATCTGCAGGGGCCTGTTGGATGGAAAAGTGTGCCTTGAAGATTTTGCCGAGGAGTTGTTACTTACGTTAGACTGGACCATGAACAACGTTGTAACCCCGCAAGATGCTTCAAATGCAAGGGATAAGATCAGTAAGTACTTTGATTGGAATTCACCAGAAACTGAAAACCAAGTTGGAGTTGCACCTGTGCAATCAAAACCAATTTGTCTATCCAAAGAGCAGCCATCCTGGTTGCGCTTAATAACTTCTCCACGTGATCATACCACATCCCAAACAGAGTGTGCAAAGTCTTTTCTGCAAGATGAAAACAAGAGACTGAAAGAAGATCTAAAACACATGGAATCTGCTAAAAGAGATGTAGAAGACAGGCTACAGTCTGCGACCAATAAAACTGAGGTATTGAATAAGCAACTTGAGGAATCAGAAAGAAGCCTCCAAAACCTAAAAGCAGAAGTTGTGACTCTCAAAGAATCCACGGGACTAATTGAGGATCAATTTGAAAATCAAAAGTCAATCAATGAAGATCTTGACACTCAGCTTACAGTTGCCAAAGCAAAGTTGAATGAGGTCTTACAGAAGTTGTCATCACTTGAAGTAGAATTGGAGGATAAGAACAACTGTTGTGAAGACCTAGAAGCAACATGTCTTGATCTTCAACTCCAGGTGGAAAGGTAATGGTTGCCATCTTCTTGTCTCCTAAGCAATCTATGATGAATACTACTTGATAGAAATGACTTCGGTGATGTTCTGTAACATTTCAGTGTTGCAAAGATTGAAACTCTAAGCCGTGATGAGCAAGGAACGCAACCACACAATGTAAGTTCTTTTGAATAGTAAAATATTACCAGAATTATATAATTATATTCTGAATAGCAAAATGCATGGAAATTTACAGGGTTGGGAGATGACATCAGCCTCTATAAAATTGGCAGAATGCCAAGAAACCATCCTTAACCTTGGAAAGCAGCTCAGGGCACTAGCTTCACCAAGGGAAGTAGCACTACTAGACAGGGTTTTCACGACCACTAGTGCCACAAGCACCGCCATCAATACCAAAAACTTTATCAAGCGATTCTCCTTACGCGATCAAATGGTGGCTGAAGACAATGCTAAAGCGATTATTCTGAGATCTCCCACAGCAGATACACACACACAAAATCCATCTCATGCTATTAATGTGTTGGCATGTAAACCTGATAGTAGTCCAGCTGGGGCTCTGGCTATTGTTCCTACCAAAAAGCAGGTAGGAATTGGTATGCTGAGGAGGCTACTGATGAGAAGGAAAAAACAAAGTGTTAAGAAGTCCCAACTGCCAAAGGCCTAAAAGCCAAGATGGACTATTCCATTGCTGATACTGAACAAATGCTCAAATGGGACGATCAAACCCCTCTCCCATGTTCTGATAGATCATCATATGTATTGGTGCATGATTTTCCTGACTTGATTCGAGAGAGTGATATAGCTTGGGCGTGATGCTTCTTTCTCTGTTCAGAAAGATATGTATAGGTTTTCTGGGTACTCCTTATCAAAGTAATTATAATTTCATCTGGCAATAGCAATACCAACCATATCTGATAATTGGTTTTGGTGTTAACTGCTAGACACTGGTTAGATCGAGTTTGTGATACTTAGTCTCATTCTATGGATAAATGAACGTATCTCGTGCTTTGCAGGCACCAATCACCAGCACAAGAGCATAAAATAGCTACACAGGAACTGTCCTTATACTAGAGGCATGGGCAAAGTCATTTTCTTGTCGTGCCAATTTGCTTAGCAATATTTCACGATTAACTGGAGAATTTCATGACAAACGATTCTGATGCAGCGCTGAACAACATATTCTTGCTCCATACAACAAAAATATAGCTGTACTATTAATCTGGTGCTTAATTTCTGGTGGAGACTAGGAATTCTAATGACATGCTTTCTTTGCTTCAGCTTTCCATCTTCAATTCAAGGTCCGTAAGCATATTTTTGGATATGATCTACCTCCGAACTATCATTGAATCACCTGATTATTTAACAGCTAACCTTTCAAATTGATTCATTTTCATCCTTCACTAGATGGATATGATCTATGGTTTTTCAACATACCGACCATAAGGAGTACCATAAAATGACCTTAGTTCAGTAAGAATAAAGCAAAAGCCATAGCAAGCGATTTAAGTACCAATAGCTGGTCAGTTTACTCCAATTTGTCATTGCTAGAAGGAAACTCTTATTCTGAATAAAGAAATGTTTAGCCAGTACATCAGGTAAAACAAGAAAACTAAGAGAACCTTTGTTCTTTCTTGTACATATAAAACTTACAAACTTTTACATTTCATCAACGGGACTGATGTCTGAACTGCTTTTGTCTTCAAAGGCATGCTTAGAAACAAATGAACAAAGTTGCAATTATATTAATATTTTTCAGTTCATAATAAACACTTAATGTTTCTAATTATTTAATCAATTAAATTATATTTACCCTTTATATTTATTATTACTGACTTATACTATTTTAACCCTTAATTAATAACAAACTTATTTAATAACAAAACATTTTACATGTTTACATTCTACCTTTTATATTTTCGATATAATATTTTTTAATTTTCTTTATAAACTTCACCTTACTCATTTCCTTACATTATTATATGGGCATTATCACTGTGCATCGCGCAGTTTTACTCTGCTAGTGTTATTAATGAGAAGGAATATGATAACAAAATCTTATGATATCAAAGAATTATTATAAAAAAAGACAATGTTTGCAATCTTCAAATTAAGATCAAGCTAAGAAGAAGATCGAGATACATCGAGGTTATTTTATAAATTACTTATTGTAAGTTTATCTTGCTTATTTTTGATAGTCTAAAAGGCTTGTTATACATAAACATTTCATTTAATTTCATAGTATAGTCTTTATATTTATTAAGAGGTGTTGAAGCCTTCATTTGCAAACATAAAAGCCTCTTGATTTTTAAAATAATATTTGGAAAAAAATTTTGGGAATGTTTTTAATCATAATGACATTAATCAAATTGAGTTTGAGTATTCGAAAGAGTTAAAATCATATTTTAGGGTATTTGATTGCCTTATATTGGTTAGTGGAGTTGTTAAATTTGAAATATGTAAAGTTTGTTATAACAATGGTTGATACATTGATTAACCAGTCTATCATATTGGTCGACCACTGTGTCGAATATAGCTTTTGTAACGACTAATTCTTGGCTCCAATGACTATTTTGGATCTCTTAACACTATAATTGAGTGCTTTATCATTGGTTTTAGCATCCACAAACTTTTAAGTATCCTATGCGCATATTTTTAAGCATTCATTGTGTCATTTTGAGTGTGTAAGCCTTTTTGTCAAACTACACAAGTGAGTTAGTTGTAAGCTATTTTTGGGGTGTGTGATCATTATATTAGGTTTTCTAAAAGTGATTTGGAGTTCCTCTTTTCCTTGAAGGAAGATTAAAAAAAAAGGAGGTTTCTCTTTGTCAAAATAAAAGATTGTACAAAGGATATTCTTTGCTTTGAAAGAAGAATTATAATAAGAATCCAAAATAAGTCTTGAGAGTAGAGGTAGAAAAGGTTGTTTGTCGAACAACTATATAATGATTTGTGTTTCTCTTCCTTTAGTCTTCACTTTGTTGTTTTCAAGAATAATTAAATTCATTTACCTTTATTTCATTCTTGCATTTGTGATAATTTACAGCCATTGTTTTATAAGATAGTATACTTGAATTAAAATCTTGAATTTACCCAATTCACCCTCTTTTTAAGTGTCATTACGAAATAACAAAAATCTTGGGTTTATTTGAATTAATAAGTTTTAGACTAAATTAAGTTGAAAGTTGTATGGATAAGTTTATATAATTTCTTTCAATTTATCTAACCTAAAAACTTCTTTTTATCATACCTTACCTAAGCCACATTACAACCCTTATCAAGTCCTTTTGATTTATGCATTAAGTTCATTTTTGATTCATGAGCAAGTTTATGAAATAACTCGCTATGCTTTAATTTAAGAGCTTAATAAATCATAAACACTTGTATAAAGTAAAATCCGTAAGAGGGTGTCAAGTCTTTTGTTACTTAATTTTGATGGAATTGATGAGATGTTATTTTTTAATTCTAAAAAAATGTCTTATAAGTGTTTGTTCTCTCAATTGTTGATTTATCCTAAACCTTTAATGTGAATTAGCTTTCAAGATATTTCTAAATAACATGAAAGAAGGAGAGAGGTTGTTACGAGGATTATTAATGTAGTGAATTGATGTATGCTTGAGGATAAGCATGAGCCCAGTGTAGCGAGAATTTGATAAGATATTACTTGATTATCTTAATTGGAATCATATCTTTTGTTTGGACTATATTTTAGTGCTTAAATAGGAAAATTAATAATTTTTATTTTCAAAGATGGCAAGTGGAGATTACATCAAATTTTAGCATTATTATTCAAAATCACAAAATTTTCAAAATGTAGACATATTACTGCAATGGATAAGGTGGGATCACGCTCCAAGAATTTGATTTCAATTAGGAAACTTATTTTCATCCCTATTATGTAGGGATTTAGACTTGTTTTAGATAGGAATCTTTATAATTAAGAAACTTATTTCCATCCCTGAAGGAAGATGAAGTCCCAAAACTACTTTGTGCTAGTCATTCCATTGGAAGACTTGGAAGCATAATCTCATCGCTTAAGAAATGAAAGATGTAAATGAGAGATATGTGAGGAGAAAGTAAAGCAAACCTTGGAGAAATCAAGACATCTAGATGTGTCTTCTTTTTGAAAGTTCTAGAGAAATCAAGATGTAGCCACGTGGATGTGTTATTGAGATGTTAAATGCTTTTACGTTATGGAGGGACGTATGGTTAGTTTACTTGTTTTGTAAAGCATGTACAAATTTCCAAAATCATTAATATAATTTAATTTTTCAAAAAGAAAATAGGAGGAGGCTAGGTTTTGAGAGTAGGAAAGAAGACAAAAACATGTCTAACACTTCTACGCATCATTCTCTTTCATTTCTTTGCAGTTTTCTTTCAAATCTTTCATCTTTTTTTCTATTTTCTTATTGGAACTAAAGATGTGTGTACAAATTAAAATATTCTAATTTAAGAAGATTCAAAACTCTAGTTATAAGTTGTAACCTTACGAGGTTTTGTTCTAAACTTATATTTATGCTTTAATTCAAGTATTTCTTATTTTATATTCTTATATTTTAAGAATAATTAATATGAATTAATCTAACAAATTAATTTAATTTTGGCTATCCATGATTTCAAAGATTTGTAATTTTCATGAAGGATTGGTATAAATAGCTAATAAGTTATTTATGACTTTGCATATTTAACTTATGAGAAATAAGAAAATTAAATTGAATAATTATAGTTATTTCAATTATTTAATTTAAGGTCTACTATTTTTCATTAAGCTTATTGGTATCATTTAATTGAAATGGAATGCTATCATACTCAATCAATTGATGATAAGTTTTGGTTTGAATGTTGAGTTTTAACTAATGAATTTAGAAAATTTTGAGACTTACTATGACTATCCTAAGATGTTTCAAATTAGCCCCTTGAATTGTGAAAATTATTCCTTTTAGACTAGTGATCAATGTTGCAATTAAATGAAATCATGAATTTCTCACTTTTATAGTCAGTTGATTTATTTTGATTCCTTATTACATTAATCATAAACCTCCACTTTGTTTTGTCAATTAAAATTAAGAAATTGATTTTTAGTTCTCTAAAGATTCGACCTAGTTCGACGACTACTAAAAGAGTTTAAAGAATCAAAATTAATTTTGTGGGCTTCGACAACCCGATCAATAACGTTCTCTTAAAAAATAATATATCTAATACTACTTTCATTATTTATTAAATAAAAATAACTTATTTAAGAAAAATTAACATAATAGTAAACTAGTAACACCAAAAATTCAAATAGTAAACTTAATAATATTTGTTAGGTGTGCTATGGTTCAAAAATCAAATTATAATTTACTTTTCTATTCTAAAGTTAAATAATTTTATTTAAAAAATAGTAGTTTCATTTTTTCTAATAATTTGATCCCGGCGGGCAGATTTTAATGTTTTGTACTCCCTCCGATTCATAATAAGTGTCGTTTTAGATACATTTTAATTATTCAAAATAAGTGTCATTCTTGACTTT
>JANKOD010000193.1:28352106-28370113 GCA_026284645.1 Erythroxylum acuminatum | reverse complement strand
GTTAAAGGAAAAGATTTAGGTAGATGCAGAGAATGAAAATATAGGAAAATGTATAGAATGGTGAAATGCAGAGTTGGATATCTGACTTTTTGATGATTTTGATTAAACTTGCCTATTTTTGAGTAGTATGAATTTATGGTGAATGAGTTGTTGGAAATGGAGTAGAAAAACTAGAAGTATAAAATTGAAATGTGGGTTTTTGAAAAATTGGAAGTCTGAATTTTCTGGGAATGAATAGTAACAATGTTAAATTTTCAAGCTGAAACTTTCATGATTTGTTTGTCTTTATCTAGGCAGATTTTGACAAAATTGTCTTCATGAAAGATGTAGAAATTTCTTTTAACTTTCCATTGATATAAAGTATGATATTTTTAGACTTTGGAGTTGAGAGATATGATATTTAGAAGTCTGTGATATTACATGGGATGGGCATTCAGGACAGCTGCATTGGTTTGAAATTTTAATCCTTATAAAAGCAAAATTTTGTTTTTGAGGTCTTCATGAAAGTTGTAGGTCTAGAAGTCTTCTTCAAAATAGTTTTTAAATCACCTTAATCTGATATTTGTAGCAAAAGTTATGCCTATTTTACCAAACAAGTCTGGAGAAGAGAAAAAGGAGGAAGAGGGCAAAAGTCGCGATCGCGAAAAGGCGGGCATCGCGATCGCCACCCGCAGGTCCTCCTTTTAGCCTGAACATGTTTTACTATTCTGGCCATAACTTTTTCGTCCGACCTCCAAGTGACCTGATTTTTTAAGTATTGGATTCCTAATACATTCCTCTATCTCTCCATAAAAATTTATAGCTTTTGGTATTAATTTGAAAAAGATTGATTGAATCAAAGTAAGGGTATTTGTTGGAAGAGCATAAACTGGATATTTTACTGAACATGTTTCAGTATTTTGATGATATCTTGAGCTGTAGATTCCAAATAAGATGAATTTTAATTTGGAGTAAACTAGAGATATAGGCCTACAAATTGTATTAAGGAGTCAAATTTTGATTCTTTCTCTAAGATACAAAATTTATGGATGAAAGTTGTACATAGTGCACTGTTTTTGAATATGGATAACCCGATGATGTTTGAGGCATATCTTCCAAATTACTGAACCAAATTCAGTGATTTTGGTGTCAATAGAAAGATAAGACATAGAGGAACACTTTTCTAGAAGAGAGTATGATCAAATTACCTCATTGTTACCTTCTGATTGTACGTGAACAATAGACCCGAAAAGGGTGTCTTGGAAAAATCTGAAGTGATTCAATGAGAAATGAATTGTGAATTCAATGGTTTTAGTAAGGCTTAGACCTAAGTATAAGTTATGCTTAGATGAGTTTTGATATGGGGATGGTTTTGTGAAGAATTTATGGAATGATACCCGGGATTATCATAAACATGCATTGTACATAATTCATTTCATACATGTGCATTACTGAATACTTATGATTGTACAAATTGTGATATTGTGTATATTATTTGTTATAGTGTTGCAACTGGAACGTCAACCTCCAGACGTTGCTAGATCTTCTAGGCATTAGCTTCAGGAGCAACTGGTGAGTAATCTAGATGGTCTCACTTAATTACTTGTTTGCTTAATTTATGTTTTGAATGATAAATGAATGTGCTTGATTGTGGATTCCGGACAGGAGGTTCGATGATTGTGTAATGTGGATTGAAATATTGAAGTGCTACTTGAATGTGAATGTGAAGACCTATGTGCTTTATAATGTGATTGATTGTGTTACATGCATTCCATTCATGAATGTATAATCAGATAATGGCAGTTGTGACCAGAATAGCCACTGATTAGAGCTTAAAGCTCAACGAGTGAAACTGAGCCTCGAGCTCAAAAGTGATTCAGAGCCTTAGGCTCAACGTTTAATAAACCCTATATGGGATAGTTCAGGCACTCTGTCACAAAAACGTAATAATTGAAAAAGTGTCTCATGAGCATTTCATATGTATCTTGTTAAGTATGTTTGATTGAGTGAAATGCAAAATTGCTTATTCTTAAGTGAAAATGTGCTACTAATGTAAAATGCAAAGTTGTGAGATAATTGTTTTGTGAATTGATGTGTTGCATGGATCGAGTGAACCATCGATGATGGTTACCTTATTGAGTTCGCAAAACTCACTAAAATTGCAACGTTGTCTTTTTAGGACCAAGAGACGACTCTAGCTACTGGGAGGCTCTACCAGCCGTATAGATTGTGATTGGCAAGAGAAGTCATAGCTTAAAGGTCGGTCAGCTGGAAAGTTTGGATGGATTAGATATATTTGATATATTTTCCTCTTTCATATAGTACCTATGTACTAGGATTTGTTGATGTACATGTAGTAAAGACACAATGTAGACTTTCGATTTTGAGAAATAAAATGAGGAAAAGTTGGTTTTAAAAAAAAATATATTGTGGTTTTTCTTATGATGCTTTATAAGTGAATAATGATATGATGCCACATGAAGTGAATGCAGTGATCGAACGTAGCTCGCCCTTATCATAAGATATGTACCGAAATGACCTCCGGGCGTTCCGGTGTGTACCCTATGGTAAGGGGCGCTACACATACATCTAATTGCCCTAAATATAGATCAAACTAGGACAATACGAATTGTATTAAGATGAGCTACAAGTGAAAAAAATTTATGTAAAGTCAATGCCTTCTTTCTGAGCATATCCTTTTACCACCAACTTTGCACGATACCGCTCTACCTGATCATCACTGTTACGTTTGATCTTATATACCCATTTGTTGCCAATGGGCTTTCTGCCTTGTGGTAGTGACACAAGCTTCCATGCTTTATTTTTATGAAGAGCTTCTATTTCTTCCTGCATTGTTGCCATCCAAAGTGATGCATTTGAACTATTTGTTGCTTCTTAAAATGTTGATGGTTCTCTATCTTCTGTTAGGAGACAAGATGCAACATTGCCCTTCATAATATAATCAGATTGCCAGGTTGGGGGATGGGTTAACCGTCGAACTTCTGTAATTTCGTATACAACCGATTCTTGCTCCTCGTGATCTGATATAACTTCTGTTCTTTCTGTTCAATGTTCATTTCTTTCTGAATCGTTACAACTTTGAAATTTTCTTCAGTCGTGCTATTATGATCTTTCTCTTGCAATTCATCTTCTGCAAATATGAAAACTCTACTAATGACAAGCTTGTAAGTAGTAAGATCCCACAGTTGATACCCCTTGACTCCATCAACATAGCCCATAAATCTACATTTTTTGGATTTTGGATATAGTTTTGTGATATCTCGGGTATTGTACATCACGAACACAAGACTTTCAAATGTGTGTAACTAAGAATAATCTGTTGGTTTACCAGTTCATATCTCCATCGATGTCTTCAGATCAATTGATCTTGTTGGTGATCGATTAATCACATAGCGAGCGGTCTTCACTACTTCTGCCCATAAAGACTTTGCCATATTTGCAGTTCTCAACATGGCTTTAGTTCTTTTAATCAAAGTTTTGTTCATTCACTCTGCCACTCCATTTTGTTGAGGAGTGTGAGGCACCGTGAATTAACGTTTGATGCCTTCTCGATTACAAAAATCAATGAATTCATCACCAGTATACTCTCCACCATTATCAATCCTGAGACACTTGATTTCTTCCTCATATCTAACTCAATTTATGCTTTAAATGTTGAGAAGGTTAGAAATACATCTCCCTTTCTCTTGATAGGATACACCCAACATCTTCTGGAGTAATCATCAATAAAGGTCACAAAGTACCTTGCTCCACCCAGAGACATAACTGGTGTTTGCCATACATAAAAGTGAATCAATTTTAGAATTTCTTTACTTCTAGAATTTGATAAGTTAAAATTTAGTCTATGTTACTTACTTATAACGCAGTGCTCACAGAAGGGTAATGATATTTTCGTGAGACTAAGGGTTAGTTTCTGCTCATCAAGAATCTTCAATCCTTGTTCTGACATGTGGCTAAGTTTACGGTGCCACAATTTTGTTGCATTTTTTGCAGAACTAACTCATGCATTTGCTTCTATATACGTCTCTCCCACAAACTTGTATAAGTTTGCAGCTATCCTTTCCGCCTTCATTACTATAATTGCTCCTTTGATCACCTTTATAACACCATTTTGAATGGAGGTCTTGCACCCAATTTCATCCAATTGTCCTAAAGACAATAAATTCTTCTTCAAGTCCTTCACATGTCGTACATTTTGAATAGTGTGAACTGTACCATCATACATCTTCAACTTGATGGTGCCAATGCCAGCGATCTCCAAGGCATGATCATTTCCCATATGCACAAATCATGCAGAGATAGATTTATAAGTGTGAAACCAATCTCTACAAGGAGTCATATGCCACGTTGCGCCTGAATCCATTATCCAAGTATCAGTGAGCTCTACTATGTTCTTGAACACTATTGCTACTTCACTATATAAGATTTCTCCATTGGCAACACATCCCTGAGAAGTTGATGGTTCAGAGACCTTGTCTCCACCCTTTCTGAATCGACATTCACTTTTAAAGTGTCCTCTCTTGCCATAATTGTAACACTTGAGATTTTCTTACTTTTAGATTTTGACCTTCCTTATTTGTGACTCTCAGTGGAATCACGCTCCACTAACCGTCCTCTCGTCATTGATAAGGCTTCCATTTGATGAGAACTCGTCAGCCTTTCTTCCTTATTGATGCGTTTGCTTCTTCTTCAAGAACCGAAGCAGCAACATCATCAAATAATAAAGTATCTGTGAGGATATTATCAATTAAATTAATGATGAGTTAGTCATATGAATCTGGAATACTTTGAAGTGTAATCTCCACACATTCAGTTGGATTTACATTATGTCCCAACTTTGAAAGTTGAGAGCATAGATAGGTCAAAGTATTGATATGCTCTGTTACTGAAGTAGATTCAGACATTCGAAATGTGTAAAGTCTCCTCTTCATAAAAAATTTGTTATGAAGAGACTTAGCTTTATCTAACTTTGTGAGATGATCTCATATCTCCTTGCTATTTCTTTTCCTCTACACCTTGCAAAATGTCATCCGATAGACTAAGATGCAAATATGACATGACCAAGGCATCTATTTATTTCCATTTGACGTCATCTGTGAAATCGGTCGGCCTAGCAATGATGGCCTCCAAGTAGTTATCTTTTACTAATACTACCTTTATCTTCAATTTCTATAACGAGAACTTTATCTTGTCAAACTTTATAATATTGAATTTGGTCGAAATTGCTTCTATCACAAGAATTGACTCCCATTCTCTCACTTGAAAAGGGAAATTGCCTTGAATTACCTCCACCTAGTATGTAATAAGATTGTAGTACACCAGGAAAGTTCCAAGAAAGGCTAGAGAGGTAACAAATGGTCCCACTTAAAACTCAATCTCCTTAGATAGAGCTTTTCCTAGACATGCATTCAATCATCTTAAATACCAGTGGAAAATGCCCAAAAAATAACAACAAGAACCTGAGAACAAAAAACCACCTTAACTCTTAAGAACACCAAAGAAAAATTTGTTTTTTGATGTAAAAGATCAGACTATGCTGCAACCACAGAGCATACTTAAGCAAACCTTGGGCTCTAATGCCACTGTTAGGAGATGGACTCTACCCGGATAGAGCAAATACACCAATAAAAGAAATTGAGGTAAAAAGGGACACACAAGATTTAATGAAGAAACCTTAACAAATATGAAAAAAAAACCACGAGAAAGAATAGAAAACTTTCCACTATAGAAAACAAAGATTACAAGAGGAATATCTCACAATCCACACCAAAGATTAATACACAAGGTTATGGGAAAGAGATTTTGGAATATATAATATATTAAGCATATGCCTCCTTATGTAGCCTTAATGGAGGTTTCTAATCTCACCCATTACCGATGTGGGATAGAAAACCAACAGTTAAAAGTTTTAATGTATGGATTTAAATGATTCATGATAGATACTTAATTTTGAAAATAATCTCTCTATTATGTAAGCATAAAGTTGCATACTATTAGATCTCTCCAGATCTGATATTTTGGTGGAACTCTTTGTTGTTGTATGATAGATACTTAATTGCCTTAAAACTTTAATATATCTTTTGATATTCTAAATACCACTTCAAACAAGTTTCCTCCTTTGTAATAAGCCAGATTATCATTTTTGTTTTTCTATTGTGATTTTTAATTTTAGTTTTTGTTTTTAAATAAAAATTGTTAATCTTTAATAATTACATTTCATATAAACTTAAAAATAAATTATTTTTATAATTACATATCTTTTTCCATTAGGGATGTTAATAGGCAGGGTCGGGCTTGGGCTGCTTATGGCCCGGTCTAGCCCGACCCATAGCCCGTGTGGCCCGTGGCTTGGCTCGACTACGGGCTGACTGGCCTGTCATATATATATTTTTAAGAAAAAGTAAAAAACACGTCTTTTTTGAAGGAATAGGCAGGTCATTTGCAGGGTTGGGCCGGGTCAGCCCTTGGCTCGCCCGTGGTCAATCCGTGGTCTGGTCAGGCCGACATGGTTAGCCCGTAGCTTGTTCAAACAGGGCCAAAATTAGACCGAGCGGGTTGGGCCGATTTTTTCATCCCTATTTTTCACTCCTTATTGTTAAGTATATTGATCTTACCTTCTATATTCAACTACTTCTAGGGTTTAAAAGGAGTTCTTGTTGTCAGTCATACATAGGAGAGAGTGGATGGCAAAACTTTCAACTAGATCTGAACTCTTACCATCCTCCATCTGAATACCATAACCCTCTATTTCCTTTCCAACTTTCTTCTTTCTTTGATGACTTGCAAAACAAAACATCAACATATTAAATTGGTTTCCAAAGCTTAAAATGGAGACTAATTTTCCACCATTATCTACTACCTTTAAAACAACCACTTCCCCGAATTCCCTTCCTAAACCCTTCTCCCCTTCCCAATCTTCTACAGTCCATCCTTCTTCCCTATCCCTCTCTACAACTATCCCTCCCTCTACCTTGGACATTCCTCCCAAACTTTCTGTCCTTACCGTCAGTGACATTGCTATAGGATCTAGGAAGACATGGAAATAAGTTATGGGAGATAACTCTGATTCTTCCTTGATTTTTAGTCCACCTGTAGAGATAGAAGGAAAGCTAATGGTGGCTCCTATTCTAGACATTTTGCAAGAAGGAGCTAGGACATGGGAAGCTACTCTTGTTAATTTTTTAATGGACAAAAGGCCTGTTTCTCTAGTGATACAAGCATGGACTCAACGAAACTGGAAAGGGAGAGGTCTAATAGAGGTAATGCTTATTGAGGAGGATAACTTAGTATTTACCTTCTATTCAAAATTGGAAGCTCAAAAGGTAATTGAAAAAGTCCCTTGGGAGTTGGGACATCTCTCAACTCCCTTTATTTCTTCAAAATTGGCAACCAGGCATGGAATTAGAAAAAAATTAGAATGAAGAACATTCCTCTATGGCTGAATATTCACAACATTCCTTTAGAATATTGGACAACCAAGGGTTTGAGTATGCTAGCTAGTTACTTGGGGAAACCAATAAGTATGGATGAAAACACTGCGTTAAGGAAAAGGGTAAGATTTGCTCGGTTATGTGTGAGTATGGATATTTCTAAGTAAATGAAAGACAACATCCCTATCCTAAGATTGGCAAATGAACACTCTCTTAGAGAAGATAAAGTTATAGTAACATACCAAGGGCAACCGTCTCTTAAAGCTCAAGGCAAAGAATGGAGACCTACGGGAAGAGTCTTCATTAGAGGTGACTATTAGGAGGTGATGGGTATCAAAAAGTATATTTCGGAAAACAACAAAGAATGTGAGGAGGCAGAATAAGTTTATGAAAATCATGAACCGGTTCAGGTTGATAATGATTCTCCTATAAATAGGGAGAGCATTCATGAGGAGAATAACCCAGATTCAGACCAACAAGAAGGAGCTCTTTAGAATCCATCGGGTGACCTAAATAAGTCACTAACGAATAAGGGGGAGAATGTACTGGAAACTAGTGGAATTAATCTTAGTGGAGGAGTTCTTGATCTCAAACATAATGAACAAAGCCTACAGAAGGCTGATCTGCAGAATGGGGTTTCTTAAGAGGAGCAATTTGATTAGGTTATCTCTTGGAAAAGTAACAGGAGCAGTAGGAAAGGCCTCAAAGGGAAAAGTAATCTCTTATGACTCTAATTTTATGGAATGTCCGTGGAATAAAGAACCCTTCCAAGCTCAATGCGAAAAGGGATTTTGTTCATAAGGAAAAGCCCTGGTTTTTGTCTTTTGGAAACTAAAATTAGAGAGGTTAATTTGAATAAACTATATTGTTTGGGTAGCAAATGGCTGTTTCTTACATACCACCAAATTCATGCCTATGGAAGGATTATTATTGCTTATAATGGTGAATTCTTGGAGGTGAAGGTTTTGGAATCCAGTCAGCAGTTTCTTCACACTAAGCTCCACTTCAAAATGGAAAATTCTTATGCTTTAGCTACATTTGTTTATGGTTTTAACACTGTTTTTCAAAGAACCAAACTTTGGAATTCTCTACAAAGAATTAAGGCTTCGATTAATGCTCCATGGTTAGTTAGTGGCGACTTTAACACCACTCTATTCAGATTAGAAGCGGAAGGAAATTTTAACTTACTTAATTATTCTTCTGATATGTTTGATTGTATGCAGGAGGTGGAACTTACAGATTTAAAATTTGAATTCCATAGGTTCACTTGGTCAAACAAACAAAGGTCTATTTGGCACAACAGGAAAAAGTTAGATAGGGCAATGATTAATGTGGAATGACTAAACACTTTCTCAGGAAGCTCAACAAAATTCCTAGACCCTGGAATTTTTGACCATACTCCTATAAGGATTGATAACTTGTTTATTACTACCAGAATCCATCATCATTTCAGGTTTAACAATTTTCTGGTAAATATGGAGGGGAAAGAAGCAATAATGAAGGGTTTGGAGTGTGAGTTCTACGGGACTAAACAGTACATTTGCCTCCAAAAGCTCAAGTCCATTAAACAGGAATTGAAGACCCTTAACTTAAAGAGAGGTAAGAACTTCTCTAAGGAGATAGAAACAGCTAGAGATAAACTTTCAGTCATTCAGAAATTATTAGCAGATAATCCCACAGATGGCACTCTAGCTACAATTGAAAAGGAAGCCCTTAAGAACTACTTACAATTGGTGGATAATCAATGTTCTTTATTGAAGTAGAGAGCTAGAGTTAATTAGATAAAGGATAGGGACAGGCGCACTAAGTTCTTTTTTAATTCAATGTTAGCTCAAAGGAATGTAAACAGAATCACTTCCATTAAAACTGAAGCTGGTGAGGTTGTGTTTGGACAAGATGGAATTGCTAAGGAAGTAATGAATTTTTACAAAAATCTTCTAGGTTCAGATGTTTCCCCATCAGGATTTGGAGCTGATCTTAGGCAGTTTGTTTCAGCAAGAATTCCTGAACATAATGCTTCTTTGTTAATTAGACTAGTTACATATAAGGAAATAGAGAGGGTTGTTTTTAATATAAATGACTCTAAGGCACCGGGACCTGATGGTTTGAATGAGGTCTTCTACCAAAAAACTTGGAGTAGCGTGGGGGTTATTTAAGGAGGTTGTGCATGAGTTTTTCCTAAAAGGTGTACTGCTTAAGGATATTAACAAGACATTCCTCTGTTTGGTCCCTAAAAACTTCAACCCGACCACTTGGAGTGAATTCAGACCTATTTTTTGTACTAATTTCCTTTATAAGATCATCGCCAATATTTTGGCAACTAAGTTGAAGGAGGTTTTACACTTACTCATCAGCGAGAATTAAGGAGCTTTTATGAGCATCAGGGATATTGAGGATTATATTCTTCTAGTGCAAGAGTTTTTGAAAGGGTATAATTGCAGCAAAACCCCTCAAAACTGTACTATTAAAGTAGACTTACAGAAAGCTTTTGATTGTGTGAACTAGAGTTTTCTGCTACAAACTATGGAAGTCATAAAATTTCCTCATAGTTTCATAAGGTAGATTTAAGAATGCATTACTACTGCTTCCTATGGAATATTGATAAATGGGAACCCCACGGAGATGTTTAAAGGCAAAAAAGGACTTAGGCAAGGGGATCCTCTGTCTCCTTACCTATTCCTAATTTGCATGGAATTTCTTACTCAAATGCTGAAGCATAACACTTCAAAGGACTCCAGATTCAGATACCATTCCAAATGTAAGAAGGTTTCTCTAACAAGCTTATGTTTTGCCGATGATCTTATTCTTTTAAGTAAGGCTAATGTTCACTTAGTCTCTCTTCTAGTGAGTACTCTCAATTCTTTTAAGGAGATGTCAAGTCTGAGTAATGTCAAGTCTAAGTATCAATCTCCATAAAAGTTATTTCATGCTCTCCAAAAGTGCTTCTCACCTTTTTAATGCCTTGTCTCTAGCTACAGGTATGGAAATCAAAGATCCTCCTCTTCTATATTTGGGCATTCCTATCTCATTCAGGAAGCTAAGATTTTGTGAACGTATCCCATTAATAGAAAAAATCCAAAAAATATTGGGATCATGGTACTAATAGAGCCCTATCCTATAGAGGAAAACTTCAGCTTTTGAAGTCGGTAATAATGTCAATGCAAACTTACTGGTGTTCCTACCTATTTCTCTCTGAAGGGCTTATTAAAACAATTGAAAAACTGATGAAACAATCTCTATGGGGGAAAGGAAATGGTGATAAAGGAATAAAAAAAGTTAGTTGGAAGAATATATGTCAACTGAGAGAGGAAGGAAGATTAGGATTGGAGTCAATTAGTAAGAAAAACAGGTTACTTATGACCAAGAGGATTTGGAGAATCTTAAGTCAAAAACAATCAATGTGGATCAAATGGATTCACACACACACACACACACACACACACACACATATTAAAAGATGAGAGTCTTTGGGCTCTTGGTTCTTTAACTAAATTCTTAGAATGAGGGAGGAAGTTCAGTACATAACTTGTCAAATAGGGGTAGGGGAAAGAATTTCCTTATGGTATGACTACTGGACAGGGCAAGGAGCTTTAATTCATAATCAGTTGGTGAGAACTCGATTGGAGGGTTTCCCTAAGAAAACTAAGCTCTATGAAATAATTAGAAACGAGATGTTATCATCAGATGAGATTAGACTCTTACCCATTCCACAATTTAGAAGCCTCAGAGAGAGATATTTATTTATAGAATGGGATTCCAGTTTCAGAAATAACTATAAGGGAAGCTAAAAAGTTGAGGGATGGGACAACTAATAGATTAGGATGGTATCCCCTAATTTGGAACAAGGTTCTTAGACCTAATGCTAGTTTTCTTCTCTGGCTACCTATGTTGAACAAACTCAACACTTTGGATAGGTTGAAGTTCCTATCCTCTTCTAAGATATGTATTCTTTACAACCTAGAGGATGAAACTAGAGACCATCTCTTCTTCAAGTGTGTTTTCTCTAAAGAGATTTGGGCTAAAATCTCTAGACTATGTGCTCCTAGGTTTAACTATTGCAGACTCTCTGACATCCTACTAGAGGTATCTCATCTATATATTTCTAAATATGATAGGGCTATTATACTGGTCTCAGTTGCTATATGTACTCGAGCAGTTTGGAATGAGAGGAATAGCATAAAGTATAAAGAGAAATCTAATACTCTATTCTCTCTTATGGAACTCACTATTGCTAGCATAAGGGAACAACTGATTACAAATCAGTTGAACCTGCATTGTAGTAGAGGAATGACTCTCACATGGAGAATATAATCCTCGCTGTCTATTTCTAATTCATGTTACTCAAAAAAGTTTCATACAACTTGGGTTCAATTTAGAACGGTTCAGAAAAGTAGTGATCTCTCATGCATAGAAATTCCTGGATTCTAGCAGATTATTCATTCACCTACTCACAAAAAACTACTAAAGTATAGGTGGATCTGGACTCACTTGTTGGAAAGGAAGGGGCTTTCTCATATATGCTTCTTCCTTAGTCGTGTCGTGCTTAAAGGAACACCATTGTCCCTCCAGATCCCTATTATCAACATATAGTTTGCTATTTTGTGGAGATTCATATATATATAAAGGATGGAATCAAATTGAGTTGAGAAAGCTTACCTGAGTTAAGATCACCCCCTCCAACTGGTCACCGCAGAGCTGAACCCCCAAACCTCCAAAAGAAAGCAACGTCTAAAGAGTCGGAAAACAATATCGTTATGCCCTAATCGTTAAAAGTCATCGCGATTCTAAAGTTGAGTATGTTACCTGAGTTGAGATCTTCTTTGTGCAGAGAAAAGAGTAGAAAAAACCCCTCCCAAATCGGCAAACATATGAAGATTCGAGAAAGACACGTTTCGTTATACCCTAAATATTAAACAACTTTGCTCACTAAACATTGTTCTGACATCACCGTTTTGTCTTAACCTAGATATATCAGTGTTTCAAGTATGTCTATCTTGCGTGGGAGAGTCCCTCTCTTATTGTAAACTTATCTATATTTTAATGAATTTTTTAAATTCTAAAAAAAAGTATATTCTCGTTCTTTAACCCTATTTCAATTTATTCAAATTTGTTCAATTTTTAGTATATATTAGTTTATGATAGTGTAATATAAGTTGAACCTTTTAAATCTTAAATCTCTATCTTAATGGTTTTATTCACGATCCAATTTTTAAAACATTGTAATTAAAGCTGTAGTGCTTGTTATACTTGAACTTCAATATCAAATTTGGGCTATATTAAAGCCCAGCGGTTTTTATGTTTCCTTAGCGGGGTTAAATTGGGTAAGCTTCACAAAAAGTACTACACTACCCTTAAAACCCAACGAGTAAGTGAGATAGGTTTCTTTTTGTAGAAAAACCAGACCTAAGCCCATTCTAAATGGTTACGCTAGGCATTGTATTGAATAGGAAAATCAAATGGGGCCTTGGCCTGTTTAATTTTGATATGATTTCTTTTTAATTATTATATGTAATATAAAACTTACGTTTAGACCTTAGCGTATTTGGATTACTAGAAATAGCTACAAAACCATTTTAAGTCAGAGCATCGCCTTTCACCCTCCCAACTCAAGAAACATCTGAAGATTCGAAAAAGACACATTTCGTTATACCCTAATTATTAAACGACTTTGCTCACTAAACGTTGTTCTGAACATCGCCGTTTAATCTTAACTTAGATATATCAGTATTTCAAGTAGGTATATCTTACGTGGGAGAGCCCCTCTCCTATTGTAAACTTCTCTATTTTTAATGAATTTTTTAAATTCTAAAAAAAAGGATCCTCTCGTTCTTTACCCAATTTCAAATTATTCAAATTTGTTCAATTTTTAGTATATATTAGTTTTATGATAGTGTAATATAAGTTGAACATTTTAAATCTTAGATCTCTTATCTTACTGGTTTAATTCACGATCTAATTTTTAAAACATTGTAATTAACGCTTTAGTGCTTGTAATACTTGAACTTCAATATCAAATTGGGGCTATATTAAAGCCCAATGAGTTCTGTGTTTTCTTAGCGGGGTTAAATTGGGTAAGCTTCACAAAAGGAACTACACCACCCTTAAAGCCCAAGGAGTAAGTGAGATAGGTTTCTTTTTGTAGAATAACCAGATCTAAGCCCATTCTAAGTGGTTGCCCTGCGCATTGTATTGAATGGGAAAATCAATGGGCCTTGGCCTGTTTAATTTTGATATGATTTCTTTTTAATTATTAAATGTAATATATTTTGGATTACTAGAAATAGCTACAAAACCATTTTCAGTAAGACAACTCTCTATGGGCCCCCCGCCATTGCATGAAAGTTACGTGTACACTAAACAGTGACGAAACATCCCTCGGATAACTCTGTGACGCCGATGTCTCCGCCGCCGTTGCCGCCACCACCACTACACTTTAATTCCTTAAAAGTCCCAAAATCATCTGAGCACAATACACGTTAGCTTATTGAGTCAACAAAAACACCAATAATATAATCTCAAATTCACAATATATAACAAAAGGCAAGCATAATTTATGGTAGTAAAAGTAAATAGTAAAAATAAGAATGGTAAGAATAATTTATAAAAAACTAATAGTAATAGCCTTTCCTCTCTCTTCCTTTCGATGGCCTAAACCGAACCTCTCTGTTCCTTCCTTTTTTCTGATCAGACATTTTCCGTTCTCTCTGCACAAAAGAGAGTAACTGATTACAGAGAAAGGGAAAATTTTATAAGTTTAAGGAGTAAGAGAGAGAGAGAATTAAAAAATCACAAGAAAAATTGCAAATAAAAAAGAGTTTTTTTTTAAAAAAAGAGAAAGACGTTTCTGATTATCCTCATTTCTTTTCGCTACTCTTGGTAGCTAATTTATTACCCATTTAATCCTTTACTTCCATATTGGTCCTCCCACTCGCTGCTGAGTCTCTCAGGTACTTCTCTTAATTTATTTGTTGTTTTGACGGTAAAGGTTGAATCTTTTTGGTAGCAACTTTTGGGATTTTGGCATTTGCCTTCTGGGTTGCTTAAATTTTGTGGAATTGTGGTGGAACAAAAAAGATCTGGGTGACCCATGTTTGGGATTGTTCTAATATAACTTTTTATTGTTCTATTTTTTTAAAACATAAACTTGTTGATCTTTTTTGCAAGTTGTGAATAATTTCTTTATCTGGAATACAAGCTTGTAGGGAATTTTTAATTCTTATATTTTGATGCTGAACCTCGTGTTTTATGTGGTGGATGTACATAATTTCAATTGGGTGAATACTGTAACTACACAAGGTGGGGTAGGTTTTATGTAGTTCAATATTTTGATTCTAGTAAGTAATATTCCTTTTCAAAAAAATTTTATCGATAGGGTATTTCCACCCTTGCTTTGGGTTGGGTTATGTTACTAATACTTAATAAGTTATAACAGCTTAACCTAAATTCATTCTTCTTGTTTTCTGCTTGTGTGCTATAATTATATTGGGAATTAGATTAAGTCTTCTGTCATTGTTCTGTAACTGAGCATCAGTTTACATCGTTCTACACTAACAGCATGTGGGAACGTGGTGTAAAGATTACAATGTGATGTTGATTTCTGTGTAGTCCAGTAGTTGCAAAGGCAATGTATTAGCATGCTGATAATGATCCAAACTGAACCAGTAATCAGCTTATAAGCAACTGTATGTGATCATTGCCAACTGATGACCTCAGTGAACCTGGAACAAAGGTTTGTATATATTGTATGAGAAGAAGAGTGTGCATATATCTAGTGCCCATTGTTTCCACCTGGCAATACAATGAACAATCTTGAGTTGTACTAGTAGGATGGTGTTGAATACGCTAGTGTAGCAGCTCTGCATGTTGTTGACCTAAATAATCTGTTACTATGACTTTCAGAATTTGGACTTGCTCAATGCTATATGGAGCGAGTTAATATGATGGAGCAAGGTCTGAGCTTAATGCCAAGAGCGTGCTTTGTGCAACGAGTATATTCCATATACAGTCCACCAACTTATTACCCTTGATTCAATCAGGAATTTTGCACATTGATAAGGTCTTAACATCTTCTTCAGATAGTATCAACATTTGCTGAAGATTGTTTGTGTTAAAATTTTCAGATTTGCAGATGTCATCCAGGGTTAGCAGACAAGTTATATGCATTTTCATTTCTATGCTACTATTGCATCCACACATTCTCTTAAATTTTTATCCTATTGGTACTTTTTTTTTCTGTTTTCGGATAATTGTCTATATTTGTCTTTCTTTATTAGCTTCTAGGCATTGTCGATTTTTATTTTTTGCAGGTTGTATTCTAGTAAGTTCCTAAAAGATATGTAACATGAACCACTGTCCCTGCTGGATAATTGGAGTACATTTGGCATCTTCGACATTTTATTAGGTGGGGTAAATCGACTCTGATGCAAAGACAAAGGTGTGCCATTGATTTCTTCTGGGAAGATATTGACATTGATCCAAGAACTTTTTCAAACAACACTGATATGAGTCAACAGACTTCTTTGAATAATATCCTGAATCCAGTAGAAAGCAGTTTGGCAAGTAGTACTGTATCTTCTGATGAGGCATCTTGTGTAAATGCTACTACTCGTAGTGTCCAGAGGTTTACTAGCTGGAATACAGGTGAATCTAGCTCTAGTTTTCATTCAGAAAGTCAGGTCATTGATGACGAGATAAAAGGGGAAGAAAGATGGCCTTCTTCTGTCAATCTTCATACTGTTGTTGGTTCAAGGTCTGAAGAAAGGCAGCTGGAACCAGTTGATATTCCTAATCTCCTTTTCCCAGAGAGAGTTGGCATTGGCAACAGTGGCAATCAGGTTAGAAGTGGTAATTTTCTTTTACGAGGTTCCAGTTCTAATCATGCACCGCAGAATCTGAATCCAAATTCAGGGTGTGTGGCTGATGGTGGACATACTTGCCACTATCAGGGAGGTGTTGCAGGCTCTGAGAGTATAAACTTGGATGGAAAACAAATTGAGCGAGCATCTTCATCTGGTGTTTCCGAGGACATTGGTACCTCCTCTCGAAATTCTGGTTTTATTGTAAAGGAAATTGATGGTGGTTCGGGCTCTTCTCTTGGAGGTTGGGGTTTATCTTGCAAGAGAAAGGCTCTGGAAGGTACTTCTGCGCATTCTTATGCAGGTGGAAGTTCAACTTACTTTCCACAAGCTGAAAATGATGTATGGCGTGCTGCTTCTGATTATCATAGCACTTCTAGCAACTTATTGTCTACACCTTCAAGGAGTTCTCCTAGTATTAGTATTCCTGAACAGGTGAACTACAGAAATGGTTTTGGCATGAGAGGGGTAGCTTCTGATGCATATCATTCTAGTGACTCAGGATATGTTGACCCTCTCAGACATATAGGCAGTAGAGTAAATGCAGGACATCAACAGGAAGCTGTACCATTTACTTTATCTACAACAGGAGGTACCACACATTCTAATTATCGGTCCCTGGACTTAAGATCAACTTTAGCAAAATAAGTGATTTCTGGTTTCAACCGTGATGAAGTTTACACCAGAGGACACCAATGCAAACGTCTATTTTGGATAAATGGACTGGAAGAGTCGACCCAAGGAGACAAAGAGGAATCGGAAACTGAGGAAGAGGAAGAACCACAAATCTCGCTTCATGCTGTCATCGAATAAAACAATAGTGGGAAAACCATGCGGATCTGAGGGGAGATTGGTGGACATCCCTTGGTGATTTTGATAGATTCGGGCAACACCCACGGCTTCGTGGATTCTCAATGGGTAGATATATTGGGTTTGCAGTGTGAACCGATTAAGAAACTACAGGTCCTGGTTGCCGATGGTAATAAAATTCAATGCTCAGGTCAGTGTCTCGAAGTTCCAATTCAAGTGGGAGAGTACTTAATTTCTATTGATTTACTTATTCTTAACATAAAAGGGATAGATGCAGTTTTGGGTGCTAATTGATTGCAATCGTTGGGGCCAATTTACGGGATTTTAATACTAAAACAATGATTTTTAGAAAAAATGGAAGGATTGTGGAATTGTAGGGATTGGAGAATGATCTTAGTAATAAACGGTTACAAGCAATCACCCTGAACACTTCACAGTTGGAGGGTAGAATACAATCGCTTTTGGAAGAATATAATCACTTTTGGAAGAATATGCATCACTATTCCAAGAACCAAAGAATCTACCACCGATACGCTCTCATGACCATTGCATCTACCAACAACCATCGGCCATGCGTATGCGATGTCTCAGATGATCCCTTGGCGTCGTCGAACGCCAGATGAGCGTCGCACACGATGCTGGAGGCAACCCACTAGGTCGCCTTCGACAAAAAGGCAGTAAACACAGTAAACAGAAGAACACAAGCAACTTCAGATAATCGCAATTATTTTCAATAAACCCAGAAGAATAAAGGCTTTGACATATCATTATCCAGAAAGCATGGGCAGTAGTCGCAAACGCAGAAACCAGCAACTAGAAAAATTAGGGTTAGAAAATTAGGGATTTCGTATTGACTTATCTGAGTGGTTCTAAACGTGGTGCCCTGACGCCGGGCCCCACGGTGGGCGCCAA
>JANKOD010000193.1:28340733-28352006 GCA_026284645.1 Erythroxylum acuminatum | reverse complement strand
GAGTAAATGCAGGACATCAACAGGAAGCTGTACCATTTACTTTATCTACAACAGGAGGTACCACACATTCTAATTATTGGTCCCTGGACTTAAGATCAACTTCAGCAGCTTCAAACTCCAGCACTTCTCAGGGTCAATCTTATAATATTAATGCTTCTGCTTCATCAAGAAATGCATATGCTTCACCTTGGAACGGATCTTACTTTTTAAGATCGGGAACTCCATCAACTTCTATCGATCCTGGAGAGAGGATTGCTGCACTGGGAGAGGAAGTGAATATAAGAAGCGCCCCAAGAAATAACATAGATCATCCCATGTTTGTGCCTCTTAATGAGATTAGAAACATTGCACAGGACCCAGCAGGGTGGAGTATGTCCTTTGGACGCTTGAGCACTTCAGGCAATGCTCACTCAAGTAGAATTACACCCTCAAGCATCCATCCTCTGCCCCCTCCTACGTGGTTCCCCCTTCATGATCCCACTGCACATAATCAGCAAAGATCCACAGAATTTGCTCCTTGGTCTCTGTTTCCCTCTATAGACTCTGAATCTGGACGTCACAATAGTCATTTTCCTTCCTTGTCTTCTGGACCTTCTGCTTCACCACAGGAGACAGTACCATCTGCTTCCGGTAGCCAGGGACAGAATCAATCACTTCCAAGGTCTGCTTTTCTGATGGATGGAAGAGGTGATAATGTTCTTGGTATGCCCCGTTCATTGAGAGCTTTAGCTGCTGATATTGAAGGGAGACACCGATTAATATCAGAGGTTAGGTCCCTCTCTCACGGAGTATCTGGGAGCACGTGTTTATATTCTTTTACTTCTTAACTTTACTGTTCACACTGCTCTGTTGTTTGAGCAGTCAACTTGTCTAACATTCACAGGATAAAAATGAAAAAATTACCATATATGCAATGGTCATTATATATAAACTTCAGGCACTTTATATTGATAAATACTTTTTACTATAATTATCTGATGAATGGATAATGTATGTGAGCAGCTGCTGATGAAGTGACTGATATTCTTTTGGGAGAATTAAAATAATTCTATATTATGGCTTGGTTCTTTATTTCTTGAACTTCAGTTTTTACACTAAATAGATTTGTGGGACATGTTGAGTTTTTTCTTTCAGGTGAATTGAAGGGGCATATGATTCTGTGCTAGCTAGTTCTTGGTTATAAATATATGGTTCCACACTTATTACATTTGGAATATGGAAACATGTTAGTCTGTGACTAATTTTGAATAGCAGTGAATTATGTTATGCTATTTTAGTGGGGACTCAAGGAGGTTGTGAATTTTTCACTAACTGTTTAAGTTAATCTCTGCTTGCCAGATTCGTCAAGTCTTGAATGCCATGCGCAGGGGTGAAAACTTACGAGCTGAGGTTCAGTTGATTCTGAAACTGTGTATTCTCTATATTGTTATAACTTCATCGTTCATTCTTGTGATCATTGAGATTATTGTGTCCCTTGCTTTTGTTGCAATGCCAGTTGCCACACGTACCTCTAGTCACATTAGTTCATACATTTGTGTTGGTAACACCTGATTATTCCTACAGGCTCTAAATTCTACTCAAATTACTGTTAGATTCCTTTTTCAATTTGAAGGCATCTGGCTTACCCAAACAAAGCTAAGCCTGTGTTACTATCCAGAGCATATGTTACATTGGCGTTGTTTGTGGTAAACTCTTCTAGGCTTGATATATGTTGATGATAGCATCACAGGCCAAATGAGAGTCATCTATTATAAGATCGAGCACCATGGCCCTGAATTTTTTTTCTAGGAAGATACGTTTCCCATTGTATTGTAGTGTTTTCCTTTTGGTTATATTTTACAGATCTGATTTCTGGACTAGTTGAGCATTGAGCGACTTCATCTTACTTTCTTCTTAGGTACAGTTTTTCTGTAATGTTTGCACAATCTGCATCGAATAATATTTAGCTTTATTTGTCATCCATGAGTTCATGTGGAGAAGAATGTAAGAATTTCTATTCCTCACCATAAGGATGCAATAAATGTGACATATGCTTGGCCCATATCAGCAGAAAAATAATGCATTGTATAAGGTGTGTACATGCATACGATGCTAAGACATTCTCTTTATGTTCTTAAAAACGAAATTGTTGCTACTTGCTTATGGTAGCAGTTACAGCACAAGGTTTTTTAGACGAGTCTTTTTATTGCAATATGCATCATTGATCTCGAAAATGCTGTCTTTGCTCAGCCAGTGTATTATATCACGTTGTGTTGCTTTTGACCTATGGTGCAATGCTATTTCAGGATTATATGCTTTTTGATCCATTCATATATCAGGGTATGGCTGAAGTGCATGACAGGCACAGAGATATGCGTCTTGATGTTGATAACATGTCTTACGAGGTAAAGATTGGGTAAATGAGTTTTCTGCTAGTAAATGGATGCTGGATGTTTTAGTTCTGATTCAGTGAGACTCTCAGGAGTTGTTGGCATTGGAAGAGCGCATAGGAGATGTGAGCACAGGGCTAACTGAGGAAACCATTGTTAAATTAATGAAACAGAAGCAATATCTGGCTCTTTCAATGGAATCCCAGGCGGATTTGGAGCCATGTTGTATCTGTCAGGTATCAGTCCACCAACAGATGCACACAACTGCTTTAATCTTTTGCACATCTAAATTGTGCTATGCATTTCTGAACTTTGCTCAATTTGCATTATGACAGGAAGAATATGTGAATGGGGAGGATCTTGGCCTGCTAGAATGTGGACATGATTTCCATTCCGGCTGTATCAAACAATGGTTAATGCACAAGAACCTATGCCCCATATGTAAGATGAGAGCTCTACCTACTTGAAGGAGAAAATGGGTCACCAGGTTGTGCAGATCTAATTGCTCTTAGTAAATCATTTAACCCAACAAGTTGGGTTGATGGTCCTCTTATTATATTTTTTCTTTCTGGGTTTAAAACTATTTTTACACCTTTTAATGAATGGAGGAGCTGCTTGCTATAAATTGCAGTGCAACTGGTAAAAGGGTTTGGCCATACCTTCACAGATCAAGATGTGTGGAATAATATACGATATTGGACTGTAATCATACATTGTTAACAGCTGCTTCCATGTTATGTAATCAATATTGACTGATTAGGTTGTCTAATTTAGACCATGATGAATTTTGCATATAAATTCAATATTAAATTTTCAAAAAATTAAAAACTGTAGAAGTTATTAAGGAATGTTTTAATGTTAAATTTTTAAGGAATGTTTTGATATTGAAAACCAATAAATTCATCTCTTTTTCTTTGTCAAAATAATATATATACAAACTAGTTTTACAGCCAATTTCAAATTAGATTGTTGATGATCTGAGCTTTCTTTTAAACATTAAAAAAAATCAGAATATAAAATACATAACTGTTAATGCAAATTTCATTTCTTTTCTAATATTTAACTTGCACTACTTTTCAATACATATGCAAATTAAATTAAGTTAAACTAAAATTTAGACTCAAAGTAACATTATTTATTTAAAATTTTCTGAGTTACCATAATCATTGCACTAAACTTCATTCTTGTTGCAATTCATCAGTCTAAACATAAGCTAGCATACAGTTGTATTTTAGGACACGTTCTTCTTTAGACATATTTAGTCTAAGACATTGGGTATTGGGTAGAGATGTGCATGTTTTTGTTTTCTGTGAAGATAAATGAGAACATACGACCTAAGACATAGATGTGTCTTTATTAGTGTTGAGTTGAATTTTACTTGACATTTCTAAACTTTAGAACAAAACTATTGGACTTGTAGGAGTATATACATTTTTATATTTTTAGAGAAACACATTTTAAAAAAACCCAACACTCTTTCCTAATATTCTTATTGAAAACACTAATTTTTCTTCTTAAAAAAATTATGCTCCTTTTCAAGGCCTTTATCACTATATCCATCATGTTTTGTTCAAAAGAGTATTATTCAACAAGAATAAATAAGGAATGAAATGATGATTATTTAGGAATAGAATAGATGAGTAATAAAATAGTATATGTATTATTTAGTTTGGTTTATTCCTAAAAATTTCTAATGATGATGTAATGTCAATGTTTAGTTTGAAAACATAAATGTAGAATGACAAATGAATAATTAACAAAAAGACAAAAAATATCCTTTATTCCTCACTAACTACTTCTTCTTCATCATCATCATGATGATGATGATTATTATTATTATTATTATTATTATTATTATTATAGCTAAGTAATTGTGTGAATTCCTTAAGTATATTTTTGTCCAACAAGTCTTCATTCTTATTCCCAACCCATTTGGAATAGATAAAGATAAGGGAAGGATGGTTTTACTTATTCTCCAAACTCAAGGAATAAGTAAACCTTTGGATTACATATTCTATATGTTTTCTTCAACCAAACAAGAGAATAACCTATTACCAAGAATAGATCAGAAATGGAATGGTGATTCTAGTTAACTAAACACCCTTTTACTTTTCTTTCTTAGCTTTTCTTACAGCTTGGTATTATACTTTAATTTGCTTGGCACTTATGTTGTGTGATTACAATTGTTAATTTGTTGTCTACAAACAGTCTTGTAGCTTTAGTTTGCTTCATTTCGAGTTCTTCCAATAATTTTCTCAACCAAGTGCGTTAGTTGGTAACATTGATAGCATCAATACATTTTGCTTTAGTTAATAACACTACAAGTTCTTGCTCCTTAAAGTGCTAAGAAAACACTTCACTTCTAAACGAAAAGTTGTAACCATTGGTGCTCTTTACATCATCTAAGGACCTTGCCCAATCACTATTAGTACAGCCTATCAATTTTAAGTTTTCAATTCTTTAGAAAAACAAACTCTAATAAGTTGTTCATTTAATATATCTTAATTCTCTCTTGGCTACTTCATTGTATCCTTTGTTTTGATATTATATGTACCTTAAAAATAGACTTTGTTACATACACAAGGTCAAGTCTAGTGGCAGTTAGATACAACAAACTATTTATTAAGCTTCTATATTCACCTTTATTGCATTTCTCTTCCCCTTCTTCTTTACACAACTTCACATTGATAGTAAGAGAAAATACTACTAATTTGGCCTTACTCATGTTGAATGTTTTTATAGTTGATTCAATATATATAAACTAATCAATATAGATGTAGTTTTTATGTTTTTAAACTCCATTCCTAGGAAACAACACACTATTCCTAATTGAAATATATTCAAGTCTTTGTTTCATCCCTTCAACTTGAGTTTCATCTTTGCTTACAATTAATAAGTTATCAACATAGAGTGAAAATGTCAATTTCATACCTTTATCATTTATTAATAAATACAAAGTGGGTTCATTTCACATTTACTCAGCCTCTCTTATACCCAATATTCATTAATTCCATTGTACTATGCTCTTGAGACTTTTTGGTCCTTAAAGTTCTTTATAAAGGAGGCACGTATATTCTCCTTTGCCTATAATTGCAAAACTATTATGTTGTTTAATATAAATGGTTTCATTAATGAATACATTTAAGAATATTGACTTAACATCTATTTGAAATAGCCTTTAATCAATTTAAGAAACAAGTGTAATTATAATCTAATAGTTTGATTTCTTTTTATAGGTGCAAAGGCTCCACAACAATCCACTCCTTATTGTTGTAAGTAGCCTTAAACAAAAAATTTAGCCTTATGTTTAATGATAGAGCCATCAAGATTTATCTTGGTTTTATATAACTATTTTACTCCAAATACCTTGACTTGATGCTCTTATTAAGGACTAAGTTTAGTTCTTTAGGATCATTTTACCTCATCGTTTTTAGCCTTTAACCAAAAGCTTTACTATATATAGTTGACTCCAAATCAACTATATTTGACCTCTTATAGACATCTATTAAGGGTCTAGTGCCTCTTATAGGTACTTCAATGTCATCATCATCACTCTCTTCTTTAATGGTTTCTTCAAAATTTATTTGAGGTATTGAGTCAACCTTGGATCTTTCAACTACATAAGTTTCCTTGTTTTCACAATTTGGTTTTTCCATTTCATCTACTACCATATCTCTTTTGATTTGAACTCTTTCAATAACAATTTTTACACTCTATAGGTTTTTCTTGGGTCACTATAACCTAAGAAAATTCCCAAATCACTCCTCCTAGCAAGTTTAACATCAAGAATCTATATACAACATAAACTTCCTAAGGCTTTCAATCTAAAAATAGAAGGCAATTTGTTAAACCATTTCTTAAATGGTGTTCTACCTTCAAATGCTTTTGTTGGACGCATATTTAACACAAACACTGAGGTGTTGATAACTTCTTCTCAAAACCTTTTATGAACTTCCTTGTTAGCCATCAAACTTCTTTCCATATCCATTATACTTTTGATTTTTCTTTTATTTACCATATTTTACTAAAGGGAATATAGCGTAATCACTAAATGTTTGTTCCCTTATTTAACATCAAATTCATCAAACTTATAGGAGATATACTTTACGTTGTTATCTGATCTAAATTGCTTTAGAAGCAAACTAGTTTCTTTTTTAACTCTTACCTGCAATTTCTTAAATTCATCAAGTACTTCTAGCTTTTGCTTGAGAAATGAGATGTAAAAGAATCTGCTAAATTCATTTATAAATATCATAAAGAACTTGCTTCCATTAAGTGATGGTTCACTCATTAACCATAATCATTATAGTGTATTAATTCTAGATTTTTCTTAGCTCCCTATGTTAATGCTTTAAAAGGCAATCGACTTTACTTGCTAAATTAATAAACTTAATATAATGTTTTTAATTAGTTTTGGAAGACCTTCAAACTTCTTTATTTTTTGTACATTTTGATTAAGGCGCCACTGTTACTACGCTTTATTATATTTTTCCATAATATATATTCATCAATTGAAGCAATATTCACTTTATTAAAAGAACTACTACTTATAATAATTTTAGCCTTTCAATTTTGATCATTTGGAAAGAGCTTTTCTTCATTTCAATTTTTAGGAGCTCAAAGAAAATTTATATGCTTATTTATCAAAAGAACACGTAGAAATCATATTATTATGAATTTTAGAAAAATACTAGACAACTAGTATTCTAACAATTCCATCACATATTTGATCTGCACTAAACCTTAACTTTATATAGTACACTCTCTATCTTCACCTAATCTAACAGTAATATTTCATTCTTTAAAAGAATAGAACCAGTTGTTAATGAAATTCATATGATAAGTGGCATTAGTGTCCATAACCAAAATATTTGTAGAATTGTGATTGCTTATAGTCAAGACATCACTATCTTTTCCATTCTTTTCATCAGAACTCTCCTGGACTACAACAATACTTGCTTTTTTGTTTTTTTTTCTTGTTTCCCTTCTCCTACTATAAATAGTCTCTCTTAAAGTTCTTTTTAACTTTACAATTATAGTGGATTGTCTTTCAATTTAAATTATGAGTTACTTATGTTTTCAATTTTCCTTTTCTCATTTCTTTCCCTATGGACAACCAGTCTAGTATCTTGATTTAGATTATGAGTTACTTATATTTTCAATTTTTCTTTTCTCATTTCTTTCTCTACGGACAACCAGTCCTAAGTCTAATATCACATTCGTATGTGCTAGAGAACTTTCTATTCATTTCCTTGTATAGTAGAGTATTCTTTATATCACTAACTGAAATAATCTCTACTATATAGCATGATATTAACAAAATGCTAATATGAATTAGGTAGAGAACATAAAATGTTATGACTAAATCCTCATCCTTAATTTTAACTCTAACACCTCGTAAATTAATATGATCCAATTAAAACTATCAATATGATCTTTCACATGTATACTTTTTGACATCCTTAAGGTATATAAACAATACTTTTGATATGAATGATTTGTAATTGATCTTTTTTTACACTTCCTTTCAAGTTTTTTCCACAATGAAACAACATTTATTTCATAAACCATCTCTCAAGACCTCATCACCCAAACGTAATAATAGTGTTGTGTGTCCTCAATAAAATCTCATCATTCTTCGATGTCCCCAAATTCTCCATGTTTTTTTTCTTCTTATAACATTGTAGTGCATCCTTTCTAAGTAAGAACTGCTCTCATTTTCACCTTTCATAAAGTGAAATCATTTGATTCATAGAATTTTTCAAGACCAATCTTATGAAGAGAAGTCTTATCAATAAACCCTATATACATTGAATTTCTTGATATCTACCTTACAAAACCTTATTAAATTATTTATAGATCAGGGTTATTTATAAGAAAGCTAATTACAATAAAATTTTATTTTCACATAATTTTGAAATCACTAATCTCTATTTTAATAGAAGTCTAATGACAAAGAACTTCTATTTTTGTACTAGTAAAAAGTACAACCCTAATCCCATTACTTTTGCTCCTCAACCTTGTTTATCCAGTATGAGACTAGCAATACTGTCCTACATCAATTAACTTATGAAATTTCATTTTTGTAACTTCACTATAACAAAGTTGGCTTTTAGCCACATTTTATTTGGCAACGATTTGAAAATCATTGTTGAAAGTCAGCTTTTGGTGACTATTTTTAATAACATCGCCAAAAGAGTATCTTTTCGAGACGCTTTAGAGAATTGTTGCTAAATGCATGTCTTTCGCAATGATTTATAAGAATTTTAGCATTTTCGTCATCAAAGGTCGAGCCTTTGGTGACAACTTTGTGAATCTTTGCAAAAAGATTGACTTTTAGCGATCCAAAAGTTTAAACAAAAAAATCATATTTAATACTACTGACAATGGTTCTAAGTATAAAAATAAATTTAGCTACCAAAATTGTCAAATCATTTCAATAATTTATGAAACTATAAACTCAAAATTAATTAATATTACATAGTCTTATACTTTTTATTTTTATCCTTTAAATTATATGATTTGATAATTTTTAATGATTTCACAAAATTTTCAAATGGTTTTAACATGAAGTTTGTAATATAATGATCATATATGATTCTTACAGAAAAATATTGAAATATGGTAAGTAATATAATATAATGATATATGGTAAGTAATACATTTTAATTAGAAGTTTAACAATTCTTAAAGACAAAATAATAAATAAAGTTTAGCGCCTATTCTATTGAAAATGAAAAGAAATAATTATTTTTTTAGATTTCAAGTGACATGAGACTCGGTATAAAAGGTAAAAAAGTTCCCTATGTCTGGATTCTCAAGAAGGCTTCTTGTACATTCAAATGCATTAATTAAAACAGTCAAAGATCTTCCTTTAGCTGTTGGTTTATTGACACTCTATTTCAACAACTTCTTGACCTTAACTAAACTAGCAGAAGATACAGTGAATGATTCCCCAGATGTAGTATGGATCATTGAATTAGATGAACTGCACGTACAATGCGTTTCACTTAAGAAACAAATAGTATTGAGTTTAAATATGTAAGATAAACGGTATAAGGAACCCAAATTTGAACACATGCATACCTGATTGAATAAATATAGTTTTTGGAATCGACAGCTATTTCAAAACAACCGATTTTCTTAATCTTGTAGGGACCATCGAGACATTGCCACCACCTCCATTTTCATCCATGTTCTCTTAAAGATTCGAGGAAGCTTTACACATTATACAGTATATACAATCAAACATTCATTTAATAACTTGCTAACAGTAAATGAGATACAGATAATAAAGAAAGAGAGCTAATTCGGATAATACTAAAAATCTTGAAAAAGAAGATCGGTTATTGAAGGCAAGAGGTGATTAGAATTTGATGAGGAGATTTGTTATGTATCGATATGTTCTTCATCAGGGAGAATTTTTCCACATTCCTCCCATCGGAGGTCATTTCCTCCATCAGAAACTAGTCGCCTCGTCGACATTCTGCGGTGAATTTATGTAAATGATTTTATTATGAAAAGTCAATAGAAGGCTTCTTATTTGAAAGTTCCATCATTTTAGTAATGTTAATTTTGTAATCTATTAACTGAGACTACTTCATATGATAAGGTTGAAAATACTAAGTGTGTGTACTATGTTTAGGGGATACATAATTAAGTGTGCTTTCCTCTAAAGTCATTATTCTAATAAAAATAGTTGGGTCCCTCGAGCCCCTCCTCAGATAAGGATAGAGCTACTATGATGGAATTCAAAACAGAATGAAGTACATAAACATCCCCTACAGAAGCATATTCTATGTTAGCAACTCACCAATATAACTGGTTAAAGTTGAGTTTATAACCTATTAAATATCATATTTCTTTCGATTTATGAATATCCTACTTCTGGAATGTTACTAAAAATAATCAAAAATTATATATCATATTGTTAGCTCCCCCTACCTTGCCTTTCTTTCTTTTGAAATTCAAGTTTAAATTAAGGTCAACTTATTTAATTGAAATTAATGGTGCTTCAATAACCTCACCAAAAATGTGTAATTTATTACTATTATAGGATAATAGTAATAAATTTAGTTTAAGGTTATCAATGTAAAAAAATGAATGATGGTGATGATCCATTAATCGAGAAGTTCATATGTAGAGTTCCTTAAGCAAGCTATACTATGCCTCAAAAGTATCAATTAACATATTCTTAAGTTAAATACTCTAATAAACCTTTCATTAAACAATTAGTAAGCTTTTCTCGAACAAGCATAGAAGGTGGAAGAAAATGTCAACTTATACATAACCAACACAGAAACACAATTCACCATCTTCCAAGCACAAACACAAACAAAAACTCATACACTATAAGCATAACACAAAACTCACATAAACTCCAAAATGTAGCAAAAAACATAACACAAAAAGGAGGGTTCTTGAAAATAGAAAAGAAGAACAGTACAAACACAAGAGACGACACTTCTTCGATGATGATGACCACAATAGAGGAGACGATGCTTCTTCGATAGCGAACCAAGAGGAAATATGACAGCTCACATGAAAACAAAGAGAGCTTTGTTATCTATACATTCATAAATCATTATACTAATTACAATTATTATCTATACATTCATAAATTATTATACTAATTACAATTATTATCTATACATTCATATGACATTATATTAATTAGCATATATAATTATATTTATTGCAATACAATTAAAAAATAATTGGAATATAGTAAAAATGAAAATCAATATTAAATATTAATATCATATTCTTAAAAATAAACTTAATATTATTGATAATGATTGTGAGTCTAAAATTAAATCTAGTTAACAACAATGTCATTTAAAAAATTTATAAAACTAAAAACTCAAAATTAATTTATATTATGTTAATTTATACTTTTTATTA
>JANKOD010000193.1:28327088-28337887 GCA_026284645.1 Erythroxylum acuminatum | reverse complement strand
TTCAAAATAAACTTAATATTATTGATAATGATTGTGAGTCTAAAATTAAATATAGTTAACAAAAATGTCATTTAAAAAATTTATAAAACTAAAAACTCAAAATTAATTTATATTATGTTAATTTATACTTTTTATTAATCTCTTTTAAAATATATGATTTGAAAATTTTGTGATGTCACAAAACTCTATTTATTACATATAAATTCTATACTATTTTATAGAAATCATATATTACAAAAAAAATTTATATATATATATAAAGATTTGGCGATGATTTTATCTTCCTTTAGTGATGCTTCTAAGAAAACGTAGCCAAAGATATCCCTTTAGCGAGTATTCCATAAGATTTTCACTAAAGAGCGGTCTACATTGATGACGATTACTGAAAATCGTTGCCAAATGTTGCAACATCTTAAAAATAAGACGAAATCAACATCTTTTGTTCAACAACAAACATCGTCGTATTTGTTTCATTTTAAACAAAAATAATGAAGCCTCCCTTGGATCTTCTTCTTCATTTCTTCCTATACATTTTTCTTCTTCCATCGTTGTCATCATCTTCTTCATTTCTTCTTCTTTATTGTCATCTCCATTTAATTATCGGTTGAGGTAAGTGGTCTATCCTTTGCACTCTAGGTTTTCTAGTAATTGTGACGTATTTGGGTGTTGTTTTCAGGGGGGTTTTGTGTTCTCTCCATATGAGTTGTGGTTTGGTTGATGGTGAATGTGTGTTATGATAATAATGAAGATGGTGGGATGGGTAATGCATCCAGAATGGCTTGATTGAAGCTGAATATGGATTAGGAAGCTTGTTTGAGTATTGCCTATAACATGTTCGATGACAGTTTTGTTACAATTTTTTAACTTTTTTTAATTGTTCTGACAAATTAGTAGTATGTTATTGGATTTGAATTGAATGCATATTATGTATATTATAACCATAAGTTAAAATACTTACAGAAAATATATTAGGCCTTATTGCGAAGATGGAGTCATGACTCTTCAACTTCTTTTACAAGTTTTGCATAATAAATAACAATGGTGGTAACTTGGCCATGTTTGAATTATATTAATGTAGACTGTTGATGTTTGAGTTATATTAATATGGATTGTTGATGATTGAGTTATGTTAATGCAGATTGTTGATGTTTGAGTTAAGTTAATGTGTATTGTTAATGTTTAAGTTATGTTAATGCAGCTTGTTGATAATTGGGTTATGTTAATGCGAAATGTTAATGATTGAGTTATGTTAATGCAGATTGTTGATGTTTGAATTTTGTTATTAATGCAAATTATTAATAATTGAGTTATGTTAATGCGGATTGTTAATACACCAGGTAGAAACAAAGGGAAGAAAGTGTTAAGCATCGAAATTATTTCTACCCAATAATAACCAGATCAATCAAATCCTGGCCAACAACAACAATCAACCTCATCTACCAATGAAGCAAGTCAGCAACAACTTCCATCTGCCTCAACTAGTACAGAGGGATCTTCAAGTTTGTTAATCTTTAACACCTACAAATAGGCTAATGCTCAAATATATATTTACATGTTTAATGCATATTTTTTGATCATTATTCATTTGTTATCAAGTTCTAATACCAACATCAGAAAAAGAGGTAGAGGTATAACTAGAGGTTGTGAGTTGCAATGAATGAATGTTGAAATGAACAACAAGTTGTCAGTATATATTGATAGTTTTCAAGGTTGTCCTCTAGACAAGATTCAATCAATAAAATTGTCTAGTGAGTTGGGGATAACTGCCATAACATAATTACCTTGCCTAAAGCTTACTAAGGAATTAGAGACTTACAACTTGCTCAAGAATGCTTTGGATAAAGTTTCCGTAAATTTTCAATTGATTTAACTAGATGCAATATTGTTTCACTTATTTTAATATTAATTACACTTTTACTTATTGTTCACAGATGAAACTGAATATCGTCGATATCGACAACACTGATGTTTCAAACTATGTCACTTCATAGTTGAAACAAAAGACCAGAGATGGTTGTTATAGGCTACATCAGTATTACAAATCTTTCCTTCTGATGTGGAGACAAGGAGATATATTTTGGAACAGATGTCTCCAAAAAATTAAAACACAATATGTGATTATTAGCCCTCTCCCAACGTTCAGGTTTGTTTTTTGTACCTTCACATTGGCTTACATTAATCTTGTTAAATGATTTAATGACTATCTTTTTTGTTTAGTTAGGAAAAATGTGAGAAGGCTAAGGTGAACAGATGACAAATGAAAACTCTTCGCAACCAAGGCTCCAAATCATTTGTTGTCGTGCCAAATGAGTCTGTAAGATATTGGTTTGCAACTTAAAGTTATATCAATAAACACTAAATTATTTATTGTACAATGTATGTTTTTTTTTTCATAAAACAGAGTGAGAAAGAACTACATTAACAAGAGTGTGATAGGATCACTGTACAAATGCACTCACTATAAGGAAGGTCAAGGGTGGATATCTGTAGAAGCATAAAATAACTACATAAGTATAAAATTTTGTTTAAATTTTTTAAGTTTATTTATTTTTATAGTACTAACTAATAATATTTGCATTGAATAATAATTTTTTTAATTTTAGAATAAAATGCAAGAATTGCTGCAAATATCAATGTCTGAGGGAAATGGAGGAAATGTAGAAGACATTTACAACAAGGTGTTAGGTACACGATCCGAATATATCAAAGGTCTTGAATTTGGCCCTAAGCCAATTGTTTCATCTTCATCAAGACCACCATACGTTCAACGTCTTGAAGAGGAAAACAAGTCACTTAAAAAATAGTTGGTCAAGCATAAAAAGTACCTCAAAAAATTACTTGACCCAAATTATGTAACCAGTGAAGATGAAAACGAGGTTAGTGATTAAACTACTCTCTGTATTTATTATTTTGTATATCATTATTTTTGAAGTTGTAATTAAAATTTTGTACACAAATAAATTTAATGATATTTTATTTTAATATACAATGCTTCAAATTACTAATTAATATTGTATAATTTTTCATAATAAATTAACAAAAAATCTAAATATTATATACAATAATATAAATTAAAGATGTCACAAATAACTATAATTCAACATGGTATATCATTTCATTAAAATATATATTAAAAATTTAACTATATTTTACAAAACGTAACTAAAATCATTCGGCTACATTTTCAAAACATAAGTAAAACTTTTTGCCTATGTTTTCATAAACATACCTAAAAACTTTTGAGTACGTTTCTTAAAACATATCCAAAAAGACTTTTTCTATAGCCAAACGTTTTTCTTCTGTAATTTCATATCGCACATTATTTAATCTATTATGAATATAGCCTTGTAGGTCCCCTAAAAAATGTTGTCGTATGTATCGTATAGTACCCTCAAGGGGTGTGGCTTGATGGTTGAGAGCGAGGCTTGGCTTCGGTTAGGTCCCAGGTTCGATTCCATACTAACCCCTCTGATAAGAGCCTGGGACAGCCAGGATTTTACCTGTAGGCGGAAAACTAGTTGAGCCCTCGATAATGAGATGCGCCCGCTTAGCCCGCTTGTGAAATGGTGCGCTAATTGAACCCCTCGAAAGAGTGCGTCCGCTTGGCCCTTCTACAAGGATTCCTAGAATTTAAAAAAAAAAAAAAGTATCGTATGATAAAGTGGGACGTAGGAACTACTTCCGATCCCTAGATGTTGACCATATATTACAGGCTGACAAGTCCACAATGTTGATCCTACAACAGCCTCTTAGGCCACCAAAACAAAAGGTTGAAAGGCTCCAAGGAGTCACGGCGACGTTTGGTTATTACCGTCTGTGGCTAACTTTCATCACCAGACTCGAAGGAGACATTCTTATCTGATCTAGGATCCAATAATATTAACATGACAATTACTGCAACAAAACCTACTCATTTGACTGCTTCTCAGTTTTGAGGTGTCCTGTGATCTTCCACGCAGACTTCTTCCAATGTTGTCCTGAACATTTGGGTCGAAGAAGCTCAAATCAGTATATGCTCTCCCAAGAAGCCTGGTCTGCTCTCTACCGACTGCAATATGCTGGAAAAGCGCTTAACATACAGGTAATGTCTGCTCATGTTTCCTCCGATTGCACTAGGAGCATGTATATGATTCGAGCTCGGGTAAGTTTCTTATCATATTTATACTTGAATTTGTCACTATTGTTCTGTCGGGTTATATATCTAGATCCTCTAACTGGTAAGAGTTACGTTGCTAATCAGACAGTGACATAGGTTAAGAGAAATATTATTCTTCCAATTGCCATTTCAATGCTCAAATGCGGAGGAAATTATGAAACGCCAATTTCCAAAATATAAGATTCAATTAATATGTTTCATGTCAAATTTTCAAACTTTGAAGAGTTTAGTATTGTCTCAATTATTTGTTCGAAAGCTGAGAAAGTTGAAGTACAATAAATCCGTAAACTACAAAGTTAGTTGCTGCAATAACAAGGTCCAGGAAAATGAGTTGATTTGTTGAATTTTATACAAAAAGGAACTCCAGATTTTCCAAACTTGTAGGTTTTCGTGTTCAATAACTAAGTTGGTGGCCAGGAAAAGTTTCACCAGGTAGGTCGCTATGACAGGTTTCGTTTACCTATAATCTGGTACACATTAAATACATATTCAATCAGCCAGCAAAGGTAACTTCAAACTTTCTGAGGATTTGAGGGAACTTGAAAGAAATTAGACTCAAGTTTAAATGAATTATTTGCCAATGGTCATCTTTCTATATTACCTATTTTTTAAGCCCCATTCCGAAGTAGAGCAGTCCTATCTATAAATTTCCAACAAGAAAATATAGGCATAACCCGATATTTCATAGACATTGTCCTCGTTTTCCATCATATCCTTACATATACTGGCTTCTATACATGAGACCAGTTCGAACATTACGAACACTGAACATGCAAAAGGAACTTACGACCAGTTCACAGAGGCAATTCCAGGAGGTGAAACATACAAACAAACAAGCTGCAACGGAGATAATGTGCATCCTGAGATCTTCCAAGTTTGAAATTAACCCTGAAAATGCTCTCTTAATCCAAAAGGTATTCACATACGATAATGTGAGCGCATACTGTTTATATTTTGAAACAGAATATATTTGATTTAGTTAAATTTCGAAGTGAGCTACAGTTATATATTTGCAGTTGCAATTATAAAAAGAGAAAGATACAGTTATAGTAATGTAATATGTGCAGAGTTCAATTCATCCACTCTACTCTTAGACATTTCAGTTATGTTTCCTTTAAACTCCATAGCTGATCGACAAGCAAATGTGCTTAGTCGAGTTGTTAGATCCTTGACAAAATGTAAGTACTAGGCCATCATTCCCTGGCCGCTTAACTGAAGATATTTAGGCAGATTACACGATTTCACATACACTTTCGGTAGATTATACAGGAAGAAAAAAATCTTAGTTATATTTAATCTGGGATGACAGGGATCTCAAATGTCAATGCTTGACCAAATATTTACATCAATCATGAAAGTAGATGGTTCTTGGTTAACTATTATGTTGTCTAATCTGGCACTCCTTCGAAAATTGCATGAAGACACTAGTTGAATAAGAAAAAAGTTACGATTTTTATGTACCTGGCCCAAAACGAACAAAAGCATTTGTTGTTTCGTCTTTTTGTTTTATTCTTACAGATCAATGAACACCTTGGCTGCTCCTTGACTTGCTTCTTTCCAAGTTGAAGTTACATTTTTCTGCTCCCAAATGTTTTTATCTAGCTGTATGTTGATTGCCAAACGTGCCTAAATGGATAGGATTGAAACCAAAGCTACAATAGTGTTGAAAATTGGAAGAAAGCGTAGTTAATAATTAGAAGAGAAGTGTCATGTCACCGGTTCCAGTTTTTGGCAAGGTCCCTAGTGAGTTTTGGGAATTCCCTTCTTTTCACGCCAGAATAAAGTGTTGTATCTAAATAGGGTGGGAAGAAGAAGAAGAAGGAGGAGGAAGAATCTGAAAACGAAAGGAAAACCAGTGAATTAGTGTTCAATTGCACATGCCACTGTTCTCCATAGACCATGAGAAAGAGATAGATCTTAGAATCCTGAATTGCAGGTAACTTGCAGGTAATAATGAAAGAAGAAAGCATCCGTTATCTGTTAGCTGATACATCAATGTCACAAAACAAGAAATTCCAGTCAAACAACTATATAGCTTCGAGGTTTGAACTTTATCAGAAATTGTTTTATGTTAAAGAAACTGGTGGGAATTGAATCAGGTGAAACAGAGAACTGAAATACAAAAAGAAATATCATTCTGTTCCTGTGAGAAGCGAGACCAAAGGTTTGGCTTGTATCATGCGAGCAGTAGTAGCCATCAACCTTCCTTAGCAATAAACTTTCTTGTAACAGATATCATTACATACAAAAATTACATACAGAATTATGATCATCTATATGTACCCAATCTAACAGCCTCATCCAATTTCCCTTGTTTTCTTTTTCTTTTCAAGGGAATTAAAAAAAATGACTGGAGGTTTTTACTTTTTAATCTTAATTCCCACCAAAACGACAAGAGAGGTAACTCAAAACGGTACGACCTCGCTGCAAACAACATCGTTGGAATTCCCAACCAACTCGTCGGGCCACGAGTCCCGAAGCAGCTTAAGCAGCATCTGCGCCTTTCTCTTTGCTCTGTCCGTACAATCGCTTTGAACCAAGAGCAAAAGCTGCGTCCACACCCCAGCCACCACCGCCTCTCCCCGGCTCTCCACCGATGCCGTGCACAGCGCCAGCAGCGCTCCCGCCGCGTACTCCGTCGCCCTGTCCGAGATCTTCAGGATCGCTTTCACCAGCAGCGGTACCGTCAGCGCGTGCGTCGCAAACGCCGCGCATCCCGCCGGAATTCTACACAACAGTTCCACAGTCGCTAGTGCGCGCTCCGCGTCGCATTTGTCGAAATCTGTCAATCTGTCTATCAGCGCCCCCGCGGCCCCGGCGGTAATCGCCTTGTGCCGCGTCTGTTTCACGAGGCACAAAGCGAACAAGGCTTTAATCCCAGTCTTTAAAGCCCTAGGGTAAGAAATTGGATTCCTCAGCATGTCGATCACTCCTTCAAAGATTTCGTCCACTCCGCTTATTTGCGCTCGGAGATCTGACGATCTCGTTCCAGCGACAACGATTTCGACGAGTGCCGCCGAGTTGACTCGGACTTCAATTGATGAGTGATACAAAAGATTCGCTAAGTAATCGATTCTGTCTAATTCAGAAGATATTGAGACGCACTCTGGTTCGGTTAGTGGAAACATGACTAAGAGCCCAAGTGCTTCGTGGTTTAATTCCGATGAGCTTGAACCGGAGTTGTTAAAGACAAGGTCGATGAGGATTTGACGTGCATTTTGCGAGGCAATGACAGTCCGGTTCTTATCGGAGTCACGTGCGAGTCCTCTGAGCCGGCGAAGAGCCGATAAGCGGGAAGAATTCAGGTTGGTTGCTGAGGAAGCTTGGCTAAGTAAAGACCGAACCAAACCCGGCTCGGCCGGTTGCTTCGGGGTTGGGATTCGTTCAACGCCGGAAGAGCGGTTCGCTACGCACCATTCTTGAATCAGACGGCGGAGGGTGTGGTTGGGAATGAGAGTGAAGTCGGTGAGCGGAGCCCGCGTGACGGGGCAGGTTGTATTACCGGTAGCGACCCACGACTCGATGCTGGAGCGGTCGTAGGTCTGACCTGTGCAGACGGTGACTGGGTCGCGCATGAGCTCGAGCGAGATGGGACACCTGAAGTGGTACGGAATCTGAACGCTCAAATCCAGAGGCTCTAGACTTGCAGGCATTTCTATAGCCGAAAAGAAGGAGCGAGCTAGCTAGTTAAAAAAGAAGAAACAATGAATATGGGGTGTAATAGTGAAGGGAAACAGATGACAGGGATCTGAAAATTCTCTTGAAGGTATGTAAAGACATTGTAAGGTTTGGCTTTTCTCTTATACGAGGAGAAATGGAACAGAGGGACATAAAGGGTCTGAAGGAGTCTGGGCTTATCTGACTCTTTTTGGTCACACGTGTGGTGGGATTTACTTAGAAACCAAACCCTACAATTTATAAATTGGGATAGAAATTACGTAGTAAGAAAAGAGTTTGGTAAGTTGAAGTGAAATTTGTGCGAATACTTTGGGTCCCACATCTCCCATCTCATTCCTGCCTGCCTCTCAGTGATGGGAACGTAATCTGTCTTTGGTAGATGCTTTCAGTTTTTACTGTTTTTGGTGATTCTTAGTATTACCAAATTAAAAGAGGTTATTCATTTATTTGAGATTATTACAGGAGGAAACTGGATCGTTTCATTTGCAGAACGAAGGGGCTAATGTATTTAATTTAGTGGTGAACAGAACAGGACTTTCTGTCCCGTGCCGTGTTACGTTGGTATATTTGAGGGCAGGGCAACAACATTATGTTAATACCATGGCTTCTGATTGTGACGGATACCCCGCATCCTTTTTTCACAATTTTCCAAAATGGCTCACCTATCAATCAATCAAACCTAGGCGTACATTAGTGGGTAGCGAAATTATTAATGGCAATTATGGGCATTTTTCAATTCAATTATTATGGTCAAAGACACGAGTGCACCCGATGGGACAAGGTAATGCAACTGTGTTGGAGTGATCTGAAGCAACAAAGCTTTTGACGGGGAGGGTGGGTCCCACAAGACAAACTCGTAACTCAGCACTCGTCAGCAATAAACACAAAAATGAGGGGTCACTAATTGCAAATAACCAAAAACTGTCAAAGAACAAAGTAGCCTTCCTTTTTCTCTAACTCTTTAATCGTCCTTTTTATGTTTTAGTTCGGTTCGGTTGGAGTTGGAGGAGGAGGGTGGTGGTCAAAGGTCAAAGATGTACAGGCGAATAAGGTGGTATCCTGATGAAAGTGGGTCCCACACGAACATTGTAAGTGGGCGATGTTGATTAAGTGGGACCAACCCTCTTTATATGTGTTTCCCTAGTTTGTGATTGGTAATCGGCCACCAAAACCCACAGTTATTATCCACCCAATTGTAAGAATCTATCGATATCACAGGCCTTATTTACATTTTATTTCTTTTCTAATTCTGAAAATAATTTTAAAGATCACTAACTCTGATTTTATAATTGATAAATTACTATATAAATATATCCAACCCCTAAGAATAATGCTGGTTTCACATTTAAAAAAAAATACTGAAACGGAGTTTTTTATTTTTTAAAAAAAGAAAGAGGAAGTACAAAAAATCAGGAATAAGGGATGTGGTGGTAGCAGAGCAGTCAAAACAAAACTGCAAGACCAAGTGCAGTGGCAGTGGCAGGGACAGTGTTAAGACTTCAGACCACAAAGCAAAGAAAGTACAAAGAGAGAAGCTGAGACTGTGTCGTTTAGACTATGTAAATACGCACGCGTGGGTTGCATAGAGAGAGAGAGGGAGAGGGAGATGGAGATGGAGATGGAGAGAGCGCGAGGCACGAGCAATGCCGTCCTCTGGAGACCCAGTTGTCTCCGGTCAACCCTGCAATTATTGCCGGTACAGCTCAACACTATCTCCCTCCTCCCTCACCGATTCTCGTGTCCCCTTCTCTCTCGCACGTGTTTCCAGCTCATATTTTTGCTCATGTACTAGTATTTGTTTACTGTTCCATTGTAGGGTGCATGGTTCTGTGTGTTCAAGTACGGAATTCCAAGTTCTCGACATATATCCCATGGGTTGTTTCCTTGTAAGACCACCCTCGGTTCATGTGCCCGCTTCATCTCATCTTAATGAAGAATCGGATAAGCATTGGACCCCAGGTCCAAGTCCGGTATCAACTTTTAAGGGAATAATAAAAATATATATAAAAAAGCCTGTTATTGTGATTTTTATTTTTATAATTATTAATGTTAATATAGTTATTTTATTATTGAAAATAATTAAATATTAGAAAAAACTTAAATATAAATTAATTGTATAAATAAATTTATTTTAACCTTTTATATAATTTTTGTTAATAACTGTTAGTATTTACTATGTTTTATTAAAAAAATAATTTACAAAGTCAAGGTTATTTATAATTAATATTTATTTGTTAATGTATATTTTAATTGCTAAAACAAATTTAGTTTGAAATGTATGCATCTTGAGATGTTTTATACTTAAAGTATGTTTATTAAATAATTATTGAATTAATTTTTTGTAAAATTCAAAATAACTATAAAATTTTAAATTAAATAATATATATTAATTTAAAGTGACAACAAATAAATTTCCTTTATTTTAAAAGTCTTTTCTTAGCTTAAAGATGCATTTTATTATCCACGTACTGTACGAAACTCTGCCAATCAGACAGAACGTGTTTTCTTCTAGGTAGTTAAAAAGCTTTAGATATTTTATTGAGGGCTTTAGCCTCTAGTTGATTTCAGTGGATGATAACGTCAGAAGAATTGTTAGTTGGCAGCAGTTGGTAGATTACTTCAACTAATTGTCACGTCAAAGAATCCAACGAGTACGATTTATCGTTGGATTCGTGTTTCTACTTCACTCGCTACAAGAAAAATGATAATTTGCGACCGACCAATACCGACGGTATTGAGAACCGTGAAAAATACCGACCGAAACAATCGTTCGGTCGGAGAAATTGGGAGACAGTTCAAAATTAGGGACCAACCAGTATTCGGTCGTAGAACTTACTAAAGAGTTAATCATCGACCGAAAATTCGGTCGGTACTGGGGTCGGTAAAAGACGACTGTCACTTAAAACCTACCCCTCTCTTTTTTTCCTCTCCCCCGCGCAAACTTCCTCCTCCCTCCTTTGGCCGC
>JANKOD010000193.1:28306649-28323542 GCA_026284645.1 Erythroxylum acuminatum | reverse complement strand
AGGCGAGGATCATTGTAATTTTAACTATTTTATATTCTTAATAAAACTTTATTTTTTATTTAGTTTTGATATGAAAACTTTTGTGAAATTTATATTTTATTTGGGCCCTCCTATCTTAAATTCCTGGCTCTGTCACTGTGTGTGATTATCGAATTACGTACATATTACCATCATTATGTGTTATATAGTATATTAATGGATTGCCCAAAAGTAAATATTAGTATACAATTTATAAGAATCATTATATGTTACATGGTGTGTTAATGGATTGCCCAAAGGTGAACATTGATATACAATTTATGAATTTTTTTTTCTAAATCTATGTGGCATATTGTATGATTCAAAACATTAATGTTAAGTTTTAATTTTTGGCAACAATTATTATTATATATCCGAATCTCTCATTTGTTATGATATTTAATGGATTGAACTTCTATGAATGAAGTGAATAAATCCAGTTCTATCTTAGAATTTTGGACTTGGATTTGGAACTCGGAATTGAGAAACCAGATAATTTGAATGTTTTGAGCACTAATGAGGAGAAAATCCATTTTAGCAACTAGGAAAGATTAAACAGATTGAGTATAACGTATACGAAGATGAAAATCGCTAGCAATATTTTGTCTGCTCATTCCAAAACTAAAAGTGCTAAAGAATTACTTAAGTTTATGGAAGAGTGCTCCCAGACTACTGACATGTCTCTTGTTGGGACTCTTATGGGTACATTGATCACTTAAAGTTTGATGGATCACGTACTATTCATGAACACGTCATAAAGATGAAAAACATTGCGACAAGAATTAAGTCCTTCTGAATGGAAGTGGATCAAAGTTTCCTTGTGTAGTTCTTCTTGAACTCATTACTGTCTTAGTACGGTTCTTTTCAAATGAACCATAATACAATCAATGTCAATTGGACTGTGCATAAGTTGCACAGTATGTTAATTCAATAAGAGACTAGGCTCAAGAATCAAGAAAATCACTCCATTAATTATGTCAATAATCAAGAAGTTAATAAGAAAGGTGGAAAGAAGCATGAGAAGAAAGTAAAGGGACCACTGAAAGTTAGTAGGGAATCCTCTCACATCCATAAGAAGGAACATGAAGAACATAGATGTCATTTTTGTAAGAAGGTTGGACGTTTTCAAAATGAATGTTCTGAATGTAAGGCATGGTTTGAGAATAGAGGTAAGCCATATGCTTATATAGGTTTTGAAACAAACCTTGCTGAAGTTCCTTTTAATACTTATTGAACTAATTTTGATTATAGTACTCATATTTTTTAATACATTGCATGGATTTCTTGTGACCCAAACAACAAGATCATGAAAAATTATCTATATGGCAACAAAGTGAGAGTTCCAATGGATACTGTCAAGACTTATCACTTAATCCTAGACACTAAATATAATTTAGACTTATGTGAAGCTTTTTATGTGCCTAGTATATCTAAGAATTTAGTTTCTTTATCCAAACTTGCTAGATTTGGATACTCTTTTAAACTTGGTAGTGGTAGTTTCAGTTTGTATATACATAACCGTATGATTGGTAGTGATGTACTGTGCAATATTTTATATAAATTAAACCTTGATGTTGTTTATGCTAAAACTTTATTGATTTTGAATCATAATTTTGGTATATAACGTAGTTTAATTAATGATAGATCTACTTAGTTTTGGAATAAATATTTGGGACATGTTTCTAAAGAACGATTGCAAAGATTAGTAAAGAATGAAATACTTCCTGAATTGGATTATACTAATCTTAATATTTGTATGGATTGTATTATAGGCAAATAAACAAACACACATTAAATAATGAAGCCATAATAAGCACTCAGCTTCTTGAAATAATTCACATTAATGTGGACAATTTGATGTGCCTGCTTTCAATAAAGAAAAATATTTTATCACCATTATAGATAATTATTCACATTATGGATATATCAATTTGCTATAAGATACATCTCATGCAAAAATACCTTGGATATTTATATTAATGAGGTTGAAAAGAAATTAGAAAGAAAGGTAAAAGTGGTTACTATTACGGTAAGTATGATGAAAATACTCAAAATCTTGGTCTTTTTGCTAAATCCTTGAAAGATATGGTATTTGTGGGCAATATATAATTCTACGCATGCCATAATAAAATAATGTGACAGAAAGACGTAATAGAACTTTGTTAGATATGGTTAGAAGTATGATGTGTAATTCATCTTCACCTACTTCTTTATGAACATATGTTATAACAACTGTCATGTACTTGTTGAATAGGGTTCTTAGTAAGGCAATTCCAAAGACTCCCTTTAAGATGTGGATTGTAAGAAAACCTAGGCTAAGGTACATGCATGTTTAGGGTTGCTAGGCATAAATTAGACATTGTAATCTACATGAAAAGAAATTGGATTCAAGAACAATTAGTGGCTATTTCATTGGTGATCCAGAAAAGCCTAAAAGATATATATTTATTGTCCTAACCATACTATATGAATTGTGGTAACTAGGAATGCCATGTTCATTGAATATGGTAAGACTAATAGGAGTGAAACACCATGTATAGTGGATATTTAAGAAATGGGAGAGCAAGTTCCCATAGTTGTGCAAGTCACTATAGCTTGTACACTTACTCAATTTGTTATTCCACAAATTATTGAACCGCCTAATAATCACGAAGAACAACAAACTAATAAACATACTGTTCATAATGAAATTGAATATGAAGAAATGAACCTACAATAGAAGAACCACAATAAATATCATTAAGAAGGTCTAAAAAAGAAAGCATACCAGTTATTTCTGATGACTATGTGGCATATCTACTCAATTTTGAAAATGAATTTAAGAACTAAGAATGACATAGTAATTTTTTCACAAACCATAAATAGTGAAAATTTTGATAAGTGGTTAAATGCTACGAATGATGAGTTCAAATATATAGAATATAATGGTGTCTGGGACCTTGTGGAATTACCAGAAAGTTACAAGAGAATTGGTTGTAAATGGGTCTTTAAGACCAAACCTGATTCTTTTAGTAATCTAGAACATTACAAGGTTAGATTAGTTGCTATAGAATTTTCTTAAAAAGATGGGATTGATTATAAGGAGACTTTCTCACCAGTATCTAAGAAGAATTATTATGGCTTTGGTGGCTCATTATGACTTGGAGTTACAATAACGAATGTGAAAATTGTCTTTCTGAATAGGGATTTAGAGGAAGAAGTCTATATATATACCAACTAACAGGGTTCACAAAGGCTATAAAGGAAACTACAATGTGTAAACTGAAGAAGGCATTGTACAGACATAAACAAACTTCTCGAAGATGGTATCTTAAGTTCAATGATATTATTGTTTCCTTTAAATTTAAGAAAATACCATTAATTGATGTATATATCTAAAGATTAGTGGGAGTAAGTTTATTTTTCTGATAATGTATGTTGATGATATCTTACTTGTAGTTAATGATCTTGGTCTATTAAGTGAAACTAAGAAATTTCTATCTAGTCATTTTGTAATGAAAGATATAGGTAAGACAACATTTGTAATAAGAATAGAAATATTTCATGATAGATCACAAAGATTATTAGGCTTGTCTAAAAAATCATATATTAATAAAATGTTAAAGAGATTTAGAATGGACAAGTGTTTAGTATCACTAGTTCTAATTCAAAAAGGGGACAAGTTTAACCTTATGCAATGTCTGAAAAGTGACTTAAAACAGAAGCAAATGTTTGGTCAACGGTGCTAATGTATCTGACAAATACTGGTTTATATCTAAGATAACTTTATTAGCCTCGCAAATTTTCCTTTCACTAGCAGATCAATTCCATATGCATATGTACTTAAGAACTTAATATATGTTCAAACATGTATGAGACTATACATAAATTTTGCAGTGGGATGTTGGGAAGATACTAAAGTAATTCTGGTATGGATCATTGGAAAACTATAAAGAAAGTTCTAAGATATTGGCAGAGAACTAAAGAACACATGCTTATAAAGTAATTCTGGTATGGATCATTGGAAAACTATAAAAAAAGTTCTAAGATATTGGCAGAGAACTAAAGAACACATGCTTACTTTTAGGAGGTTTGATCACCTTGAGATGGCTGGATACTCAGATTAAGACTTCGTTGGTTGTATAAATACAAGCAAATCCACTTTTGGCTACGTGTATAGGTTAGTTGGAGGAGCCATCTCATAAAAGAGTGTAAAGCAATTTGTATTTGTTGAATCAACTATAGAAAGATGAGTTTGTCACATACTTTAAGGCTAAATGGCTACGAAACTTTATTTTGAGACTTGGGATTATCAACAGTATAGCCAGGCTGCAGAAAATTTACTGTAATAACTTTGCAACAATTTTTTTCTCTAAGAACAAGCATTTCAAGGGTGCTAAACACATGAGACTCAAATACATTACCGTTAAGGAGTAAGTTTAGAAATATAGAGTATTAATAGAGCATATTAGCACCAATCTTATGTTAGCTGATCCTTTGACAAAGAGGTTACCACATAAAGTGATTTATGGTCATGTAAAGAATATCAGTATTATTTTTGTTGATGATTATTAGACAATACTATATATTGACTCTTATTATATATTTGACATTCTTTGTGCATTAATGAATGTGTTATTTCTGAATTTTCTGATTCCTTCTTTATGTATTTGATTGTAATGTATGTTGTTAAAAATAGAACTAAATGGTAAACCCAATATGCACTTCCCATTTATAATCATGATTAAACAGAAGAGCTAGTATAATGGTACATAGAAAGGACCAGGTTAATTAATAATGTATAACAGTCATGACCCTTATTAGTCTTATACTTGATTATGATTACTAATAATACCTATATTTATGGATGGTGACTATTGTACATTATAATTGTTTGAGTTATTGATTTAATAGATTGCATAAAATCACATGAGTCAAGTGGGAGAATGTTAGATATTAACATTTAAGTGACTCATATGTTAAAAAGTAATTAAGGGATTTAATAATTTATTAAAGGATCTTTGGGCTTTTAGCTTATTGTGATGAGAATTTTTAAAACTGATTAATGGTTATTCATTTTTTTTAGTGTATTAAAAAATTGTCTCTGCGTAATAAATTTTGTCTTATCACAAAATATCATCACATACGAAAAGTAGGATAGATAGTTTAAGAAAAGAGACATATTAAATAAGAAACTTATTGTGAATCGATTATACATTACTAACAAGTCCCAACTGAACTGATGGCTGGATATTCAGTGGGCTTAATAAATGAGCTCAGACGCAGTTCAAACATATAATGGGCATTTATCAAACTTGTGCCAATGGCTGTCTAAGCCAGTGTTAAGCTACGTGGTCAATACAATATTCTTCATAGTTGCAAATCATGTGAATCCCATTGGGCTATTCTAGTTAGACTGCTATGGTTAGGTTGTAGTATATCTTTGACTGTTCTGTCACAAAAGCATTAATAATACCAACCAACAGAATGACATTGGTCTTTTATTCAAATAACCAAGGTTTGAATCCTGGACCGCATGTTCCGAGGACGGGCCAACTAGAGGCTCAGGCAGGTCACATACTCCGAAGCTCATATTTTGCTGCAATAAACGACGCAACAACTCAATGTTAACATCCATATTTAACTTTTCTGCTATCTAAATGAAACTTTTAGATGTTGATAGCCCAACCTTGCAATAGGCAATATTTCCACATCCACAAACCAGATGACCATTTGCAACATCTACAGCTTCTGGAGCTCCCCCGCCATCACTTCTCTGTCAATGTTATATTTTACAAATTTGATTATGTCCTGGTAATTTTGGAGGAAGAATGAGACATAATTAGGTGTACATACCTTGTAGAAATCAACAGCAATGAAGTTAGCCCACCGTTTATCGGATGCTTGGTAACATGTGTTCACCATATCAATCAAGGGGGCAGAGTTATACTTGCAAGCTTCGGCAAAATTTGGCAAGTCCCTGAAGAAGTTCACCAACACTAGGGACCTGGTTGTTGTATTCATGGCAGGTGATTCTGCGCGGTTTGGACATGAACCAGCTATGGTTCCACCATTCCCATCTGTGATTTTAACTTGCATTACTCTACATGTATGTGGATTATTTATTAACCAAAAGTATCATCAACATTTAGAGAAATACAGTGCTCACATTGGTTTTCAACCACATATCTCCAGTTGTAGGCAATTCCCTCTGAAGCCTCCTTTCTGGATTTTGAAGTGAAGACCAGTAAACGGTGATTCTTCTGGACCATATCATCAACCGTTGGCCAATTCCCGCCATTTTTAGGCATCCGAGAGACAGGGAACCGGTATTTCCTCAACCCAGCAGCATCAAACACTTTAGTCAGGCCATTAGGAGATGTAACATAATCTTCAATGAAAATGGTGACGATTTCTGATGGATTTGCCTCGAGAAATGTGTGAATCTCTTTCAAAACATTGATGGCTGGTTGCTGCCATATCGATATTTCAAGTTAATCATTAGTTTAAACAAACAGAAACTGCAAATCTTCACATCTACCACGACCAAATCTGACATTGTTACTTTAACGACAGGATAACTTCATTTCACACGTGATGTGGGCATAAAAATTGTTTGCTTTTCACGATATCTGCAAAACATCCTTTTCAACACTTACAAAAGCTGTGTAGTTGTAGCAATTTCCTCCAAAGGAGTGACACAACCAAATGTCATTTTGGAAGTCATACATGTCAAGCATCAGGCCTCTGACTCCATTCTGCAAGTGAAAACCACTTCTCAGTAAAGAACAGGCCAGGCGTTAGAAACTGCGAAATATGATCCAACTAAAAGCCTTACAACTAAGACACCTATTATAAGCTCCTCTCAAGGAATGTCCAGTCAGTGTTAAGTCTTTTAGTTAATTGATCATCATTAGTAAGATAGACCTTATGATATTCTTATTATGATTTTTTAACCTTTGTTTATCCCCTCCACCAATGTATTGCAGATACCCTCCCCTTACCTCTGTTACAGAAGAAAGTTTTGGTAAAGGAGTAATTTTCCATTAGGATTGACTACTTGCGGAATTAAATTATTTAGGTTATGCTAGTGATGTATCACTGGAGAACATATGTATGTTTATATAATTGTTTATGCAGTAAGTGGGGGGATGCGGCATAAAACATCCAGCTTGAACATATATAAACATATATGCAGTGAGTGGGGGGATGAGGAATAAAACATCCAGCTCAAACATATATAAACATATATGCTAAGTGGGGGTGTGCGCGGACGTGTGTATTCTGCTTAATTTAAAGATGACATCTTGAACTATATACATGTGAACAATGTCAAAAGAAAAGAGAGACACCATAAGTTTTTCTAATTTCCCAGAGAACACATGGGAACAGAGATTCTAATGATCATAGTCACAATACACCTGCCGCACACCTTCAGAGACTAAAGCCAGAAGCAGGTAAAGACTAATTCTATCACATTTAGAACAAACAACCAAAGTCATACATCAAAGTATACAATATTTATTTCTTTGTCATGATGAATGCAGTTACATAATACCTGTGTAATGTTCTATAAAGACCACATCATTCAATAAAATTAATCAAGAAAACAGTGCACGCATACATTACATTCCAAACATGACTTGTAACACATGCTTTAACAATTCCCAAGCTGCTATAATGATGAAAGAAAGAAATGCTTGTAAGCCAAGATAAGTCCGAAATGAGAAGGACAACCTTGACTTGTTCTTTTATGTTCCACTTGTTTTCATCAATCACAAAGCTTTTTCTTCCTATGGACCTAATAATATACCTAAACAAGCTTGCCCTTTTATTTCTGGAATGACGCTGGGAATAGCTTTCTACTAACGAATTTACTATAAACCTATATGACTTGACAAAATAAAACAAAAGAACATCGGAGACTTGTATTATGAAAATCCCACTCATGAAGTTTGGTCTTTTTAGAGGCTACTAATGCTGCTAATTTGTTATTTTCCCAACAATCACTTGTAATTCTCGTGGAAACAATCTTCAAGGACCAGTTAAGATTTGATTTTTTTTCTAAGAATGAAAAGGAGAAGGCAGAATTTTTTAATACCTGAGTGCAAGTACCAGAACTAAGAAGCCTAAGGCCGACAGCACTGAAACTACCAATGGAAATGACCGAATTAAAAAATTAATTTATGAAAGAACATAGCTTACATTGAGCTGATCAGTAATGGTATCTTGCTGGTTTGTAGGAGCAAAAATTATGGCCCCTGTTTGGGACCTCATTCCCAACCTGGCAAACGAATTGTGGGTTGTGAGCCACGAGTACTTGTTGAAAGGCAAGCCCTTTACCTGTTTTTGAAATCAACCAAATTAACACAAGAACGAAACCAATAAGTCATTACTTTTATAGACAAACACATCACCACCAATTCAAGAAAAAGAAATACAAATACAGGCCTTTGAGGTCGGGATCACAGGCTTGATTCTGGTGCATCTTGGTCGTATATTCCCATTTGCTACACATGTTTCGCAGTGTAAACCTGAGTCGCAGTTGCTGTTTGCGACGCATGTTTGTCCCTCCTGTTCAAAAAATGTACAAACAAGTCACTGGATACAACTTAGATTCTCAAAACAGGAAGAAGAAATAAAAAGGAACGTGGTTGGAACAAGATCCAAAAACTGAGAAGTCCAGAATGATCCACCTTGAGAGCAGTTGAGAAACTGAGAAGAAATGTTGTTGTTAACAGAAATGAAAGGAAAATTGCCCTCTGCAAGTACCGTATCAGTTAGTTTTCATGAAAGACGAGAGAAAGAGAAAATAGAGATATGAAAAAATGATGCAGGTTGGTGATTTTTGCTTGCCTGCATATGCATTGGTTGTTGGTTTCTGGAGTTACTAATCTACTACAGGACTACTGTTAGGTAGGGTGCGCAGTCTCTATTGTGGTAAGTTACCCAGAGAAAAGAAAAACTTCCTGAACAAAGGAAAAAAGATAAAGCCAAGACATGATATGATATCAGAATGTGGTTGTGAATGAGAAACAGAAAAGGGACATTTGGGTGAAATAGATGCTTGTGAAGGTGCTACCAAATTAATACGTAACTGCTTGCTGCAGTTGTTATGACACCTATTTTGTTTTACTGAGTCTATGGGAATTGTACATCGGCATAACAAAGGGGATGATACTTGGTTTTCTAGCCTAGCCATCTTATCTACACTAACTGCACTCCTCAGAACAAGGGCCTACTGCATTTACGCTTCTCCTTTTTAGCATTCATGTCTTTCTTTACTCGTCGTTAGATGCATTAATCAAAGTACTAGAAGATGAAACATATTCTTGCTTGAAGAAAATAAAAACTCTTTCGAAAAAACATTTACTCCTTCTTTGATGTCACTGTCTGGGACCATCATCATTTCTCGTCTCATCACCTCCTTAATTTACTTGGAGAGTTGGATCCACAAGTCCTGAAATTGCTTTACGCAAAAGAAAGGACCTGCAGTTAATCATTCATCCAAAAAGCCTATTGATGATGTTCATTTGCCTTTCTTACCTTGCAGTTTTGGACTTCCTTTCGTAGAGTCTTTAGCTTCATGTCTTTTCTTTTTGTTCTATGACCGTGATTGCATGGCTTTCCACAACTTAACCGTATTAGCATGAGGCCGCTTCCACGGACACTCAACTGTAAGGACGTGGCTTGGCTTGGCTTGGACGTTGTTGTATCTGCCAATCTTTCGCTAGATCTGACGCCACGTATTGATTTCAAAGCAGAATAAGTCGTGCAAGAGATCAGAAACCAACCAAACTCAAATTTAATTATGCACTGGACTCGATTAAGTAGCCCACATGTAGTTCGTGGGTATTATTATGCCAGCATTTTAATAGATTAAAGACTGACAAGTATAATGAATAAATGAGTATATTTATATTTGTAATTACTTTATAATTTAAAATACCTTCCGATCACATTTCTCTTATCTTTTACATTTTTCTATTAAAAAATCTAAGATCAAAGAATTCAAATATTTTTTAAATCTCTCAACCCATTGTTTTTAGGAGGACTATACAAGAAGATAATTGGTTTAACAATTAATTTGAGATTCCATAAAAATAGTTTTGTTAGGTCGAATAATAAGTTATGAAAATTGTATTACATTATCATGTATCTCAACTAATAAAATATTCCATTGAAATATTTTAAGTAACAAATTTAAATATTTTGAGCGTAAAATATAAATCTTATGTTTCCAAATTCTAAAAATCACAAGACTTCTGTAATAAAAAAGAATACCACAATCACGCAAAGAACCCAATTTGAAGACATTGTAGAAAAATATAATGAGTTGATTTCTTATATATTAGTGACATAATATATACCAATCTATGTCTATTAAAGGTTTTGTTCAATGTTGTTCATTACATTCTTGTAAGGTGAATTGTGTTCTTTATATAAATTTTGAAGGAAAATGTGAAGGATATAGATTTGCATATGCCTAAATACATATTACTTTTAGTTTCATTAGACATAGTTAATTACTCGATCATATGGTCGAACATCTTCTCGTTATCTTTATGAGGGGTCAATCTGAAAAATACATATTTGTACATGACCATATACTAAACTATATGAAATTAATGTTTGATTGGACACTGTTAACAACATGGCCATATGTTTAACTGTGTTTTATCACAATTATTCATTCCATCATTTTAAATGACACGAATTGATACACACTTGTATATCAAATCGTGTCCATTTCATTAATTCACAATTGTTAGGATAATGAAGTAATTTTCTTTATCCAAAGCTTCCTTGAGAACTTTCAACAAATCTCCTCCCACACAGTAGTATGTACCATCATCTTCCTTCATCTCTTAGCACTGATTAGAATCCAAGACTAAACAATCCAAGTCTTTTATAGTTCTTTAAACTTATTGAAACTTAAATGCCTGTATAATTATAAAAAGAGAAGTAGATGTGGTAAGCAGACTATGTCTCTCTCATCTTCCTTTAGTTTTATAGATTTTATGTTTTTTAATGTATCTAATAGATATGTTAAGACTTTCATTTAAAATAGTTTATAGGTATTCATTGTGTTAAAAATGTCTTGCCATGATACTTGATTTGGTGTAGTTGACATTTTTGTTTTATCATCAAAGTTCACATAATAAGGATAAAGTTGAATTAGATTACCATGTCCTCCATCAGAAGCACAGAAGAAGGTAACAAAGGTAAAAATGGAGGTATTGAGCCAATATTTTATTAAAATTAATATGACTTGACTAATTATTATGTTAATCTAAAACTTAAAAATGTAAGTCAGGGTGGTGCTTATGGTATATGTGAAAGAAATGGTGGCATTAAGAATGAAGTATGAAATTTGGTCCAGATGAGCCTAAATTAAAATAGTTTGGTGATTAATTATTATTATTATTTATTCTAAACACTTTTAATAAGTACTTACAGTATTGTCAAGTAAGATGTTATTTGGAGAAAGTGTTTGAGTTAATGCAAAGCTTTTCCTTAGAGCAAATAAAGTGGGTCATCGATATGGGATTTAGTGAACTTTGAGAGATGAAAAGGTTTAGGGTAAGGAGGGATGTTTGCTATTGTTTGTGTTGTTGATTTGATCTAGATATGGTAATACTAAGAATAAGGGACAATATGGTGGAGTAGATTAATGACAATAATGTTGCATAGATTATAGGGTTTTAAATAAAACCAAATGAGTATGTACTAAAGCTGTTGAGGCTCAGGTGATTAGGCTTCAAGATGAGTACGAATTCAATTATCACCATATCATTGTCGAATGCATACTCAAAACTATAAGGGACTCACATATGGAAAAATCCTTTTTTTTGTGAAGTTTTCTTCTACATGTGGGTGTTTTTTAACCCCCAACATTAATTAAGATATCAACACACATGTACTAAATACCATAGTCATTTATTGAAGCCTATAACTAGCTTAGATGGAGGGACTTTGTGTTGAGACAGTTTATAAGAATGTTTACAAGTTTTGCCTAAATTTAGAGGCCAAAGGTGTTGCAAGTTGCAAGTTGCATAGGTGGATGCATATCTGTGTTGATGGTAAGTGATGTGTTATAAAAAAATTTCATTTTATCAATTAATTTATACATTTGTACAAATTGTGTTATTAATTTAAACTTATAGTAATTTTTTGCATATATTTTATCTTGATTGACTACATATGATTTAACCTTTCAAATGGAAAAAGATGGCCCATATTACAACTTGGGAGATATCATTGTTGACGAGGCATTGGATGCTGATAGAGTCTCAGAGCAAAAGTATAGGAAGTTAAAGATATTATCGTTATTGGAAATTTATGGTAACATTTGAATAAAGTGTTTGTAAAGAGTATAATTGATTAATATATCATATTATTTTAGAATTTAAGAGTTAATTATAATGAGAATCACTAATTAAAGCATCATAGTACTAGAAAATAGTAAGGACAATGCGTATAGCTATGTAGGAAGTGAGGGATGTAAGCGTAATGAGTAAGTAAGTTATTTGATCAATACATTTGTCTGATATTTGTCTGTACATGAATATTTGTTCATAGTTTAGTTTAATGTTAGGAAAAGAAGATGTCAAAGAGGTAGAGAACGTCCTGAGGCATAAACATATGTCAATAAGGGAGAAGAATAGTGATAAGGCTATCTAGAGGCAAGTGGAGGCGGCAATGAAGAAAGTTAATGAAACATTAGTTCTGAGGTGTGAGGAGATGTCAATGATGGACCTACAAAAAAGATAAAGCATTAAGGCATAAGGAGACATGAATGAGGAAAAAGGATAAGGAAGAACGTTTGGACAGATCTTAATAGCACACAAGTGAGAAGAAAATCAAGAAGAAGTATAAAAAATGGTATTTATTGAATAATTCTATATTATATTTGAGTTATATATTTTTTATGAAATTTGATATTTTACTTACAATGTAGGAAATAAAAGGTTCCAAGGTGAGCAAGATGATTTATCCAAGTAAAGATTTGGTTCCTTTTGGGGAAAATTCCACATCTCACAAAAGATGGTCAACTTCTGAGTCTATGTATCTCAAGTTCCTCCGAAGATAATTTCATCTAGAAATCAGGTAATATGATAATTATGTTACTATAAACTTAATGTTGATGCACATGATTATGAATATTATTTAACATTTAAACAATGATAGTTAAAATGTTTATTCATGTTTATAGATAGTGATGTCATGCTAATAAGGTAGATATGGTAGATAAATTTGAGTTTACTTTATATATTTTGTTTCTTTATGTATATCTTATAGTATAAATGCCTGATAGTTTGTAAACTAGTTTTCATCCATTTTATTACTTTTGAGTGACACTTTTAAAGTTCCTCGAGGGACATATATAATAGACTTAATGTTTACAATGAGTAGTCCTGTCTTTAATATTTGATTGTTAAAAAAAGGGGAATAAATGTTGTTTGGAACTTGAATTTGATCTTGTAACATTATTAGGCAGACATAAAACCATTGTTGGACAAAAAATTGACAAATCCTTTCCATCTATTGATTTCTTGTGTATTATTTCTATGTATGCATGCAAGGAATGTTGGCAAAGATTAAGAGATTGACATCAATATAGCCTTGGCTAGCTTAGTAAATATATGTTTTATGTTTGTGTTTGCGTTGATGCATGAATTAATGGTTTAGATAATGTATTAGTGTTGAATATTTTTATACTCGTAGCTTTTCATCTATGTACTTCTAAACAAGCAATGGGGGTTATTGTTATATTTTAATGCAAATAATAAAAATAAAGATCTTTAGCTCTAATACTAGTAAGGATGTTATCAAGAAGAAGTTGCATAGAGTATTGATAGGTTGCAACATATTTTTTTATACCATACGTGAAAATAAAAATACCATTTTATTATATCTAACATAATAATATATTTAGGTAAGGTTGTAGATGCTTCTCTTTTAGAAGGCCTTATGTGTATTCCAGTCTTAAATTTGATGAAGAATTTTTGTGGTTCACATTTCCTATCTTACATGCTAAAGAATTCCCAAGGTAACATAAAAAGTGAAAAGAATATTATGTCTATTTGTTCTTTATTGTATTACTGGGTTTCCCTATTATACATTGTCATTAAGTTCAATTATATAGGTAGATTAACAATTTGATTTTTTTTATGAACAAAGTGACTATTATGTGATTATTGTGTCTTGGAATTTTGGTATAGGGGTTCACATCCTAGATCATTAATTATGGTTGGATCATATTAATATGTTGTATTCACCCTAGATTATTTATTATCTTTAGTTCATGCTTATATATTGTTGCTTATGTATATGACTTGCAATAGAAGGAGTCAATCGAGATTTAAAATCACGTATGTAATAGGTTAGTGTAAGTGATTTCAATTCTTTGTGTGATTTATTCTTGCCTCCTATAACCAAAATTCAAATAAAACACTAGTAAACTTACTAATTTTGTTATTGTATATATTATATATTAGTATATTTCATTTAACATATCCTTAGTTTTCATTGATGAATTTGGAAACAACTTCTCTACTAGTTAGGGGTAAGGTTACAAATTACTGAACCTCCCTAAATCCTACGTGTCAGCTGTAACACCTCACTCCCGCGTGACCCGAACCCGATATTGTTGGTGATATCCGAGTCCGTGCCCCGTGAGGGTGGCGTACTACATCAGTTAGACGAAACTTAGTAATTTTTTTTTTGTAAAAGCCATTCATACGTGTAGAAAACAGTAGATAAGTTGAGCCCACGTTACAAGGAAGTATTGCAGTTATTACAAACAGTCTACAATAATTTACAATAACCATTTAATGAACAAAAATAACAGAACCACATTGGGCCCACTATAAATACAACGCATCATTTTACAAAGATTGCGGAAAACAATCCTATGGGACACTAATGCAGACGCGAACTGATCCCGACCTCTGTCTTTCACTTGCCTGCAGTAGGCATACTCCCGTGTCTAGCGGGGTACTCTTCAAGGCCTGAAAAATAGATGCAAATTTTGGGTGAGTTTTGCGAACTCAGTGAGGAACCATCATCGATGGTTCGCCCAATTCATGCAGCACACAAGCAATTCACAGTAATATCACAGTCAGAAATACCATGTCATTACATACAAGCAAATCACAGTTTTGGAAGGCATTCTGGCCTTGTTCCCATTTCAAGTATTCAGTCAAGTATGTATGCAATGCACATGTGACACTTTCCCAGTTTATTACAGTGTTGTGACCGAGCGCATAAACAGTGAACAGTGTACAGTAGACGCGTCTAGGGAGTAGGAGAGCCCTCTGGGTATGCACTATCTCCCTTCGAGCTCGAGGCTCGTTTTCAGTATCAGTGGCGACTCTGGTCACAACTGTTGTTATTATCCGTTTATGCATTTGTGTATGAAATGCACATGCCCAATTAACAGTCAGTATCACATATCGTACAATTATTCCATCAATCGCAATTGAGCACGTCACAATTAAGCAGTAATTGTACAATCAATTCATGTAGCACAATTTCACACAGTAGAAGCAAGTCATTGATCACAGTATATCACAGTAATCGCAAACAATGCACAATTTGCACATCAAGAACACTTCTATGTCAACTTTTTCAATTCATCGGACCATCCGTGTCCGGAATTCATTCATAAACAACACAGTTCTAATCCCACCATTATTCCCCATAGTAGACATATAATAATTGAATGAACCACCTAGGTTACTCACCTGTACTTCCGAGCTAATACCTGGAAGTCTCAATGACGTCGGTGGATCGACGCTCCAAAAGTACCTCTATAACAGTTACAGTAGATAAATATTACCAATTGCTCAATCAGAACTATTTAATGATGCACATGTAGCAATTTGCAGGTGCACAATGCATGTTCATGATATTCCCGGTCCTAATCCAAATTTGTCCATCATAAAAATTTCGTCTAAAAAGTAGAAATCGATCGGCACTGACAGTACTCAATTCGGACCCCTATAGATCTAAATATAAATAAAACAGTAACTAAAGAACCATTACCCAGACACACGTCAATTTCCCGTCTAAACATTTCCAAATTCTGATAAAATGAAATTCAATATTCTACGGATCCGATGCCTCAAGAATCAGGTCAATCGGACGAAAGATGAAAAAGATATGAGCAAAGAAGTTAAAAACAAATAAAATAAAATAATCCATCTCGCACTCGCGAGGCGTCGCCCTCGCGAGTCGGCGCCGGAACGGCCGCGTCGCACTCGCGAGCCGAGTGCCGGCAGAAAACCAGCCGCTCGCGATAGCGAGCCATACCTTTTATCCGACCGGCTTGCACTCGCGACCGGCTATCGCCCGCGAGCCGTTACCTTAATCAGCCATCTCGCGATCGCGAGCCCCTCTATTATTTCTTCCCCTTTTTTTCTATTTTCCAATCTGAAATTCAATCACCCATAACTCTTTGCACACAAATCAGAAAATTACAAACTATATCTCGTTGGAAAGATCATGAAAAACTCTACAAGTTTCATGAAGACCATAAAAATCAATTTCACCCCTAAGGGTGTCAAAAATCCAATTGAAGCTACTGCCTAGTCAATGCCTCTCCAAACAGTGCAGTATTTTGTAAAATCCATAACTTCCCATTTCTTCAGTCAAAAATTACAAAATATATGCCCAAGGAAAGATCAAAATGTGTTCTACAACTTTCATGAACAACATGAACTCAACTTCAATTGCTAAATAGGTCAAACAATTCCATGAACGATTCTGCCCACTAAACCACCTGAACTGAACAGTCATTTTCAAAACAGCATAACTCCTTGCACAAATGTCAAAAAAATCACTACCTTATATCACTGGAAAGATAAGATCTCATACTTCAATTTTCATGAA
>JANKOD010000193.1:28290961-28306549 GCA_026284645.1 Erythroxylum acuminatum | reverse complement strand
CAAGAGAGAAATCCAAGTCTTTTGAGACTCGCTTGGATAAGCAGACAAGTAATGTTTTTGGCATGATGTTTAGTGCAAATGTTTATAGCTGCTCCATGGGTTTGTCATAATCATATGTACATGTATGTTATGTTATTGAGAATGATGTTGGTTGATGTTGTTGATAAGTAGATGTGGTATGTGAGAATAGTAGATTTGGATCCTCGCTTCTTACAACCGATTAAGCATGTATAAGGATTTATCAGATAAATGAATGGGTCATACCAGATTTTTAGTAAAATATAGAAAATTTGGGCTTACTACGGGTTTTGGTGGCATTAAGCCTACCCATTTCCTAGTGCCAACACGGCCCAAAAAGGGCGGGTCGTGTCAGATGGTATCAGAGACAGGTTGTAAAAGAGTAGGATCTTGTGAAAATAACTAGTTCAGAGGAGGCAATAGTAGGAAGGAATACGGTGCAAGGGCTTAAGGTTCTAAAAATTGAGCGCCTAAATACTTATAGTCCTCTCATTAATGATGAGGAGAAGATGAATCAATCTTCCACTGATCAGGTTGGTGATAACCAAGACTAGGAAATAGATCAAATTTCGAAGGAAAATGTCAAAAGTGGGGAGTCCCTCAATTTCTCATCAGAATAGGACCCTAACTTAGCAAAAGAATCAGCAGCAATGTCTGAGATAATGCTAACAATCAGAAGCAGCGAGGAGGAGGTCTGCTAGGAAAAAAAGGAAGTGTAAAAATAGAAGGGCTTCATACCCATAATGTCTTTTCTAGTTATTGAAAAGGTCTTTGGTTAATAAGCTTATCCGAGAAAAGCAACCTACTCTGGTAGGTTTGTTGGAGACTAGAATTAAAGACCAATTTTTTCTTCAAAACTAGAATTTTTTGGGTACATAATGGAGGTTCCTCACAAATCACAGATCATACTTCAATGGAAGGATTATTTGTTGTTATAACTTTGAGCTGATGGAGGTTTAAGTGGTGGAGGAGAGAGACCAACATCTTCATTTATTATGTCATTTTGAAGGCCAATCCTCTAAGTTTGCTTTAACTCTTATCTATGCTGCTAACTTTGCTTTCTAAAAAAGTAAGCTATGGCGGGATCTAAGTAGTATTCAGTCTTCAACTTAAATTCCTTGGATTGTAGCTGGTGACTTCAACTGTATACTCAGTTATAAGGAAGCTGAAGGTGGAAAGAGAATCACTCTAGCGGATACAAAAGAACTTACTAATTTTCTTATTTAAGTGGAGTTGTTGGATCTATGTTTGACAGGAAGAGTGTTTACTTGGTCGAATAATCATCAGGGCATTATGCTCATAAGGTGGAAACTAAATAGGTGCTTAGTTAATTCAAATTGGCTAACTTGTTTCCCTCTATCTTTGGTATACTTTGGGGAAAACTTGAACGCAGATAACTCTTTTATGCATATTCAGTGCACAGAGGTCACTAGAAAAGTTGGAGCTCCTTTTAGAATTTTTAATGGTGTTGGGGGGATTTATGGACCTAATACAGGACTGTTGGAATCAAGAGGTGAGGGGATATAAGTTTTTCCAGCTGATGCAGAAATTGTTAAAGGTCAAGGTAGCTATGAAAAGCTTCATATGCAACAATAAACATAACCTGTCTTTGCTCAAATCTATGGTGAAACAAGCCCAAAATGAGTGCTACAACCCTCCCCACAACCTTAATTTGCGACTGAAGGAATTGGCATTATTTTAAGAGTATCAACAAGCTTTGGAATTGAAAAACTCCATCATAAAATAGAAAGCTAGAGTGAAATGGCTTAGCGAAGGGGACGCGACTACAAAGTTATTCCATGCTTCGATTATGGCTAGAAGAAATTCCAATAGAATAGTTAACTTGTTGGATAATGATGATAACTTGAAAACTAATCAGGGAATCCTCCTTGAATTGGCTAGATCTTTGTTTTCTTAACTGATGGTGTTAGATATTGAGGAGTTATTGTCGAACAACATGAAATGGGTGTTGGCAAGTTCTATTAAACTCGATAGTAAGGAAGCTGAATCTTCCTCCTTTAGGCTCAAAGCGTCAAGCAGATTGTCTTTGATATGCATCCTTCAAAAATGCCTGGGCTAGAAGGTTTTTCAGCTAGGTTTTTCCAATCTACACGGGACATAAATGGTCAATTGCTTGTTGAAGTAGTATTATAGTTTTTCCAGAACTCAAAAATGCTGAAAGAAATGAATAACACCTACATTTGCTTGGTTCCAAAGAAAAAACATCCTACGAACATTGGGGAGTTTAGACCAATCTCATGTTGCCACATAGTCTACAAAGTGATTGCTAAGTTATTGGTAGATAAAGTTAAAGTGGTTCTCTCAGATATTATGGACAATACTCAAGCGACTTGTCTACCTGGCCGAAACCTAGGAGATAATATCCTTTTATTACAAGAGTTGATGGAAGATTACTCGTTAGGAAGGAGAGTGAGGAGTTGTATGTTGAAGGTAGATTTTTACAAAGCCTATGACACAGTTAACTGGGGATTCATTAGAACCTTTATGGAATTATTGGAATTCCCTACATTTTTTATGAACTATGACACAATTAACTAGGGATTCATTAGAACCTTTATTGTATTACTGGAATTCCCTACATTTTTTGTGAACTATGACACAATTAACTGGGGATTCATTAGAACCTTCATGAAATTACTGAAATTCCCTACAGTTTTTGTGAACTGGGTTATGAAGTTTATTCAGACCTCTTCTCTAAGCGTTTTGGTGAATGACATCCCCTCTAGACCTTTAAAAAATGCAAAGGGAATAAGACCAAGGGATCCTCTTTCCCCTTATTTATTCACCTTAGTTATGGAAGGAATGGTGAAACTTATTAAATCAATGACTTCAGCCAATGGAAACTTCAACTTTCACAAAAATGTACCGAGCTATAGCTTATCTTTTCAAATGATCTCATGTTGTTCAATGTTGCATATGCACCTTCTATCAACGTTTTAATGCAATCTCTGAAGTTGTTCTCGAAATGGTCTGGGCTAAGGATCAACATAGAGAAAAGCAGTATGTTTATACCTGTTGATGTCCAAAACTCCAGGGGACTTAGCCTAGGCTCTGGGCTTTGCATTCGTCCCCTAGTATTGAGATACCTTGGTGTGACTATCTCCTTCGCTAAATTGAAGTAACCTGATTGTATCCCTATTCTGAAAAGCATCAAATCCAAAGTTCTTAATTGGCATAATAGACACCTCTCTTTTACAAGTAGAGTTATTTTGATAACTAAGTGTTGTCTAACTTGCATATCCACTGGTTAGCTCATACTGCTCTTCCTCGTAAGATAATCAAGAACATTGACAAATTAATTAAGTCTTTTCTATGGTCTGGAAAGTGTGAGTCTGGTAAAAGTGCCAAAGTTAAATGGTGTGATATTACTAATCCTAAGAAACAAGGCAGGCTGAGTATGATCTATACAACTATTATGCAAAGAGTATTACTTAGCAAGAGGATTTGAAGACTGATCTCATATAAGGAATCTCTTTAGGAAAAATATGTTCATGCAATTCACCTTCCAAACCAGAACTTTTGGCATGCTAAGAAGTCTAGCCAATTCTCTTGGTTCTTCAACCTTTTGTTGAAAACACGATTCATGATCTACCCATACATTAAATATAAGATCAATGATGGAGAGAATACTTGGTTCTGTTTTGACAACTGGTTAGGTTACCCCTCTCATTCAAAATTCAACTTTTTCATATATAAGAAACAGATTGCCTTTGGAAGCTAAGGTGGCAGATCTAATTCAAGAGGGGGAATGGAGAGGTAACTTTAGAGGATTTTCACATCTGCAAAAGTACTTACCACGTATGGGGGATTCTTGATTGCCTGACTTTGTTTACTGGACCCCTAACTCGAAAGGAAGGTTTATCAATGTTTCTTGCCATAAAATATTCAGAAATGAGCTAACAACGGTCCCTTGGTACAATCTAGTATAGAAGAACTCTTTGAACCGTAAAGCTTCCTTTATTACTTAGTTAGCCATAAACAATAAGCTAAGGATCAAATGTAGATGGTTCAACCCATATGATACCATCTGTGCTCTTTGCCACTATGTTGATGAAAGCAAAAAACAGAAAACAAAAACCATCTGTTTTTTGCTTGTGATTATTCTAAAGAAATTTGGAGCCAGCTCCTTCGTCTGTTAGAAGTAATACACCCTACTTATAAATGGGAGGCCATATTGAGATGGGACATTATTCATTTTGAACTAGGGAAGAAGAATGGTATCCTATTTAAGGTTGTTTTCACTACTACCATATATATGATATAGAGAGAGAGGAACTTCAGGTTGTACAAGAAAATAGAGGAGGATCAATGCAAATTAGTTGACAAGATTATTACTTAGATTAGATCCGCTTTATTGGCTAGGAATGCTCAAAATCAATTAACCTTAGATGTTACGACTAGTACCTCCATTAGGTCCTAGTCAGTAAATGTTTTTTTATAGCTGTATAGTCTAGTTGTTTTGAACCAAGTGTAATAGTTGGGCTATTGTTAATATATTTTTTTATTCATTTTTCAAAAAAAAAAAGAAATTAATTGATAATTGAATTATAACTAAAACAATAACTTCCCAATTTTGATATATGAAAAATCCTTGGTGAGAACTTAGTTGCCTATTTTAGGGTTTATGAATTTTTTGTACTTTTGAACTTTATTACAAATAAACAAATATGAGAACTTTATTACCAGTTTTGATCTCCTAAGGACCTTAAATAATACAAAACACACTGCCTTTACTGACATATCTATTTTTTTATAAACAAGATACCAAGTAACAGTTCCAATTTGCGAAAGCTAAAAAGCTCTAAGATGAAGAGGGTTCAGCAATGCAGCCCAAGCTCATAGACAGTGACATGTAGCTAATAAGCCTTCACGCAAAAGAAGTGGTGAACCAGCCCTTTTGTCCTTTTTATCAACCATGGTGTTGTGCTCTAAAGAGGCTCGCGCCCATACAGGGAGACATGCTCTTGGCATACTGTTCCCTCGTGTTCTGCCTGGTCGATTGAGCACCAACAAATTAGTGGGGTCATTTTTAGCTTCCAATCAAAGTCTACATTGACAATGCTCAAATAATAATGCCACTTCATAATCTTAGGAGCTCGATTGCTAAATAAGTACTCTGAAATTTCGCCAACGTGTTTGGTGTAGTGTATGACATCAATGGCAGAAGCTCTTTTGTTCATGTCCTCACTCTCTCTATCTCTCTTAGCTCAGCTGTCCAAATTTAGTTAACTATCAATCTTCAGTCACTCAAGCCATACCTTAATAAGCTTGCATAGGTCAGTGTTTAAAGAGCATAGTCAATAGAAATAAATGGTAAATTGGAAATTGCCGTCTCTTTTGGTTTTGGCGCTCTCATCGTGGTCAGGTCACTTAGAAACTTGAAAGACTGCTTTTTTGTTTTTCTTCCTGTAGATAAAACAAAAGTACATAAATCTATATCGAAGACGACAGCCTTTATATAAACCTTTGACGTGACATGGGAAATCTCTGTTATTGATTTGCTAACCTTGTTCAAATTTTCCCAACAGGCATCGATGACCTCAAAAAATTGATGATATCTGTTAGATTAGTTGATGTGATTTTCTTTTTTCTTTTTTTTCATTTTCTGAAGGACAAAACTTCCCACTTCTATCACCTAAAAAAAATGGTTCCATTAGTGCAACTGTGATTTTCAGAAGATGTCATTTCATGGTGGCACACCATCTGATTCATAGGACTGGACATACGCCACCCACATGAACAGTAAAACCTACAAACATAAATGTGAATATGGTCCCACATTTCTTCCATAAAATGTGCTTCTGAATTAGAAATTAGTTTCGAGACTCTTTACTATTTGAGACAGAGAGAGAACAAGGGAGAACCTTTCTACATTTTCCCATGTAGTGAGAAGCTAGCCCACTCCTACTGGTCCCCTTTAAGGCGATAGTCCCTTTCACATTCGCAGGATAGTCCCCAAAACATACTATTGCTAATATATAAGCAGAAGCTGTATTTCACCGTAGGTTCAAATTCCCATCTTGGTCTTGGCGATGGTGTTGTACGGTCACTCCTTGTTCTTGGGTCTGCTTACCTTTTTCGCAACGCAGCTTCCTTCAATAATGGCTGGTTAGTTCATTATATTTTTTTTCCTCAATATTTGAACTATGATACCTCCCTTTGCATTAAAATTTTCTCTGACTTCGTTTTGGAGTAATGAACTAGTTACAGTCTTTGTTGCTTTTTCACTTGTTTCTTTGTTCATTGTGGGCAAAACTGGGATTCTAGAATGGGTTTTGGTATTAACGAGTTTTAGAACGCTTGTGAATTTTGCTCCAGAAAGTCCATGACCCATTGATTGCCTGGCCAATGTTTGTTCTGAACTAGGTAGATTTAGAGTGCTGATGTTGCTGTTCAACATACTTTGTCTTAGTTTTTGTATTGTCTTGTTCCGAATTGCAATTTATAGTGCAGGTGCCTTGTTAGTTCTTGTTTAACAGGCTAATGTGATAATAAAATGAACCATATGTTTTAGTATGCTCGATCTAACTTGGATGCTTTTGCGGATGAATTACTTGGCATACATTTATGGCTATTGATAGCATCTAACTGAACTTTATGTTAAAGTGTTCATTATGTTGAATGCATGCAACTTCCTAGTGGTTGATTGAATTCGTCAGAAGATTGATGCTCTTGGTACTTTTCTCTACTTCTTTGTACAACGTTCTGGTGGAATAATGCCATCTAAAGCAGTTGTATGCTATAGGAATACATGACTGGAGGGTTTGCACGAACTTTGATGCTCATGATGAACTGATTTTACCTTAAATAGGCAAGTTTTTGTATGGTTCAGGCCTTCAGAATACATTCTCAGATGAAAACAGGGTGAAATTTTGCTTTAAAGTCCACATCACAGTATCTCCAGGAGGCAGAATGCTAGGAGTAGAAAGTTTGTTACTGTATAACCTCCAGCCTTGTCCTTAGTTAGTGAGCTTAAGTGCGCTAGGATTTTAAAAATTGTCGCATTATGACGGGTAATAGACTTCTAATTCCATGAAGCTACATCATATGAAAAGAAGCATTTTACCAAATGTCTCTGTATGTGGCCTACATAAGACCATCAGATTAATGTCTCTAAAATAACTACACGTACTAAACCTGCTTAATTTCCTGGATGGAGTTACTATTCCTATTGAACCTGTTTATTGATAAAGCAAATAGGTGCTCATGTTGTTGATAAACCTTGCCTCATTTTGCAGATTGTCCCTTGGATTTGAGTGTATCAAATTTTACACTAGCGGCTTCCATATGCTCTACTAAAGATGATAGAGGAAAATGTTGCCGTTATATTAATTCTTTTATTGCAGTTTCTGTAGCTCGCCATGCAAATGCAACTGGCATTCTAGGGGTAACATCAGATCAATCTGACATTTGCCTCCATTCCATTTCGCAAACCATGGAACTATATGGAGTTCCACATAATGCAACTTCGTTTTGTGGTCTTGGGACAAAAATTCCAGTTAGCTACGTGTGCAATGGTCGAACTACTGTTAATCAGATGCTTCAGTCTCCAAAATTTCTTGATGTCATGCAAAATTGCAAATTGCCCTTATCAGGAGAAAGCGATTGCCGGAAGTGTTTAAATGCTGGCATTGTGTACCTTCATCATCTGGTTGGGAAAGATGATAACATCACACTGAACACTTGCCGTGATGCAACTTTTACGACACTTGCAAGCCAAGTTGATGACACTGCAGCTGTTACTTTTGCAAGCTGCTTCTTTGGAATTCAAGGGCTTAACATCCCTAATGGTAGCAGTTTGTGGTTCTTATGATCATCTTTCTCAATTTCTTCATTCCTGCTTTTATTGCTCATAATCAAGTTTATGTTTCCAGAATGAGTCATATAATTTAACTACTATAGTTTCTATCTCCATCAGCTTATGCCTGTGCCCGTTCTACGCTGAATCATGTCTTAGTTTGAAATTTCAGGTTTCTTGGTTCTAAAGGTCTTTCCTAATTTTTATTGCACATCAAGTCTAGTGACATTTACTGATGGGATTCTTATTCTGCAATCCATTGTTGTGTGATACTAATTTCAGTTTCGTCTCCATCTGCACTTGCCCCTGAGGCATCTCCAAGTCCATTGCTTGCTGCTAGCCCAAGCGAAATTGTGTCAGGAGTCCCAAGCAATGAAAACCACCGTTCGTACCACCTAACCCTAGTTCCGGGGGTCGGAATTGCAGTTACTGGAGTTGCTTTTGCAATGCTGATTGTCTTGTTGGTCCTAATTCGTAGAAAGAGCAGAGAGCTACAAGATTCAGAAAACATGGACAAAACCTCTTCAAATGCCTTTTCTCGTCCTAGACCCATAAAAATGTATCAAGAAGGTACCTTGGAGTTTCTCCTCATTTTGTCTGGCACAACTAAATATGCTTTTCTTTGTTTCTTATTGGAGGTTTGTGTTCCATGTGGTTGTTGTGAAGGTCCAGCATCGATGTTTCGAAAATTTAGCTATAAGGAAATAAGAAGGGCTACTGATAATTTTAATACCATCATTGGAAAAGGGGGATTTGGAACAGTATACAAAGCACAGCTTACTGATGGCTCAGTGGTGGCAGTTAAGCGGATGAACAAGGTGTCAGAGCAGGGGGAAGATGAGTTTTGTAAAGAGATAGAACTTCTTGCTAGGTTGCATCATCGTCATCTTGTTTCTCTGAGGGGCTTTTGCATTGAAAGACATGAAAGGTATCTTCTTACAAATTATTGCATGCATAACTGACCTCATGAGTGACTGGTCTTTCTTTTGCCATCTAACTTGGCCACCCTTGTGCTTTTCATTGACGGTTGACAAGTGGATGATTTCAACTTCTTTCAGCAGTATTATCATGGTTACTGTTGCTTGCATATTTATTTCATGTCATAAAGTCTATAGAATGACTCTAGTCTCTCTTTCTTGCGTGGATTTAATACTAATGGAATCCACATAAATCAAATGCTTTGGCTTATATATGGCAGGTTTCTAATCTTCGAGTACATGGCCAATGGAAGCCTAAAGGACCATCTTCATTGTATGTTTCTTGATTTCTTCAGATTAATTGTGTTCTGTTTCTTAATTGAAGTTGAATATTTTGATTCTTTTATTTTTGATGGTACTTGGAGAATTTTTATAATTTGATGGTCAATCATTTATACACATCTGAAATCATTAAACTGGATCTACAATTTATGCGTCATTAAACAAAAACCTTTTTAGATAATGTTCATTAAAAAATTCTAGGGAAAATGACTCAGTTTACTGACCTTTTTATATCATATAGTATGGGAAAATGGAAGGTACAGATTTAGTCTCCTATCTTTTTTCGTGCAGCAAGTGGAAAAAGTCCACTGAGTTGGCAGATGAGAATCCAGATTGCTATTGATGTGGCTAATGCTCTGGTAATTATCAGACACGTGCACAGCCGGAAAAACTATATTCACAATGTTTGGTTACTGTGAATTTCCAATTTGATACCATTTGCTTGTTCTTTTCCATTCATTTTAATTGCTTACAGGAATACCTGCATTTCTATTGTGATCCACCTTTGTGCCACAGAGACATCAAGTCCAGCAACATCCTTCTAGATGAAAATTATGTTGCTAAGGTAATATTGTGTTGAATTTGCACAGGTAGATTTTCAATTTCACTCCTCACCAAAATAGCAGTTCCGACTGCTCTTCATAGATGAAGCATATTATCCTTCTGACGGGACCCAGCTGGTTTACTCATAGCCTAGTACTAGTCATGATGGAAATTAAAACGAGTGCTTAATCTGGAAACAGAACGTTTGCTTTCCCAGCTTATAAAAAGTTGTTCTTCAGGTTGCAGATTTTGGCCTTGCTCATGCTTCAAAAGATGGCTCTATTTGTTTTGAGCCAGTAAATACCAACATCAGGGGAACCCCAGGTTAGAAAGAGCAAATTTGATTGCTCAAACATTTAAGTTTATTTCATTTTAATAATAGATCCCTGTATGATACCCTCCAGGTTACATGGATCCTGAATATGTGGTCACTCAAGAACTCACTGAAAAAAGCGACATATACAGCTATGGAGTGGTACTGTTGGAGATAATAACTGCAAGAAGGGCAATACATGATGGGAAGAATTTGGTAGAGTGGTCTCAAATCTTGTTGGCATCTGAATCAAGACTACCTGACCTGTTGGACCAATGTATCAGAGACTCTGTTGACTTAGACCAGCTTGAAACAGTTGCCACTGTTGTGAAATGGTGTACACAGAGGGAAGGACGTGCTAGGCCATCCATTAAACAAGTCCTTCGGCTTTTGTACGAGAGTTCAGACCCTGCCAACAGTGGACTTATACATGCTATGGGGGATGAAGAGTATGAAGGAAGTGAAGGGAGAGGAAGGACAAGTAAAGGGAAAATGCATAGGAGTGAAGTAATTTTTAACAGCGGGGAAGGAAGGCATCTTGCTTCCTCTTCAAGTACATCAAGGTCATATTGTAGCAGAAGCTTTTTGCTTGAAAGTGGATCTCCACAATCACCACCCAACGTGCAGTCCCTTTGATACCTACTACTTTTTCACCTGAACTACTAACCTTTGTTGCTAGAAAGCGGCAGCAGTTCAACCAAAACTTGGTACTTGCTCAGCTTGCTTATTCAAGTTGGCAGGTATGCTCAGTTTGTCAGATGATTTACCGCATAGAGCCATGACAATGACTTCCATATTCCCTTTTAACTGAAGAGTAAAATTGTTAAAGAAGTTGCATTATATCATTTATTTTGGATTAATTTCCAAAACTTCAAAAACAAAAACTGAGGCAGTGTAAAAGCTCAGTGTTGACATACAGTTCTTTTGACTTATTTCAATGGAGGGCAAAAAAGAAAAAGAAAAAAATGAGGAGCTTTCTAATTTTATTTGAGAAATTATGGGTTGTGTACTGTACATTAAATTCATTTCAAGATAAAAGCAAATCTTGATTAGTTGAAGATTACTCTCAACCAAGATTGCTAGTTTGCAATTATAGTTGCAGAAGGGCCATTGATTGATTCTTATTTTGGTTTTAGATTCTGATTCCAATGAGCCGATGTTATACAGCCCTATTAAAATTAAACCATATCATTATTAGAAGAATGTATGAAGGGGCTGGCTGGCCTAATCGTCACTGACAAAGAATGTCCAAATAGGATGGTGTGAGCTCAACAAGCTAGGTTTACCGTTTACGAGGATGCAGCTACTTATGTAAGATCATTTAAATCCACAAATCTTGCGACCAATGGTTTCTGATGGCAATCGTCTTTTTCCTTTATATGATCCTATGATTGCCATGTGACCAACTCCAAGCCAATTTCAACAATTTATCCACTCTTGGTGACTGTTACATGGCCGTAATGTGCTTAGATGAGCCGTGATTGATAGGTTCTATGTCTGAAAATAATGATCAGGGTCGATTCAGTTTAGTTTTAGAGAAGACCTAATCTGGTCCTGAATTCAACACTGCTCATTTCAATAGAAAACTTATCTGAGGTCACAACTTAAGCGAAGGGTTTATCAACTCTTTATGACTGATTTTCTAGGGATTCTGAGGGTCATGGAGGTCACACAGCTTCCTGCCAGGTTCCAGCTATTTCTGCTAGATATGGTATAGCACCATTAACAAGGCTTGCCATATCAAAATGATGTTCTATCATGATGAATACGATTGCATAGCAGTTGATACACTTGTTTGGATCGATGGAGCAAACCATAGATGGGGTGGATGTATTTTTTGGACATCATTTCATAAGAAACTGTAGTGATAGGAGTCTTTGCCGTTTTGAAGAAATGTACAATTTGTTGTGTGCAGCTGGAAAAAATTGCCTGCCATACTCTATAGTCATCTGAGCTCTTCTTGATCAGAATAGTAGGTGCTGTAACAATTGGTCAGGGTTGAAGGGAACATTTCTGTTATTGGAAGTTCTAGTTACTTCGATAGCTTATTTGAATTAGAGATCTGTTCTTACCAGAAATCAGAAGGAAGGTCAGAAGCTTGTGTATCTCAAGACTAGAGAGAAAAGTATAGAAAAATGAGGGTCAATATTTGGAACAAGGATGAAAAGAAATTAGATAGCAATTAACATATTAAGTGTTGCCCACCTTTGTTATCTGGAAATTGGATTGTGATGCACATGGTCAGCTATATACACTTCTGATGCTAAAATTAAATTTCAGCCAGGAATTACAAGAATTTGAGGGAGAAAAATATGATGAAACAAAGTAATCAAGAGGTGAATTAATCACTCAATTTTCACTATGATAGCATTGCTTCCAAGAAATTACAAAGAGTTCTAGAAAGAAGGGAAATAAGAGAAAATAATATCTTTGATAACCTTTTCAACCTCAGCTTAGTGACATTTATAATGGAAAATAAGAAGTAAGGAAAGAAGGAAAAATGCAAATGTCCCAATGGAATTCTCAACAAATGTAATGAATGACTAAATATTTTTTCTTTTAATTTTTACTACGACATCACTTTTGCCACATTACTTAATCTCAATTTTACTAAATAGGACCATGATTGCAGCTTGCCTTCCCCTTGTAACCAACTTTCTTTCCATTATTGCTTCAGGTTTGAGCTTTTAATCAAGATTACTCATGAAAGATGGTAGTGTAGTAGCAGTCAACTTAGGATCATTGTACTTCTTTAACTATGACAAAAGAAAATTTTGGTGTATCGGTGATCCCATAGGCATTTCAAGCTTATACGCCACTAGACCCACCTTATTTAATATCTAAAATGGACCATAATAATTTGGGGAGAGCTTCTCATTGTTCCTCCTTGTTACTGAACTTTTCTTGTAGGGCTAAAGTTTTAGATATACCCACTCCCCAACTTGGAAAGCCCTTTTTGATTTATGCTTATTTGCAAGTTGGACCATTTATGTTGGGCTCTCTCTAGATGCCACCTGAGTGCCTTTTTCATCTCTTCTTTATGCTCTAAGCTTCTGCTTATAACATCATTGCTAGACTCCTTAGGAAGGTAAGGTAGGTTTTATAGGAGGAGAGTAACCATAAAGACCTTTAAAAGAGGTTATCCCTATGGATGAATGGTAATTGGTATTGTGCTACCATTATACTAAGCTTATTCGCTTAGACTAGCTACTGGGAGTGTCACTTCCCATACACCTCAAGTATGTTTCCAGCCCTCTATTGACTACCTCCAATTGCTCGTCCGCCAGTCAATTGTATTATGTGGATTTTAACAAATCTACCCTTTATATAGTCAAGAGATCATCCCAAAAATTACTCGTGAAAATGACATCCTTATCAGAGGTTATTGATCCTAATAAGCCATACAATTTGAATACATGGTCTATAAAAGCCTATGCTCCCACTAGGTCTGTGTAGAGGTGATATAGTGTTATGAAGTGAGAATATCTAGTTAGCTTGTCAACCATCACAAGTATAACAAATTTGCCTTGAGAGAGAGGCAGGTCCTTGATGAAATACATGGTTGCATTTTTCCATAGTGTGTTAGGGATAGGGCGTGTTTGAATTAGCCAAGGATATGCAGTATTACCACTCTTGCACTTGTGAAAAATATCATAATTTTTTTTATAAAGTTATGATTTCCTTCCTTATCCCTTCTATTCAAAAAGAGATTGCATCGTCTATACTATACAGTCTCTCTCAAAATGCCCCCCAAATGGAGAGTTATGCATCCATTGTAAAACAGACCTTTTAAGCTTAGGATTATTACGAATGACTAACTATCATGCCTTCTTAATTCTTGGTTATACCAAATGAAATAAGGATGGGATGAGGCATTACCCTGTAATTCAACTATAAGTTGTTTCATGTCAAAATCATTATCCCATCTTGCCTTTATTTGAGTTATCAAATCAGAAGATAATGATTACACTATTTTACAAAGAATTTTAGACCGTGCACCTTTAATTGTCAATCAGTTGTCACATTTTCTTTCCCTTTTTTGTATTATATCTCATTATCAAACCCCATTAGCTTAGAGAGCGAAACTTGTTGTAAGGGGTAGAGATATATTGCTCCAATAGGTATTTTAAGTTTTTTTGGTTTGTTTTAATCATAAAGTGCCTCAATATGAGGTATTGCTCCCACTTTTTCACTATTAATAAGATTGCTAATAGCTCCTTTTCATACACAGAGAGTGTTTGGTGTTTGTCATTTATTACCTTGCTAATGTAAGAGATGGTTATGTAAGTACTACCCATATTTCTACCTCTAGGGCATCAATCTCCACAATAAAGAACTTACTAAATTCTAGCATTGCTAGCACTAGAGTAGTTAGTAGGGTCTATTTGAGTTGCTCAAAGGTTTGGTGGCAACATCTGTCTATACAAAGTTGTCTATTTTCAACAATTTAATTAAAGGCTTGACAATATTCCCATATCCTCTTACAAACCTTTTGTAATAGCCTGTAAGTCCCAAAAAAACCTTTGAGCTGTTTAAGAGTAGTCGGAAAAGGCCAAGTCATCACTACACTAATTTTTGAAGGATCAGTGGCCACTCTTCCCTTAGATATGATATGAATAAAGTATTTCACCCTATCCATAATAAAGGTACACTTCCTTCTTTTAAGAAAGAGAGAATTATCTTTAAGCTTTGCAAATACCTCCTTCAAATGGTGAGCAAAGTGGGTAAGGTTTGGGTATATGAGGATGACGTCAAAGAACATTAGTACAAGCTTCTTTGAGAAGGGTATAAAGATGGCATTCATAAGGTATTAAAAGGATGAAGGGGAATTATTTAGGACAAAAGGCATAGCTAGAAATTCATAGTGTCCCAAGTGAGTTTTAAAGGTCGTTCTATAGGTGTCTAGTGGGTGCATTTGAAGTTGATGATACCTTAACCTTAAATCCAACTTAGTAAAAATCTAAGTTGTTCCCAAATTATCAAACATGACTTGTTGATCTGCTTATTAAGACATTTGTAGTCTATGCAAAGGCTCCAACTCCCATCCTTTTCCCCCACTAACATCACTAGAAATTACTTAGATGATGCCCTTGTCTATCATTTCTTGCAATAACCCTTCAATAACTATTTTGCATGGTTGGATATCTTTATGGCCTCCTTTTGATGGGCTGAAATCATTTTTGAATAGGAATCTAATGGTTAAACCTTGGCCTTATAAGGGACAACCCTATTGAGTCTTTAAATATGTCAGCAAACTTTGATAAGATGGTTTTTAGGACTGAAGGGAGCTCTTTACTAGGTGTTATGGTTAATGAGAAGAAAGGAGGGGTATTAAAATAGGGCCCTCTGTTAGAAAATTGCTTAATTATAACATACGAATTTATGGTATGCTAGCTACTACCTTAATAATTTGCTTTCCCTTGATAGTCTTCACAGATGTCATAGAAGATCCCCTAAGAAGCTGCCTCCTTCCTTAATAATTGAACTTCATTACTAATTTATCAAAGTCCATAATTGTTGGACCCGCACAGATTTTAACCCCCTCGGGAGGACCTGCTTTGGTACCGGCCCAAGGGATGACCCCTTGCGACCCCACTAATTAGTATTGTCCTCTTTGGTTGGGTGGAGCCACGGCT
>JANKOD010000193.1:28258706-28268720 GCA_026284645.1 Erythroxylum acuminatum | reverse complement strand
TTTATTTAGCCTCAAGAATCAACTCAATCGGATCTCTACAGCTCCCGAATTTCTCAAAATACTGAACTATGTTCAGAGAATTTTCCAACTTAAACACTTTAACCAATCCTATGACTTTCGATTCAATAAATCTCTTTCCATTTCATTTCAATCTCACAATTTCTTCTCTTATTTACACATAAATAATTGCCAATAGTTCCTCAATAAATAATCCTAGCTTGCAAAAAGGCTCGGGGTCTAATAGATTAGACTAATCTTTTATAACGGTACTGAGGGCTATTATTTTGAATAAAATAGTGAGAGTTACTAAATAAATGATTAAAGTCCCAATCTTACTTGGTAATCATGACATATAACCAATACTTATTTTTCTTACATTTATACTTTGTTCTTAATATAATTTACTTGGATTATTATAGTTGATACTAAATTAGTGAACTAAATTTCTTAGACATAGGTTCAGTTTGAAAAAAGTCCTCAAATTTTGATGGAAAAGTATGCCCATCATACAATTTTTCTATAATCCCTGTCGAGGATTTGGTGACAAAGTTTTAGAGATAAATGTATGGATATTTTGAGTAAACTAATGTCTTGTAAACTTTGATAACAACATTTAAGATTTATGTCAACACCATAATGATACTATACAAAAGGTTGCATGAAGTAAAACTGAAAGGTACCTTAATAGAATTGTTATATTCATTTTAGCCTACTAAAAGTATAAATGTGAACTAAAATTAAAGGCATTTGTTATAGAATGATAATAGTTATCGTTGGAAGAAATGATTGCATGTCTTTTCTTACCTATACAAAATATGATAGAGTTTATATATATTTATAGTTCATGCTTACAAGTAATTGATACTGAATTTAGATTAATATTATTCCAATGTTTAAGGCATAACGAGAAATATAATGTTGATTAGAAGTTGTTAATCCAGATTTATACAAATAGTTGGTATGTATTAGACTAAGGTAGACTTATGCTTAATGTAAATGAAAAGAATACAAAGTTGGATAATCGATACTATCATTTTATGTCATATTGGTTATATCAACATATGAGAATCGTATTGTGTGTGTGTGTGAATCTTATGAAACTTGTTAAGTTGAAGAATAACTAAATCAATCTTTGATGAAAAGATGATGATGGTATTGAATTGTTAAATCTTATACATGTGATGTGTTAGATGTAATAATAATTCATAAAAATGAGTATTCTTATATTTCATTAGATTACTATTAACTTTATATGACAAAGTCATAAATATTAAATTAATTTTTTATTTAAAATTTTTTAAAAGTTCAAAATGTTTAAATCTAAGTAGAAAGTAAGCTTGAGAATGCTAAAACACTTTGATAAAATCGATGTAATGAGTTTTAAAATTTTCAATTATTTATAAAGAATAAGATTCTCTAGTGAACACCTTTACAACTAAACTCTATAAAAGTATATATTTGTGAAAAGAGGAATATATAATATCAGATATTATATGATGCAATATTATTTCTTCTATAGTTATGCCAAGTATAATAACTTACCTTTAGTCATTCCAATTAAATCAATTAACAAGATTTTATATTAAATATGCAATGATAAGACTTTAAAAAAGTCAAAGTTAATGATTTAGGATGTGATACTTAGTTAAAGCATGTATTTTTAACAGATATCCAAAGGGTTGCGTATAATCTTATAGACTAATTAAACAAATTATTTGTTTCAATGTATACTTATAGGAGAATAGTTGTCAATATAAGTAGTTGGAGTAAGATGAAATTTGAAAAGTTCAAATCTCATAACAATGCATCCAGTTAGAACTGATACCTTTATTGATACATTTGATGTATTGTTAAAAGGATAGGATTTTATGATGAATTCAAAGAGTTTTTTAGTGATTATTGTAAATTTATCATGTCTACAAGAAGGTTAGTGGAAATGTAATTATCTACTTTAGTAAGAGTATATAAAGGCATGTTGCTCGTAAAAAGAATAATAATTTATATTTTTCAAATGTTAAAAATATAGCTCACTAAGAACAATTCATATTAGATATGAAAAATATAGCAACTTAATTATGGAAATTAGATCAATACAAATAAATTGGGAGTTGTTTACATATTATACTCTAAGTACATAGATAATGTGGGAAATGTTTTAGTATTTGAGATATCTAATACTTGTGAAGTATTAAAGATATTAATTATTCTATGTTTGAGTTGATATTGAGTTCAAGGTTATAAGGATATTTAATTTAGAAGTAAATCCTAGTTAATGTATATTTTACTTGGAAAAATATTATTTTGATATTGGAAAGGTTTCAATGTAGCATTAATTAAGAAAAATAAAATTTTCATTTTGTAGAAATGATTATTTGGATTAGAACTTCTTTAATGAACCTAGTATAGTTCCTTACATTGTTCAAACGGTAATGTAATGTAGAACATTCGAGTCTTTAGGCATGCAAAAGAAGCTAAGGTTTTATCAAAGATCCAAATATGTAATTAGGTAATTTCTCTTAATTATGGAGATAATTAAGATGAAAGTTTGTAAGATTTAAGCAATTGCTCACTATAAGAATCTTATAGAATTATCTCACTAAACCATTGTCTTAATGGTAATATAATCGTCATATAGTGATATGGTATAAGATATTTAAACAATTGGTTTAATATAAGTGGGATATTATTTTGTTTATGCTTATAGCCAATCGGTAGGTTATAGTTTAATGACATAATTATTTAAAAATATTATTTATCTTATACATATTTAAATGTATATAATAAAGCTCATAAGATAAATATACATTGCAAATGAAATTATAACGGGATCATGATTATGAGATTCATATTGTATTTATATATTATCCTTAAATTCTTTATAGTCATTATTCTATTAAGATCGGACACTAATAAAATATAAAAAGACTAGTACACGTTATGTTTCTTCCTTATAAAAAAAGTATTGATCTTATAAACAAAAGTATGAAAATACTTAAGCAATGTTTGGGTACTTATTAGAGAACAAGTTTACTAAATTGACTCTATATGAATTTCATTTTAAATATTACTTGTTATGTATGGAAATTCTCATTGTGATAATTATATAAGTGATTCCTTAACTTGAAATCTCGAAAGTTATCTCATATAAAAGTTGTTATGCTTTGATATTATTTATGACCTAATTTAGTCAAGGGTAACTCAGTCGATAATCGTTGAATATAGCATGAATTATATAGGGATTGTTGAGTGATCAATATAAGATTCATCATCCTAAAGTAATTACGAAGAATGTTTCGTTGTCCTCGATTAATATTGATTAGGGAAATTTTTGGGCAAGGTAGAGTGACTCTTTGTACGTTGGTTAAAAAATGTCATTAATAGAATTAATTACTAATGATAGAGAATTGACATAATTCGACTCAAGCAAAGTAAACATTAATTTTATATTTTATATCTAGTCAAAATATTGTAAGATGAACGAATTGAATTATACAAAAAGCTTATACACATAAAGGTTAGTTAAAACCACTTTTTGATTTATAAATATTTGGAAGGTGGTGATGTTTGATAGATGTCAATCTTGATATATAGATATAAATTATTTAATTAAAGAATTAAAAATAATTAAATTAGTTTAATTTACCTAATCTTAAATATATAATTTATATTCATTGTTAATATATTTAAGAACTTAATTGGTCACACTCAAAAAACGGGTTGGAGAAAGATGTTTTGATTGTAAAGTTTAGAAAATTTTATAATTAATTAATATTTAATATATAAGAATCAATACGAGATATTAAATCTATTTAAACATATTTGATATTTAGTTAGAATTACAATTTCTAATTAAAATTAAAATTAAAATTAAATTAAATTATTAAAATATCTACAACCCATTATAGATAGGCTTAGATTCCAAATTAGAACTCTTCCAAATTAGCACTCTTGTTCATTCCTCCCCGCAATAATTGTAAAATTCTCTCAAAACTTTCCATAAATACCATTAAACACATGCAACTAAAAAAATAGAAAACAAAAAAGAATCAAACTTTATGATAAAGTACAAATTATAATTTTTACTTGATTACAATTTGTGTCATTAATCATTTTATAAAAAATTAAATATTTTGACTTCAATAAATCAAAACAAAAAATTTCACATGTATTCTGCTACACACAAAATGGAATCCCTCCTTACTTTCCCAACAAAAAGATCAAATCACAACACCCAAAGTCTACGGTCTGAGGGACGAGTCAATTTGATGATACAGATATCTTCTTTGGAATAGGCCAAAACAGCATATCAATCACATGTTCATAAATGATGGTTACACCGAAGAATAAAAGCTTTGACTTTTTTTTTCTCGACAAAGTTGCCTTCAACACAACATCAAAACTAAAATGTCGACCACCAAAGGATTCTGTAAAAAAGCTGTTTTGTAGTTTGGGAGTAGGGAGTCTCTATTCATCTAAATAACAGTAATTTACACGAGATCAGTTCATATCATATACATTCACGTAAATTCATTCCACAGAAGCACCATTGCAAGGTAAAGAATAACTGGAACCAGCGGTTTTCAGCTGAGGGGGAAGGACTAACCATTCCCTCTCTCTTCTTTGATGGACAAATGGAAATTATGTGATCATACCTCAAATTAGTAGTTTGATCACTTGCCATGGAAATTTGAGGGTTAACATTGGAGTCCGTGAAGTGGGCAATAAGAATAAATGTCAACCAGCATTCCGCTATCATTATTAAACACGAAATAGAATGACAGCGTCAACCCAACGTTCCTTATATTTCTGTCTGAGCTTTGCAAGTCAAAATAACTTGTTTTTTTGTTTTTCTACCTACCAACTGCAGTCAGAAACTTCCTCTTGCTTATTGGGTCTTCATCCACGATCACAACATCATATACCTTGTGAAGAAGCGCCTCCAGCTGAGCCACACCATACTTCTGATATTCCACAGGTTTCTTGTATCTCTGTTGGTATATTGCCTCAAAAGAATCCAAAAGGATCCGGCAAGAGTAGCTCACTAGGATCTCCTGTAATTCATACTTGAATTGCTCAATGTTTCCGTCATCAACTTCAAATCGAGTTTCTGTCGCAACATTGGCCTTCCCTTGGATCCTCCTCTCTTCATTCTCCTCAACTACCACTCTTTCCTCATCTGAGCACTCATCTGAAGATCCAGCACCTACCATATTATCCAAACTATCATCCCTAATTCCCTTTTTCTTATTGTTCCTTGCCAGAACTAAAGGCGGTGCACTTGGGCTTGCTTTCCAGTTTCGAAGGTAGACAAATTTCTTTTTGCCTTTGCCATCTATAGCTATTGCATCACTCATCTTCTTGAAGAGATTCACAAGTTTGAATGCCCCATATTCTGACACATAAAGAGGTCTTCCATATACCTTCTGGTACTCAGTAGGAACACGAGTAAGAGGCAAACATCCACCTGAAAGTTCAAGTAACTTTACCAGCTGTCCCTTGAGGCCATTTATGTCCCCTGGCTGAACCCACATGGTAGAATGACACTGATCATCACGGGAAATAAGACCTCCTGAAGCTTCATTTAAGCCAGATGGGAGACTCTGTGACCTCATACTGTTAGGGAAACAAGGAAACGACATGGAGCAATTGCTATTATACTCTGCTAATGACTGTGATGCTACAGAGAAATCCCTAGAGTTGTAAAAGCTCTGCATGACCCCTCTATATACAATAGCTTCTTCTTCATTTTGAGAATCAAGGTTGTCATTTACATGACAACTCATGAGAAACCCAGCAATATCAAGAGGTCTTCCATGAGGGGGCAGTAAAGCCTTTGAGGGAGTTACAAAGCCTTCACCACGAGCCACACTAGGCCAGTCCCATACAAACTTACCAGCACTGATAAGAGCAGACGAAACGCCCACCCCAGAAGGGATGACAAGAATCACAGTGTATCCCCGTTGACCTAGTATGTGCAGTGCAGGGGCAAAATCAACATCCCCAGAGATAAGCATGATGGATGAAGGTGGAGGGTTGTCAAGGGCAAAAAGAAACAAGTCCACTAAAATAGCCTTGTCAGCGGCATCCTTCCTACCATTTGGAACATCAATGAGTTTAACACCAGTTCTCTGGCAGCCCTCCCTGAGTCTTCTGGGAAAGGAATTAAAATCCCCATAGGCAGAAAACATTATAACAGCTCCTTTAATTACAGGGTGCACCCTCAAAGCCATTCTAATATTGCCAGCTACATCTTCCGACCGAACGTCACTAGGCACAGGGCAGTTCTCAATGTCCCAGAGGATGGCAACAGGACCATCAAATGAGCTTCGATTCTGCTGGTTTAGTCGAGGCTGAACTGCAGGAATGTTTGGATCTGCCATAGGGGCTCCTCTCCGTTCAGAAGGATCTACAGGCATTGTTGATGCTAATGTATTTGCATTAGCCATCGATCCTGTATGTTCTTTTATAGGGCTAAAAGTTCCTGATGATAAGCATAAGAAAGAATATGTCACAATGCATTGTAGAAAAGAAATGTATACATCCAAACACCTTAAAAAGGAACATAAAATAAGTGTAACTTTATAACATTCTATTTTATCCCTTGTTAAGAATCTTAGTCATTAACATTAACCTGGGAAACTTTAATTGATTATTTGTCATTCCCCCATTTGGAAAAGTTTGAGCTTGAGTTTAGATTTCTCAAATTAATCAATATCAAAATGCAAACTGCTCGAATAAAGTGAACACTTGTTATAGATTGTGGATATAATGCAAAAAGGAAAAGATTAGGGTCCCAAAAGTTGCGGAGCACCATGACTTCACATTAACCATGGAAACAAAGTCTGCCACAAGGCATGGCATTACATTATGATGGCTTTTGCATTTTTACAACGTAAACAAACTATACCTGGAAGTAATCATTCAACAAATTATTTTCAGAAATAGTCCAAGTACACAGTACTATCAGACAGTAACAGCAAATCTTTCATATATCTGTCTCCTTGGTCATTATAAATGAATTGATGACTGTTATTGTGAGAAATGCTTTGGTTGACTAACAATTCAGATACAGCTCCAACCTATATAATCACGACAAAGTGACAACATGTTTACATTTCTTGATGTAACAGGTATGCCCACGATTGATAAATTTAAAGCAAGGAATTTAAATTCAAGGCGCAATGGAATCTCACAGGTAGCATCAAGATAGTTTCCAGAGCAACAACTCAGCAAAGTAAGCCATAATATAAATAAAGAAATCAGTTCGATCAAATCAAAGTGATAACTAAAACTCCGATATGAAGCAGAAAGGGATAACAAAAGCAAATTAAAATCTTTTTATTACTCTTACTTCAACTCAAAAGCCCCAAGACTTGAAACAAACTCAATAGTCAATAAATTACTCTCTTCCGCACCACAAACTCTATAATCAGAATCGCCTATTCATTGTCATCACTTTTCCAGCATTATAAAACAACCCACCACGACCCAGCACAAAAAAGAACATAAAATCTCCAAATCGTTACCAATTGAAACGAAGAACCATCATCAGAAAAGAAAGCAGCACAAATGGATGTGAAAAAGACGCACCTTCTCATGCCCTCTATTAAATTAGGTTCAAGTCCTCTCCCTCCGACAACCAAGAAAGTTTGATCTTGAAGAGGGAAAACAGAAAAAAGATAAAAGATCCAAGATCGAATGAGAACCAGATAAATATATAATCAACATATGAGGAATAAGAAGGACTAGAGCTGGAGCAAAGCAAGGAAATTGGAATCATGTTTTTAGGGTTTTGGCTATTGACTGAACTTACCAAAATATGGGGTTTGGAATCTCAGAAATGAAGATCGCATCACACATGACCCTGCTTTTCTTGCATTTTCTTGGAAGTATTGTAGAGGAGCTGTATAGGATAGAGTTTATAAATGTACGTATAAGTCCCAAACAGGGTTCCGAGGGGATTATCAAGCCCTAACCGACAGTGACGTCGTAGTCTTCAATTCCGCGGATTCTTTCCTTTGTTATTAAGATAAGCGATACGGGATATCGGCAGCGAAAAGTCCCCTTTTCTCAAGAATAAAAATTTTAGTTTTGTATTTTTTAAATTTTATTTATTTAAGTCTTTTATTTTTTAGTTTCAAAACTTAATAAATTTATTTTTATTTTTATAATATTATTTATTTTCAATAAATATATATTCTTTAATTATAAATAGAATTATGATAAATATAATTAAATTATTTCATAGGTTTAATTTCTAAAAGTTTACTTTAAGTATAATTTATTTAATATTTGATTGTTATCAATAATCAATTTTTATTTTAAAATAAAAACAAAAATTAAAAAAAACCTTAAAATTTTATGATTAATAATTACTCAAATGTTTTCAAATTAAGAGAAAAAGTTTAAGTTCTCTAATTTAATTTAAGTTGGTGCTAACACTTGACAATTTTTTGTTAAATCATAAATACTTTCTTATTACCATTAAAAGGTAAGATTTGGCCTTTCCAGAATTTATGTTAAACTTTGATTTAAACAATGCCCTAATATTTGTTAAAATATATTATTTTGGTAAATATACATGATGAGCATTTTTTAAATTTGGAAGACAAAAAAACAAGAAGAAAGATAGAGAAATTGAAAATTTGGGAATTTAGGAATATTTTCTGACTATATAAAATTTATAAAGGTTGTTTAGACAGTGACCAGATAGTGGTGAGATTGGAATTACAATGGCAAACTCACTCAATATGTTGATTTTCACATGTTAAATCTAAAATTGGTTTTGATTTGAATAATCATATGCCTCATGTTATCATGGATTTCAGATACGATATATATTCGTTAATATGCTCCAATCCAACTATTAAAACTTTAAAAAAATAAATTACCCTTCTTCTTATGAGTCCTGGCAAATTACCTTTACAACAGAGGTTTCTTAGATTTTCAATCAATTGCTGAAATTTTGAGATATGGTATATCCTTATATTAAACATAAGCTCGGAAATGGTGAAAGTACATGGTTCTAGTTCGATAGTTGGTCAGACGCGAGCCTTTTATATAAAGAACTAATCTCAGTCTTTCGGGGAACAAAATTTCTTGGAACCTTAAAGTATCATCTCTAATATTGAATGGTAATTGGTACGGGAGTTTTAGAGTTTTCACTTACTTGTTGAACACTTACCACAATTATCTCAGAGGAATGAAGGAAACCTCATCATTTAGACCCCAATTCAAGTGGAAGATTCACAAATGAATCATGTCATAGAATGATCATAAATAGTTTAGTAGATGTTCCATGGTGCTGTTGAAAAAATTACGCAAGATCAAATTTAAGCGCAGCGGAAATAATTTAAAAATTTTCTACAGAATCAACTTTAACATAATTAACTTAGAAATATAAAATAAGAAATTGACAAAGTTATACTAACCTTTTCCGATTTCTCGTTACAATTTTCAGTTTCTTCGAAATTGTCAATTCCACGAGCCGTTCAATTGCCCAACCTCTAACGGTATCCACGGATCTATTTAGAGAAAACTCAAATCGAATTTGAGAGGAAAAATTGTAAGAAGTTCTAAATCTTATTTTTCATATCCTTGGTTTTTATTAAAATTACAACTAAAGTCAAACTTTAATTATAATTATTAATAAATCCTTATATTCACATTATAATTTCTAATTGCACAACAATTATTTCAGAAATTTTATCTTTATGATTAATAATTAAATAATTAAAAATGCACAAAGATAAAGAATGCCTTTTATTAAATAAAACAAAATTTATACAATTAAATGTACAACCAAAATTTGTTGCAAGGTCATAAACCAACAATCTCCCACTTGCGCTAAAGCCAATTACCAATGTATCGAATACCATAGCCATCCATATGTCTATCATGTCTCTTTTGAGACAACGGCTTAGTGAGAGGATCTGCTAGATTCTCTTCAGTGGGAACTCGTTCTATCTGGATGTCCTTCCGTTCCACCATCTCCCGGATTAGATGAAACTTCCT
>JANKOD010000193.1:28232966-28244214 GCA_026284645.1 Erythroxylum acuminatum | reverse complement strand
CGTAATAGAAAAGTTATTGTAAATGCTGAGTTTAGTCAATTGGAACGGGAGCATTTTGTTCATAATCTGATTCATGAGTGGAATTCATATATGGGGTTGGTTAAGATTAGTACTCCGAGAAGCCCTCGTCTGGTTTCTTGGAAGCCTCCGCGAAATACTGTTCTTGCTTTGAATGTGTATGGTAGTGTTCTGGGCAATCCAGGAGATGCGGGTATTGGTGGCGTTCTTAGAGACTGCCATGGTAACTAGTTGGGCGGTTTTCTGAATTTGTTGGTAGAGATTCCAATATGGGTGCAGAGTTATTAGCTATTCGTACTAGTCTGTTTGTTGCCTGGAATCACTCCTATAGAGATGTTTGTTTATTTTCGGATTCTTTAAAAGCTCTCCGGTGCTTGAAAAGTACAGACTGGACGTTTCATCCCCATGGTAATTTAATTGGTGATATCAGAGCTATTCTCAGTTGGGACTGGTCTGTCCAGTGTGAGCATATTCTTCGCGAAGGCAATAGTGTAGCCGATATTCTAGCTAAACGGGGAAGCCATGGATGGGAACCTTTTCAATTTTGGATTACTCCTCCGGCGTTTGTGGATGCTGCGGCTCTTAGTGATGCTGTTGGTGTCATGTTTGTCAGGGACTAGTTCTCTTTTCTATTTGTAATTTTTCTTTCCTTTGCACCAAAAAAAATAAAGCTTACATAATTTGTATTATAAATAAATGCATTATAATTTTTTTTAATTGCTTTAATTTTTAAAGATGAATTAAACCCAAATGAAATGAAATAGGAAAAAAAGATAGCACACGCCCTAGTCTGAACTCGACCTAAGACTATTTAAAAAAAATCAAGTCCAAAGTCATTGACTTTTGGCTAAGCCAAGTCGGATCAAGGCGGACTTGTACCTAATTGTCAAGCCTATTTCAAAGTTTCGAAGCACTAGTAAACTAAATTAAAAATTATAAACATACATAATCAGTACTACTACAACAACAATACTTTAGTGGAAATCTCGAGCCCCAAATCTTATTGCCAAGTCTACTTTAAATGGACTAATAAACTAAACTTTAATTAATTACAGGTTACATATTAAAGTTAAAAATTATAAATATATATAATTTGTACAACAACATTCAAATAAAACTCCGACTAAGAGTTTGGAGAAGTTTAGAAGTACATAACCCTATCTTTAACTAATAGAGAGGTTGTTTCCAATAAACTTATAAAAAATGAAAAAAAGAAAAGAAAAAAGAAAAAATTTAAATTACTATTCAAACGTGATAAAAGTAAAAAGTGTATACCAATAACCACATTAAAATAACAATAAAATAAAAAAAAGATAATACCAATAAATAGTATAATAAAAAATTAATTAATTAAAATTGCATAATACATAATAAAATAAAGATAAAAATTAACAAAAAGATAAAAATAAAATAATTAAAAATAAATAAACAAGAAAGGGAATAAATAAATAAATGAAACAAACAAGTAAAAAAGCTTAACTAAAATGACTAAAATAAATAAGAGGAAGTTCTGAAAATAAATACAAGACACAATAATTAAAAAAAAGGTTCTAAATATATCATGTACAAGCATATTGTAAATAAATTCGTTGCAATTTTTTAATGTTTTAATTTTTAAAACCCAAATGAAATGAAATAGAGATTTAAAAAAATAGCAACGCACGCCCGGTGGGACTCGAACCCACAATCGCCTGATTAGAAGTCAGACGCCTTATCCATTAGGCCACGGGCGCTTCTTATCTGTAGCTGCTAAGTTGCAGTCTAGTCACCAAAGAGTATCCTCTGAAAATTAATGACTTAAACAACCTTTCAAGGGAAAGTATGGTTAAAAAAGAGAAAGTTGGCAACAAGTGTAGAGCTTAAACCCTCTACGATGTATTGAATCATGTAGGCCAAGCTTTGACCTTTGAGTCTGAAATCTGAAGCGAAGAAAACCAACAAAAAATTACATGAATAACAATTTTGTGGCTTCTTCAGGGGTAGCACTAGTACTAGCAATAGCAGGAAGCATTTGAAGAACAAAAGTTTGGCAGGCTAAGTACTCCATGGACAAATGGTTACATTCTGAAGACACCGTATTTGGTATCTTCCACAGGACGGTTGAATGAAGCAGATATGCAAAGTCCTATGATTTTTCTAGTGTCAGCTGGATCAATGATACCATCATCCCAAAGCCTTGCTGTCGAATAATAAGAGCTTCCCTCTCTTTCATATGCCTCCACCACCTTTTCCTTGAATCTTTCTTCCTCTTCTTTTGTCCACTGCAAATCGTACGGATTAAACAAATCAGAATATCATCTTCAAGGCAATGGCAACATGGCATATAACAAAAGTGTAAATTACCTGAATTCCTTGCTTTTTTTTGTTTGCTTTTTCGATTTGTGATAGTACACCAGCCGCCTGAGCACCACCCATCACAGATATTCTGGCATTTGGCCAAAGGAACATAAAATTGGGACTATATGCACGACCACACATGGCATAATTTCCAGCACCAAAGCTTCCACCCACGATAATAGTAATCTTTGGCACCTGCACAAGCATTCATCAGAAACAGTTACAATGACATGCATTTCTCTTTTTTTTTCTATCAATTTTTATGTTAACCATAACGTACAATGACAGAGGAAGATTCAAAGTCTACTCAAACATCAACTTTATTTTCCAAAGGCATTCGAACAAATATTTCATTGCATACTTTTCCTTTTTCTTTTTCCTTCTGTAATTATGCTAATATGAAGATGAGTGAATTGAGAGTAAGAAACTAACCTTAGCACATGAAACTGCCATGACCATTTTTGCTCCAGATTTTGCTATGCCATTTGCCTCAGACCTTGAACCAACCTACCATACGCAAAAGTCAATCCTGATTTCTATCAATTAACAGCATAGCTATTAAAGAAATTTTACATCTAAAGCAAATTATAACAATAACATCTTCAACCTTAAGTTTCTCACCAAGCTTAGGTAGTAGTTTCAAAGACAAGCATGCAAGCCAAAAGTCTTATTACCATCAAATTACCATGTCTAAGTCTCTAATATCATTTTCATATACCAAACTTTTAATAAAACATCACTGTCATCGACTGAATAAAACTTGACTATAAGTATTGTTTGTTCAAGAAGGGGTAAGTCCAAAAAGCTTGAAGAACTCTAACTAAACAGTTAAGGCATGTTCATGTCCTAAGGTAACTTGACAGCAAAGCAAAGCAAATTCTCAAATGTAGATTTCACCAATTAGTTCAATTAGAAGAAGACAAACAATGAGAAAATAAGGCTTCCTTCTAGGATGGAACCGCGAATTAGCTCAATTTGTCATACATTTCCCCTGTACCTTCACCATGTACTCAATTCCATCTACCACAACATTTGCTGAAACCTCACAGATAACTACATATGTTGGTGACTTATATAACTTCCATGTTCATGATTCCCAACACTTAACTAGATAGCTTTTGTTTATAGGATATCAAATACAAGGAGCATTGATCTTTTCCGTTAGTATGATCTTTCAAAAAGAAGCAAAAAGCACTAAGAGGTAATGTAAAGACGAGACAAATAAAATACCATAAATCCAGTGATATTCTGAAGGAAGACCAAGGGAATATTACGTTGAGTACATAATTCAATGAAATGGGCCCCTTTTAGAGCAGATTCGTTAAACAATATTCCATTGTTGCCAATGATGCCAACAGGCTGTCCAAGAATTCTAGCAAAACCAGTTACAAGAGTCTGCAGTGATACAAGCAGAAGAAACAGGTAAGATTTATGCAAAGAAAGATGGGTAGAACTGATCTGAGGCTCAGGAATTAATAACATCATTCACATATATCCAGGGGAAATTTAAGTTATTTTATTCAAGTGATTGAGATGCTCACATTTCCATATAGCTTCTTGAACTCATCGAATTCACTTCCATCAACAATACGAGCAATGATTGATCGGATATCAAAGGCCTGCTTGAGGTCTACAGGGGCAATAGAACGAAGTTCTTTCACATCATATAATGGTTCTTTATATGTGGAATTTACATTTTGGAATGCATTGATATTCCCTGTTTTTCCAGCCATGTGCAAGTTTTTGACAATATTCCTCCCAAGGGCAAGTCCATGCAATTCATCTACAAACACAAGTAGTTTTCAGGCATATCAACAGCTAAGAATAAGAAGTCCATATGTTGTTTCCAAAGACCTGCCTAGGCAGAAGATGCTGCATCGACAGTAGTGAACATATACCTTGAGCAAAATAGTCAGAAACCCCTGATGTCTTGCAATGGACAGAAGCACCCCCCAAGTCCTCGGCAGAGATTTCCTCTCCTGTGGCAGCCTACTATAACTTCTACTTTAGCTCTCCATTAAGTTTTAAGAAAAAAATACACACAAACCCCAGTACGCAAATATGGACCTAGGTTACATGACTCAAAACGAGTACGACCAGATATGCTAATAATACTTCCTGGGAAAACAAGCAATGGAACAAAACTTAAGTAACACATGAAGCAATCTGAACCACTAGAGATTTCAGAACTGACCTTCACAAGGGGTGGCCCAGCTAGAAATATGGTACCATTTCCTTTTACCATCACACTTTCATCAGCCATTGCTGGAATATAGGCCCCACCAGCAGTGCAAGAGCCTAACACAAGTGCAATTTGAGGAATGCCTTCTGCAGACATGATCGCTTGATTGTAGAATATTCTACCAAAATTATCCTTGTCAGGAAAGACCTCAGCTTGTTTTGGAAGAAACGCCCCTCCACTATCAACAAGATATATGCACGGTAATTTGCACTGAGCAGCAATCTCTTGTGCCCTTAAATGTTTCTTCACTGTAATGGGATAATAAGTCCCTCCCTTGACGGTAGGGTCATTTGCCACAAACATGCATAGGCGTCCATGAACAGCACCTATTCCAGTGATTATTCCAGCAGATGGTAAGGAATATTCATATAAGTTGTGTCCTGCAAGCTTTACACAGAAAATAAAACACAAGGAAGACATCAAAATCAAGTCTGCATTCCACATGCAAGTTGGTAATTGAACTTCCATTATTTTTAGGTACACTAGTTTTCATTGGTTACAGCTGACTGCCCGATTCAAGGATCCAAAGCTCACTCACCATAAGAGGGTCAATGTTATCTTGACGTCTGCTTAATCAGATACCCAGAATAAATAAAACCAACCGATACTATAAACAATCACATGAGAAACAGCCTCAAAATATTGGCTCAACGGGTAAAACACAACTCAAGCACAAAAATATACAAAAGATTCAAACTTTGCCATGAGGCAAAAGAAACTGCTTCCTAATTATGGAATGGAAATTATCTAATTAGTCCAACAACTAACGAAGATAAAGTAAAATTTAGATTAACCTCTTAGCATGCTTCTGAAAAACGAAAAAAATCACATACTTCAGATTCCAATCTTTTATCTCTATTTCTCCGACTTTTTAACACAATTTTCAACAGCATAAATTTCTTATACGAATCTACTTAAAGGTTATGAATCGCACAATTGCTAATTAACTGATATATAAACTTATTAAAGTAATCCCAACAAACCTGAGAGAGTTCAAGAAACGAAGAACCAGGATCAAGAAGCCGGTCAATTCTTTCCCTAGGCAAAAGCTTGTTCCTACTCCTGTTCCTTTTGACCGCTTCTTCACCTCCTCCAGCCAAAACCTTAGTGTCATACCCAACACATTACAGTTGCCATTCAGACGCAAACCTTACGCGCACAAACACGAACAACACATTAACATAAACAAGTTTACCAATAAAATAAAATACCTTCTCTACATGGGTTTGAAGCTCTGAAAGCAGACTCTCCATGGCCTTAGAGTTGCGTGAAAAAGACTCGGAGCTCCGATCCAGGCCATCAGGGAGGACCCCCAAGCAGAGGTGTCTTCTGTGGAGGACTTGATAAATCGGGCTCAGTATACCAGATTTGGAGCATAACTCTGAACATGAAGATACGGCTCTTCTGGCCACGACTCTGAGCATTTCGCTAAGTGCGAGGAGTTCAGCTAAAACTCCCTCTTATGCTAAATGGGACGAATTGAGGTGAAACTCCCTCTCCCAGTAATTTATAAAAAGGGCTCTGGCTCTACTAGCAATGGGAGCTTGCGTGTTGTTCACATCCATTTTGCCCACATCCGCTTCTGCCTTATCTTAGGAATTAGGAAGCTCGCCCAATTAAAGAAATGTCATTTTTTGTGAGTTAGCTTGTTCCTTCTCCTTGCATATTCTAATCAATAAAATTAGTGACTAAGCTTCGTAAAGTACCAAAAGTATCTATCTTTAAGAGGTTACATATGGCCGTTGCATGAATTTTCTTTGACAGCCAGTTCGAGAAACGTTGTCGTTGGAGGCAGTCCTTAACTCTTTGAAAAGTAAGTTCATGCCCCGATAAGATACGTGGCGGCTTATGCCTTTGGGATTTTCTGAAAGTACACACTTTCAGGTTTTCAACATACAGCGGACTGCAGGCACAGAGGGGCTAAAGATTGAAGCTTTTGCCGATGGAGTCTGTGTTGTGTCATCTCTCAGCTGCAGCTACAGTTCCAGCGAAGCTTTGTTCTTTCAAGCCCCTTACCATGAATTCATCTGCAACTAGTAGTGTGGTCTTTGTTTCCATGGGGATTCCGTCGCAGCATGAAACACGCACCAGAAGGAGGCTTTCCTCCAAACCCAGTAAAACGGTGTCTCCGACAATACAAAACGCTCCAGCCACAAGTTCTTCTGAGAGTAGTACTTCGCCAGTCCCTCCTAAGAAGGTACCATTCTTTCTATTGTCATATGCTGTTTTGTTTAAAATGCTTATGGGTAGAGACTGTCATTGTTTACATACTTTCTGAGTAGAGTATCCATGAATTTAGTAGTTCGGTTTTTAGCTAATTTCAGGATGTCTTAACTAAGTATATTCGTTGCCTTTTGGTGCACACTTCTTAGGTTTTGGTCTTCCGGTAGTCTACTCTCTGTTCTTTGAACATCCTTTTCAACAACGTCGTAACAGTGTGAAGAGAAAAGATAGATCAGGGAAATAGAAATAGAAACTTTGTGATTGATGAGCAATAATGTTTCGACAGTTTCCTTGATGAATGAGTAATCAGCTAACCCTTTTTCTCTGAATTCGAAAAGTTGGCTAGATTTGGATAATTATAGCATGTCTGTCTCAATTTTTGAGTTTCTTATGAGGCTTGATTTCGAATTTTTATTGTGGATGTGCAGGTACTGATTCCTATTGGATTTGGCACAGAAGAAATGGAAGCTGTTATTATGATTGATGTTCTACGCAGAGCTGGTGCAGAGGTGATTGTTGCTTCAGTGGAGCCACAGCTTGAGATTAAGGCTGCAGGTGGCGCTAGACTGGTCGCTGATACCTTTATTTCCAGCTGCTCTGACAAAGTTTTTGATCTTGTGGCTTTGCCGGTTAGTTGTTTCAAGTTTCAAATTGTTACAGATAGCATTATATAAAAATTTCCAGTGACAGTAGTCTTTGGTTACTTTTTCTCTTGGTATGGTAAGCATCCATTGCTTTAGTATACTTCACAACATTCAATTTTTTTAATAATGGCAACAAACTTTATATTTTACTATTGAACTACAAAGCTTGGATTGTTTATAGGAGCCACACCTTGTTGATTTTCAAGAATAGAGGTCCATTATGATGTGATTATTAAATTTTGTTGATAATGTTGTTTATTTTTTTGTTTTCCAATGGCAGTAGTGCATGGAAACTTACTGAAAAACAGTCTAATTCAGTGGCAAGTTAATAATTGACACAAGTGCAGATGTTTTTCATGTGACAAGACTATATTGATTGGAGACTGGATCAAAGAAATAATTTTTTTTCATCTTTGGCACTGCAATGCAACATGTAGAACAACAAATTACATGATTTTGTGCACAGATAGTTTCAGTACTCTTTGAAATTTGATGCCTTCATACGTAATTTGGTCGATTTTGGTTTTATAAGGGGGGTATGCCGGGTTCAGCTAGGCTAAGAGATTGTGAGGTTCTTCAGAAAATCACAAGCAAACAAGCTGAGGACAAAAGGTTATATGGAGCTATATGTGCTGCTCCTGCTATAACACTTCTCCCATGGGGTCTTCTGAGAAGAAAGCAGGTGACTCACCTGATTTGATTTGGTAGAACTTTGGTGAATATGCATGAAAATGATTTGTTTTTCTTAACGAAATGTAGTGTATGATGAAAGATGACATGTCACCCTGCATTCATGGACAAGCTTCCAACTTTTTGGGCCGTCAAATCAAATATTCAAGTTTCAGGTGAAGTTACAACAAGCCAAGGTCCTGGAACTTCTTTCCAGTTTGCTCTATGTTTGGTTGAACAACTGTTTGGGGAGTCTGTTGCCAAGGAGCTTGGTGGATTGTTGGTAATATCTACTATTCTTTTGAATTATTTTCTTCTGCCCGCCATGCATTCTTATTTATCGCTATTAATGCTTTGTGTTCTACATTCTCATTACTTCGTTTGTATATAAGCCAAAAGATAAAATTTAGTTTGCCCTATATTAATGCTGATATTAATAGGGTTTAAAGTAGGATAAGATTCATTTCCATGTCAACTTTCATCCCGGAAATGTCAACGAGGAATGGCTGTCAGGGAAGAATGAATTTATAGCTCGGTAGCACACACACACTGGCACATACACATCCATGAAAAGATTCTAAAAATAATAGAAGAAAGAAGAACAGAAAGAGTAGATGATTGAAGCAGCTTGGATATTACTTCTGCAATTTTTAATATCCCGCCTAAAGATTTTGATGTAATTATGCCTATCTTGCCCGAATATGATATCCATAACTATTAAACTGTTTTAGTAGAATGCTAGTTCTTTTCACCCTTTTCTGGAGGCTCCATAGTTAATGCTTTTCAATTCTTGCAATAGTTAATGCATGTTGCTGCTGCTGCTGGTGGTGGTGGTGGTAACTGTATAAAAGAAGAGTTTAACACAATTGAATGGTCTGTTGACCATAATCCTCGTGTGAGTTTCTTTTAGCTGCCTTATTTCCAACTTGTATCGTTTTTGTTTTTAATGTTCTTTTATTGCTATTGAATTCTGGAGTTTCCTGTGTTCTCTTCAATGTTATTCAGGTTCTAGTACCAGTTGCAAATGGTTCTGAAGAGATTGAAGTAATAACGATTGTGGATGTTTTGCGCCGAGCAAAAGTCGATGTAGTTGTTGCTTCAGTTGAAAAATCTGCTCATATTTTGGCGTCGTGCGGCACAAAAATTGTTGCTGATAAATTAATTAATGATGCTGCCCAGTCTATCTACGATTTAATCCTCCTTCCGGTGAGGCAAATGCTGAATCATGTCATGGCTTTCTTTGTTAGCTTTCCTTGCTTTCCTTTTCATATAAAACTAAATTGTCAACTTATGAATTTCCCATGTTGACATCAATTTATGCACTTAGTCATAATGTGCTGTATCATATTTTTCAAATGCAACCTATAAATTTTCCAGGAAGACATCAATTTATGCATGTAGTCCTAAAGCGCTGTATCATAATTTTTTACTGAAAATAACCTTCTGATAAACGAGATTGGTTTTTATCTAGCATTTAACATTATCACGACTTCCTTTGTTGGCTTTGATGAACTTGCTGTTTGATTCCACCACTGACTTAAAGTTGATACTACCACGCAGTTATACATACCTAGATAGTGGTCCAAAGTCTTGAAGAGTTTGTTCAGTTTTTGTCTCCTCCTTCCCTATTATACTTGTTTTGCTTACTTTTGAGCATGTTTGACTTTCTTAAGGTATGCCCACAACCCACAATGTACTTTTTAACAGTCATTCATTGTCCATTACGCATCCTTAGAGAGTTTGGATTTGTTACAAACCTTCAGGGAGGAATTCGTGGAGCTGACAAGCTGCAAAGATCCAGAGTTCTGAAGAAGATGCTCCGTGAACAAGCAACTGCTGGAAGAATATATGGAGCAGTTTGCTCTGCACCTGCAGTTCTACAAAAACAGGGTTTACTCAAGGTAATATGAAGCTAACTGAGCTCATCCTCCTTTAAGCTTTCATATTTTGAAGCCGTTTCTTCTGCCGTGAAACAGGATAAGAGAGCCACGGCACATCCTTCGGTCCTGAGCAAGCTGACCAGTGAAATGGTTAATGGTGCCAGAGTAGTAATCGATGGTAAAGTGATTACAAGCAAGGGACTTGCTACAGTGACAGATTTTGCATTGGCTATCGTGAGCAAGCTTTTCGGTCATGCAAGAGCGAGAAGCGTAGCTGAAGGTCTTGTTTTTGACTATCCTAGGAGTTAGATGCATCAAGTCAGAAAATGGAAGTTAATTCACATGATGCCCACAAGCGCTAAAGCGTAAAAGTGTTCTTCAAGTTGGCTCGCACTTCTTCACACAAGGTCATGGTTGGTACACGCAATAAACAAGATCATCGTCATTTGATCTATGACTACTAGATGGGAATGTTAATGTGGGCTAAGAATAGAAACAGCAGCATTGTCAAAACTAGAGCTGAATAATGGTTGAGAATTGGAAAGTTTGATGGACATACATGCAATAAACTAGAAAGAAAAAGTGAAAAATTAAGAGTATTCTTTAATGTTAAATCACAATTGGTCTGAAGAAAGTTGCTACCAATGAGGAAAAGAAAAATATTTGGTCTTATCATATAAAAAATGTCTATATGCATGGCACCCTCTGGTTTAAATCCGATGAAACCTATGTAATGTGTGGTGTGATGTAAAGTTATTAACTGGAACTTGTGCAATGTAATGAGTGATACGTATGCTACCCTATATTCCAATATAAATGTTGGAAAAAAAATTTAAACATGGATAATATGATTTATTAAAACTAATCATTTTAAGATCAATTTCTTTTGTCAAAGATTAGAGGGTATTTGTTGTTTTTGTTAGAGGAGATTTGGCATAATACTCAAATGACTTGTGATCATCATAATCCTTTCGAAATTTAGATGATCATTTTATATTGAAGTTTAAATTCTTAACTACTCTTTAACAATTAAAACCAAATGTTGCATCTTCAAGTTATTAGGTGTGTTTAGTGTCATCTGGGCTATCCAATCGCAATTTTCACATTCTTTCTTTCTCAATCAGCTTTTGAAGCTTCGGGATGATATCCGTCAGGAGACCTCCTGTGTAATTAAAGATGGACGGAGGGTTTTCCTCTGGTATGATAACTGGTCCAATCGCGGCCCTCTACTCCAC
>JANKOD010000193.1:28208064-28221797 GCA_026284645.1 Erythroxylum acuminatum | reverse complement strand
CAGTGTGATGTTTGGTTTTGTTTGTTCTGTCTTGGGTGGCATCCATGTATCCTCCCAGGGGGTATTTGGGTGTTACAGACAGACCTTCCACAAACGTTCTGACTGCTATTAAAGCTCAATCACTCTAGCCTGTCCATTGTCGATTAAGGTAATATCGATCGTCCAAATCCTTTTTTCCACTTCTTTGAATTTCATCCTTAATCTGACTAGAGAAAGTTGACTGTAGCTTCCTTTCTTATCTCTTTGAGTTTCAAGACCTTAGATAAGCATCCTTTACCATTTTTCCAAGCCCCAATGGCTTTCCTTTTCGACAGCTAAAACAGTAAGCCCCTCTCCCTGCACCTTCCATATTGATAGAAGATGTTAGTATCAAACTATCTTCTATTTTGTATGCATGTTTCCCTGTTTCCCTTTATCTCTACATGTTTCTCTATATTCTCCATTCATTTGTAAGCTGGGATGAGCATTCCTTGATAGAGCTAAAGGAGATAATATGTTCTCTAACTTTATCAAAGATGCACTTTCTGACTTGACGTGAACTTCTACTGGAAGTTTGAAATCTGCACATGTTTCTTTCTGCCCATATTCCCTTAATGCAAGTCACACACAAAATTAGGTTGGTAAGAGAATTAGGTTGAGAAATTGACTTTAGTCTGCTGAACCACTGCATAATCATTGTGAAATGAGATGTGCTTAGGGACCACAGACATTTGTGTCTTATCCAAGACCAAATGTCTTCCGAGAAGGGGCACTAAAAAAATAGATGATCCCTACTTTCTTGTCCTGAGTTACAAAGACACAATCCGCTCTTGAATTCAGAAAGGAGAGTCTATCCATAGTGCTAAGTTTGTTTAGAATAGTAAGCCATAGGATGAATGAATAGCTTAGCCTTAACTCTTTATGCCATAAAACTTCATACCATTCCACCTTGGTATTCCTCTGAAATAGCCATCCCCTGCAACTTTTTGTTGTGAAAATACCTTGTGGGTGGTTTCTCCAAATGTATTGGTAAGGGATTAATATGTTAGGGGATAGGTAGGTTGTAGATGATGAATTCCTGCGAAATATTCCTCCCATTGACCCTCCTTAATAAAAGCCTTTACTTTAGCGTTTAAAGGCAGATGACTTAAGAGCTGAACTGTAATCTGATTAGAGATTAAGAGACCATTTCCTAACCAATTATCATACCAAAAACTAGCCTTCTCTCCATCCTCTATCTTGTATGAAATTTCAGAACTTAGATTATCCTTTATCTTCAGTAATTGAGATAGAAACTAAGAGTGGGAGGACTTAGGGTTGATAGACCATATGCTTTGACCTTTTAGGACATAGGCATGAAGCCATTTTACCCATAAGGTATTCTCTCCTTGCAGTATATACCAGAACTTCTTCATCAAGAGAGCTTTATTAGACAACTTTATAGAAATAATTCTAAGTCCTCCCTCCCTTTTAGGTCTGCAGACTTCGACCTATTTGACCTTAGCATACCCTTTATTTGAGCCACCTCCTCCCCATAAAAAGTTCCTCATAATCTTTTCTAATGATTTGATTACTCCCCTTGCCAGCACTATATTTGAGGACCAATAGGTGTGTATAGAGTTGACCAACTGTAACCTTCCTCCAAAAGATAGAGCATTTTTGGTCCAAGAGGACAATCTCTTCTGAATTTTTTCAATGAGTGGGTAGCATTCCCAAAACTGAATCCTTCTGAAAGTCATTGGCAGACCTAGATAGCATAGAGGAGTATGTTTCCTTAGCATACTAGATAAAGAAGAAACTAGACCTTCCAAGAAATCTTTACTTTTAGAGAGAATAAAATGGCTTTTGGTATAGTTAACAATGAGGCCAGACATAGAGCTAAATAGGTTCAAAGAAGTTACAAGGTGTTTGATAGAAGCCTCATCAGTTTTAGAAAATAGGAAAAGATCATCTGTAAAGCATAGATTTACCAAAGAAACTTTCTTGCATCGACTATGATATTTGAAACCTGAACCCCTGGAAGTATTATACTTTAATAGAGAAGTTAGAGTTCCCATGCATAATATGAACCAATAGTGAGACATAGGATCTCCTTGTTTGAGTCCTCTATGCCCATGAAAGATTTTTGTAGGAGATCCATTGACCAATATAGCATAAGAAGGGGTAGTAATGCAAGCTTTTACCCATTTAATGAACACCTTCGGAAACCCCATCACTTCTAGTAGCCTCAACATAAAGTTCCATTCTTCACTGTCAAAAGCGTTCTTAAAATCAATCTTGAAAGCACAATTCTTTTGAGGTTTCTTCCTCGAGTAACTTCTAAGCAATTCTTGTACAATGGAAATGTTATCCCCCATTTGTTTGCCCTGTAGGAAAGCGCTTTGATTATCACTAAACAAAGACCCCAAAACATATTTCAAACTATGGCAATAATCTTTGCAACCATTTTATAGATAAAGCTAGAACAAGCAATAGGTCTATAGTCCTCCAAGGTTGTTGGATTGCTTAGTTTAGGGACTAGGCAGAGGTAGGTTTTGTTGATCTCCTTTAAAAAAGTTCCTGAAGAAAAGAACTCTTTAACAATTGCTTTCACCAGAGTACCAATCTCAATCCATGCTTTCTGATAAAAGAAACCATTGAAACCATCAGGTCCAAGAGCTTTTTTAGGATTCATTTGGAAGACTACCCCTTTTATCTCCGAATATTCCACTGTTCTAGTTAATAGAGTCTTCTCTTCATTTAAGAGCCTATTATGAATAATAGAGTCCAAGTACTGAGTATTCACAAATACATTCCGAGAGACATAGAAATCTTTGAAGAAGCTCTCAACTTCTTTCAACAAATCCTCATGCTTACTTAACTTCCTCCCATCTGGTAAAGTAATTTCCTTTATAGAGTTGTAGTTCTCCTTGGCAATAATTGAGCTGAAGAAGAATTTAGTATTCCTGTCTCCTTCTTTAGGCCACTTCACCCTAGCCCTCTTACTCCATAACACTGGCATGATTGTTTAGAGCTTGCAATAGGCAGACGAGGCTAATTTCTCTTGAGAAAAAAGAAGAATATCCCCTGGGTTGTGGGAGATAATATGTTGAAGTTGGGATAGTTTATCTTTGGCTACTGATATAGCCCGAAATGTGCTCTCCCATGTCTAATTCTTTAGATTCTTTAAGGCCTCTCTGATTAGTTTCAACTTCTGGATACGTTGAAATTGAAGGGTTCCATTTACCTTAGCTGTTACTCCTTCCCTCACACAGTTCTGAAATCCCTCTACATTCTCCAAATAGTTGTTAAATCTAAATGGACGGCAACGCTTCACTTTTAGGAACAAGTCCCCTACAAACATTGGGGTATGGTCTCAAAACATTGGGTCTAAGAACGAGGCTTTACTTTTCGGGAAAGTTGTAACCATGCTTAGTTGACCATAACACGATCAAGCTTTTTCCTGAGTGTCCAACCATTAGACTGCTTATTACTCCAAGAGAAAAAAATGTCCAGTAACCTTAAGGTGTAGAACTCCCAATTGATCAACACATTCCATAAAATCGGTAAAGTAATTTCTTAAGGAAAAGTGAACTTCTGCTTCCGTTCTATAAAGTGTAGAATTAAAACCTCCCAAAATGAGCCAAGGACCTGCCACCCTTCTTTGGAACCTTAGTAAACTCTCCCAAAGCTCCTTTCTTTGAAACATATGGTTTAAACCATACAGTACTGATGCAAAAAAGGAAGAATTCTGCTCAACAAAATGTCATTTCATATGCATAACCTGCGTCTCCACTTCCAACACCTCAATATCTACTATTCGAGGATCAAACCCAATAATAATTCTGTCAAAAACATGAGCTTGAAGATTAGTGTGGAACTGCCACTTATTTCCTAGGTTTTTAAGATTCTTGAGATTCTCCAATCTAACTTTTTCTTCCAAAATGACAAAAATCGAAATGTTTTCCTTAGCCAAAAAAATATTCAAAATGTTGCAGCATTTACTGACTTAGATCAAGAAATCCAGCCAAAGCAGCATTTTGTAACAAGCACTATAAAAGAAGTTTCTAAGGAAGGCAAGTTAGTGGTTTTGGAGGGAGAAAAAGGGGATGATATGGAGGCAACCTCTATAGAAGAGAGAAAGAATGTAGCACAATTTATTAGGTTAAAAGGAGGAAGGGTAGTAGGAGCAAAGGGCAAAGCTCCAAACCCATCATATCATGATAGTAGTCTGGCATGTCAGAGGCCTTAATTACCCCAAAAACTCTTGGGCTTAGTTTCCAACTCCTCGTTACCAACTTTATCCATCTAATTTTTGTCAGTTAAGATTGGCTCTTCTTGTGTCCCATTTTGGCATATTTCTTGCACATCAGTTCCTTCATTATCACATAGATCTAAACCCATTAACTCCTTATAGCTCCCTTCCTTAAAACCTTTTCTCTGTTGGTACCCATCTTTTCCCTTGTAGCTTCAAGGAATGCTTCCAATGATAATCCACCGTGACATTATCTTCATATAACTAACCATTAAAGCCTAACCTCAAGATGGGGATATGTTCTAGCAAATTCTTAGAAATATCCATAGTAATACATAACCGAGCATAGCCTAGCCTTTTCCTTTTTGTTGTGTTCTCATCCATGCATAATGGTTGCCCCAAATAGCTTGCTATCATACTAAGACTTTTGTTAGTCCAATATTCCAATTGAACATTATACAAATTAACCCACAAAGGTGCTGACTTTAGCTTTTCTACTTCAAGTTAGAATCCTGGCTGCCAACTTTGGAGAAACAGAGGAAGATTCATCACATGCCAAGGACGTTCTTCCAAGACTCTAACTGCCTGCACTTTAGGGGGAAAGGTAAATAATGCTAAGTTTTTATCTACTAGCAGTACCTCTAACAGACCTTTATTCTTCCAATTATTGGTTGCCCATTTTTGCAGCATCCGAAAAGGAGGTCTTCTCTCCAAGAAGAATCCCACCAGAGAGGACTCTCATGAACGTGCACCTTCTTGTAAAGCTTCCACATCAGGCGTAACAATGAATCTACCTTGGTCTTTTTTCGGTGGGGAGTAATGGAGGGCAGTGTCACCATCATCAGCTATCACTTGCTTCTAACTCTTCTTGAAATCTAAGGAAGAGGAGGAACCCTTTTCAAGGAGCTTGGGGGCAGCAAAAGTTTGGGAGGGTAGCAGTGAAAATTCAGTAGGTGAAGCTGAACAAAGAAAAAGGACAGACATAATTGACAGGCAAGAGAATAGGAAGACAGAGCAGTGTCAGAAAAAGATTTTTGAAAAGTAGTTACCAAAAGAGGGAAAATAGTCAACCAGAATAACAAAAATACCCCAACAGTTAGAAGGGTAGAACATATGTTTATTGAGAAGGAGGAGGGTGAAAGAAGAGGAGGAGGGGGAGTTAAGGACTAGGTTGAAGAATGATTGAGAGCTTAAATGAAAAGGAGAGAATGGGTTTGAGTAGTGAAGTTTCTAAATGTAAATTGGGAGCTGGAGAAGAAGCAAAAGTTAGAGGATTGAGAAGAAACAGAAAAGTAAGCGCAAGGTTGGAGATTTGTGAGAGTTAAAGCAGGAAAAAGATAAAGTTTTGAGAAAACATAAATGTAAACACAAGGTTGGAGATTTGTGAGAGTTAAAGTAGGTAAAAGAGAGGCAGATTAACCATAGCTGGTAAGTTGAAAAGGATGAGGCAAGGAGAGCACTGGCCACTTCTATACTCTCTTGAACAGTCTTTTTTTTTTTCATCATTGGAATCATATTTTTGCAGACAGTGGCATCAAATTTTTACATCTTTTTAGTACTGAACACCCTTTTTCCCATTGTACTTTACTTTCTTTCTAAGCATGTCTGGCATTCTTAAGCTATAAGGTAGATAATGGAAAGGTGCTAATTGCTAAAGCTCCGAGTGTTGCAGCCTGGAACACATGACTTGTCTAAATACATGACCATTTATAATCAAAGATAAGCAAATAAAGATGACATACAAGTTTATTCAAGAGAGTGTAGAACTAATATAAAGTCATAATTTACTAATTTCAACTCCTAGTAATAACACTACCAAGCCATCCTAGAATAAAATGCGATCAGCTAACCGATCTTTATACCCCACAAATTCCTCATATTGCATCCTTGAGATCAGCACTGTCCCATTATCTAAGACCAATCCACCGACCTCACCAAGGGCCTGTTAATGTCCTTCTCAAGCCTAGTCTTTTAGCACTCCAGGCCCGATTTGTCTCCTTGAACTGCAAAAACAAAAAAAGGATAATCAGCATCTAAAAATTTCCAGACAACTGATCAGAAAGCAACTTTCCAAATACCAGAATAATAAACAAAGAACAGAAATCACACAGTTGAATTCTCACTTTAACACATTTTAAACAAGGATCAAATTAATTCCCAATATTCAGATATATTTGAGGAGGTTGAACCTTTAATATCCTTTAAAATGGATGAGTACAGAAAGAAGATAACGCAGTTCACCAAATCCTCAATGGTTAGAACCAAGTGACTCCATCTTGCAAATTGCTGTGAAGGGTGCTTATTGTTCTATTTCAATTCCTTCATGATTTTTGTGATAAGTTTCAAGGAACACTGATAGAAATGGAAACAGTCATCAAGTGAAACTTTCAGGGAGTCATTAAAAATTCCATTAGCATGTCTTGCACATCCTGTACCCTTATCATTGCATGTTCTTAAGATTTAGACTAATAAAGCATTTATGCTTAATTTATAGAGCATAAAATGGTCATCATTATCATGTCATTTAAGCTTTCACCAGAATAAAAGAAGGAAGCCACACCTGATTGTTCTGTATTTCCATTGCTGCCTGCAACAGCAAAAGTTACATCAAGGAAGGTTGATAACCCAACTTTTGTATGGATTCCAGATTAACAAGGCGTACCTGTTTTCTCTGCAATTCTCTGTTCAGTTCTTTAAGTTTTGCAATCTCTGCTTCCAGTTCCATGGTATATGCCTGCATGATTAACCAAAAAAAAAAAAAACTTAACAAAAACATTGTTGTAAAGATCTTCTCACTTTGCTGACAAGTTTGAGATATAAATATAGAAATAAGAGTTGTTTCTGCAACCTTGAACTGAACAACAGTTAATGCACCAAAACTAGAACACAAGCCTATGGACAAGTTTCTTAAGTAATAGACTACAATCTCTTAAAACATCTAATTAAATATTTATATAATAATAATAATTTTGCATCCATTTTCCTTGCAGAAAAATTCCTTCCAACCAGGTAGTATTAAAATTGATTGCTTTAAATTCATCTGTTGGTGGCTAATGCAAGCTTAATAACTTGATCATGGTTAGCACCTAGGCTTTTTGCATTTTGTCTAACACTATTTCTTTCGCTTCTGCAATTATTCCGAAAAGACTCGAAGTCAACCTATCTTTCGAACAATTTAATGAAATAAAAAACTGAAAGCACAAACAAAAAGACATGTTTCCAGAGTGATATAGCTCTGCACCTATAGCTATATTGATGTAATGCTTACCCAAAAGACTCCCATCATAAACCATTAAAGAGTCACTTGTGGCAGGTTTCTCAAATCCATTTAACAGTATTCTATAAAACCCCAAAAAAGGGAACTTCCATCCACATTAGTGCATCATATGTTCATCAGACACACATAAAAGTAAAAGAGAGGACCTTTTAATTACATTACAGTAAATTTAACCCTTACTGTGCACAGAGTAGCTCAATCAAGAAATTCACCTGCTTGCGAGCCCGTGACCTAGCAGCCGACTCTCTATTTTTTATCATTCTTCTCTGTCTTCTCTCAACTACCTTCTCCAAAGCTGTATTGGGTTTTCTTCCTCTAGGAAACACATAAGGAACTGGTGATAGCGAGGATGTATCTTCATTACTCTTTACAGTGACGTCGGGTGATATCTGATTTGCAGGAGATCTTGTCGCAGCTGAACTTCCTAAACTGACCGGGTTCAGTCCTCCACCTTGAACTAACTTATTGTTGATAGACGTGTGCATACCCACAACTGAATCTTTCGGACTTCCAATCTGAGTATTATGAATTGAATGCATAGGGGATGTAAATGCAATAGTGGTTGGCTTGGGAAAGAGTGGTAGTCGTTGGGACTGGGGATGTTGTTGATGGGAATTCTGCAGCGGTTGAGATGATTTGATTGCTCCGGCATTCAGTCCTAAACTAGGAGGCTGATGAGCGAGTAAGTTATTGTTATTGGCCGATGCTTGAGCACCTACAATCCCATTCATTTGATTTGGCTGCTGAAACCCAAGAGCTAAACTTGGGTCATTACTATAGTTAAACCGGGATAATTCACACAAAAATCCAGTATCATTTGCATTTCCAATTTGTTGATCCTCCCTCACTACTCCAGCCCTTGCCAAGAACTCTTCCAAAGTCATTTCTCCTAATGTCTGTTGTCCCTGTGGCAGATTTGGTACTACACTACCACTTCCATCTTTAAAGGTAGCACTAGTATCCTTGATCAAGTCTCTCCACACCTCATCAACAGTCTTTTGACTTATTGTTCTGGGCAAAGTCAATGATCCTTGTCTTTGCAAATTTCCAACAGGAACACTTCCTTCTCCAACACCAATAGAACTTGTCATGGCCTGAGTCTCTTCAGCGGCGCATATGTTCTTCAACAGTTCATCCATGTTCATTGACCCAAAATCCTTCCCAGGCCCTCCTCCCCAAGTGTTCTGGAACTCTTCAAAGGTCAAGGAATATACTGAAGGCTGCCGAACTAGCAGGGGATTTCCTGGAGGCTTTGCATCACCGCTTTCTCCAGGCGGAGTATTACCAAAGTTCTTGAAGTTCAAATGAGACTCCATTTCCAAAAATTTTCAAGCAGTTAAAACAGCAGGACCAATCAAGCAGCGTTAGAACTTCACCCGTTTGAAGTGGATCAAACTGGAATCTCGTTCCTCTAAGCTTCTTCTACAAAATGATATCCAAACATCCGTTAAAGTCGTAAAGGGGGGAGTGACACCAAACTAAATTTGGAGACCAAGTTTACAGCCATAAATTTATAAACTGCATACAAACCATTGATAATCGCAACAACAGCAACATGACTCAGTTGTTGCTGACTCAGTTGTTGCTTGTAAGAGTTACAAACGTCAGAAGTTCTCATTTCAAACATATAAAAGAACGAACCAAGAACACTATAAACGATTTCAAGTTTTCACGTCAACTACAATTTTCAGGAGAAAAAAGAACAAGTACTGGCATACAATTAGCAATAGTTGGACTAAACCGAAGTATGATAAACTTCCAGATAGGATTTCATAACAAACAGCGTCACGGCCTCAGAATTGCGAAATCCATGGAAGATCCAAATTTCAACGGAGGTCCCTAAAGTTCAGTGAAGAACCAAGTTATATGGCTCCAAAATTCAAGTATGCAGAATCTCGTATAGCATCCCATGTCAATTAAAATATACACAACAGACTCAATACTCTTAAGAATCGAAAAAGTAAGAAGAAAACATTAACAGCAAGCCAAGTTAAGGATCGAGACTTGATTTGCATCACTCTAAAATACTTCAAAGTGCACTAAATTACAAGGTTAGAATATAAAGAAACAAAAGGCCCATCCAACTAGCTAACTGACGCGGGTCAAATTAAAGTAAGGTTCTTTCTTTTATATTCCAGATCCAAAAATTCGATCACCGCTACAAAATCAAACCACAAATTTCATGCTTTCACTTCCATCTCCTCATCTCCGTCCCATCACCAAAAGTCAAACTTTCACCCCACAGAATCACTAGTTTAAACGAACCCATCTTCCAAATCAAAAACAACATCTAAACCCTGCAACTTTAAGCAGAAAAGTGAACGAAAAGAAAAGCTAAAATCCAACTTCAAACCCATTTTCATCACTCAGTTTAAGTTCCCACAAACCCAAGAAAAGGATCTAGTAAACCAATCAACTGTTCAAATTCTAAACTTTGTTACAACCCAATTTCCAACAAGTAATTTCAGCGGGAAAAGATGCAAACTTTATTGCAATAAAAGATCATAAAAGGGAAGAAGTAATAATATAAAAATGAAAATAGAACAGTAATAATAAAAAAGACGGACTAGGGAAAGGGGGAGAGAGAGGGGGGGACAGAGAGAGGGCGGGAGGCATAAAAGCTTGGATTACTTTTGCTCACCTCTTATTTTCCAACAAAAATTTATAAAAAAAAGTTTGGATTTTTTGGCGTGAAAAAATAAAAATAGGGGATGAGAAATTGAGAAGAGAGAGAGAGAGAAGAGGAGAGCAGGGGAAGAGTGTGTCGTTTCTCTGAGTCGCCAGGTGTCTATTGCCAGCATTTAAGGGGCTTCCAATTTCAAGTCTCTTTCATATTTTTCTAAATTTTTTAATTGTATTCTCACTAAAATATTGTCCTAACAATGCACGTCTGGTAACGTGGACCAATCATGAATGAGATGAAACTTGATGTGACTTGGGGCCAATGAACAAGAGCAACGTGGGACAATGACGACCGTGGAGTTGAGCTTTCCGACACGGGCATTGGATGGTGACTTGTTTCCGTTGGATCGGTTGGTACTGGGAATAGTAGGATAAAATTGCGTGAGGTGCGTCTGTTTGATGGTACTTGATGTTAGCCGTAGGGTTTGGATTTGTGTTGCTGGACCACAAATGGTTGGTAAGTGCGGATACCATGCTATATTGATTCCTAAAGATCATTAAAACTTAGAAAAGGGTGTGGTTGAGTGGCAGGGACTCATCCATCTTTAATCAAAGGTAAGAGTTTGATTCTTGATTTTGGGTATGAAGCAGCCTTAAATTTTTGGGTCAACTGTCCCACCCTGTGAGTTACCTACAAACCAATGAGGGAATTAGTCACTAGATCCATCAATAAATACTCTGTTCTAAGAAAAAAAAAAATCCAATGTCCTTATCCAGAGGAGACGAGTAATCTCCAACATTCCAGCTCCATCACTGATAGACTAGTGTGGCTTCGTTCACCACGTGGCACACTTTTGATTCCACCACCATTACAATGCTATATCATGGCAACAAAGGACAATGTCCCACTTACCATTTTTGGTACTCTCAGTCTGAGCTTCTTCAAAGTGAGTGATGAGTGGGACTACAGCACTGGTACATCTTCATGGGGACTATTTAAAATGCTTTTCAAAAACCACGACTTATAAAGTGTCATGATGACTGACATTACTAATTTAAAAGACAATGCTAGTTATGTGTTTTGTATTTTATTCATGAAGGAGTGAATGATGAAGTGTTTGAGAAGATTACGAAAGTAACTATGCCAAAGCAAGCCTGAATACCTTATTGACATCGTACAAAGGTGTGAAAAAAGTTAGGACGGTATAACTTTAAACCTTGAGACATCAATATGGACTTTTGCAAATAGATTCATTTGAGATTATGGCTAATTATGTAAGTAGATTTTTTTACTTTGAAAAATCAAATGAAAATAGATAAGTATAAAGAGCAAGTTAAAATGGAGGAAATCTTGGGTTGCTGGGCTCAAATTTGAGCATGACGAGGTAATTATTAAAGAAGTTCTTAATCTAATATGGTAACTATGGACAAGGTATATACGGAGTGGTACGAACGTTTTGTACCGGTTGAAATCTGGTATCGGTATTGGTACAAACATATCAGTCAAAAATTTTGGTCGGTTTCGGCCGTTTTCGGTCGGTACCGGCTGGAACCATAGATACTGGAAAATTATGGTAATTCTAAAATTCCTAGGGACCTGTTTGCAAATAAAAAAAATTTTACACCCCCCCTAACCCGACCCGACCTTCGTCCTCCCGCCTCACTCTCTTCTCTCTTCTCGCTGTCGTCCGTCCGTCTCCGCCGCTCACCGCCGCCTGATCCTTACCGTCCGTCTCTCTCCTGCCGCGTCGCCGCTCCTCCCTGGTCTAGATCTGGACTCTGTTACTTCCATTGACAAGTAACAGAGAGTTCAAAAGCACAAAACTTTCAAAGAAAAACCAGCAAGAAGCAATGAAAGTTCGAGGAAAGAACAAAGCGTTTTTGGTTCGAAAGACGATTATGAAATGAAAAAATAAAGAAGCAGAGAAATAGATGACATAACAGTTTCAAGTGAAATAATTGTTCTCAAAAGTTGAGTATACGGTAAGAAAGCAAGATATGTTTATGGGATTTGGTAAAGGCTTTTTTTGGAAAGAGTGAAAGACACGAGAAAAGAGGAAAAAGTAACGAATGGTTAAAAAAATTGATTAAATTATGTATATATATATATATATAACTAACAAAAAGATGATACCTAAGAGAAGTTATGTAATATACATAAAGTATATAAACATAATTTAAATTTTGAATATTAAATTAAGACTTTTAAAGAATATTAAATTATAATAAATTTATTTACTTTTTTTAAAATTAATATTTATATGTTATGTTCCAGACCTTTGTATTAAAAAAGATAAATATTAAATTAATTAGTAAGTTAATTTATTTTTAACAAATATTAAAATAACTAATTAATTAATAAGTTAATTTATTTCTAATAATAAGAGTTATTATTTATTAACTAAATTGAAAAAACCAAAAAATTGATTATTAAAAGTTTTAATTTTCATTTACTATATATTAATTTTATAATAATTTCATATAAATTAAATCTTTAAAGCTTAAATTTTTATTTTGAAAAATAATTGTATGAACATACTAAATAAATATTATTTATATGACAATCTAATTTCGTTATTAAATTTTAATCAAACTAATTAATTTTGATTTTAAATTATTAATTTAAAAATGAACATCACACATAGAGTAAATAAATATTATTTATATGACGATATAATTCAGCTATTAAATTTTAATCAAACTAATTAATCTTGACTTTAAATTAATAATTTAATTAATGTAGATTCGATATAAGAGATTAAGAGTTAAATTGAGTTATCATGTTATTGATGTTTGATTAGTTTGTGCATAATGTTCATATCATGTATGTTTCATTATTATTTTTAATCAAAGTCTCAGAGAAAGAATTGACCAATTCATAACTTAAAATTTAGTTCTGATTGAACTATGTAACTCCAACTTAAACTTAATTATATTTTGATAAGTCTGAAAATAACTATTCATTAGTATGCAAAATGGCATTATTTTGTTATATACATAAAATGAAGTCATTTTATATATAAAAGAAGTTCGGTCCAAGTCGCGAAGTCCACACTCGACTTAAAATTTAAAAAAAGCTCTAACTAAAGCCCAACATAATAAAAAAAAAGGATATGAACTTGATACAAAGTTTAAATTCAAGATAAATGGAAACTTGACCGGTTAAAATCAATGATTATAAAATTGATTTGATTTGATCGGTTCAACTATAAACATTTTGAATCATCTTGCTTTTTAGTTTGCTTTTTAATTTTTTTACTGGATTTATTTTAATAATTTTTATTGTTAAAAATAAACTAATTTATTAATTAATCAATCAATTTTCATAAACTAAAATTTAAAAAATTTCATTTAACAAAATTTTCAATTAAACATCAAATTCTTTTATGGATAAGAACAGTCTCATTCAATTATATTTTAAATTCTTGTATTTTATTCAATATTTAATCAATCTTATAAAGATCTAATACTGGATGAATCTTTTAGGTAGGTAAATAATTAATTGACTATAAAAGTTAAAAGATGTTGAACTTTAATGGAATGGTACTTTGTATTATTCTTAATTTTATAATTATATGATGATGATTGTCTTTGTTTATATTAATTGTGGTTATTATTTAT
>JANKOD010000193.1:28179797-28189869 GCA_026284645.1 Erythroxylum acuminatum | reverse complement strand
AAATATTATTTAGCATAAATAATTTTATTATAAAATAAAATATAGTTAAAATTAATAAAAGTGCTTTTTATTTTTATATTACCAAACAGTCTACTGTATGAAGCTCTTGTTAAAAAGCTATTTTTTTAATTGACAGCCAAACAGTCAACTGGCTTTTTAAAAAAGCTCTTCTCAGAAAACTCTACTGACAAAAGCTCTACTGATAAAAGCTCAACCAAACGGGCCCTAAGTTGAAGCTCCTAACACAAATGAGTAAATTGCACCAGCTCCTTCTACACCACACATTTTTATAGTTTCTGAAAGGTCACAAAGATAAAGACAACCTCTTATCATTTTATAAGATTATGATGTATCTCCTGATGAAGCCTTGATGATGATAGAAATGTGTTGCATTTTTTAATATACATAGGTTATGAACCTATTACCTTTGAAGAATTTATTTAATTTCCTAAGTAGTTAAAAGTTATTATAGAGGAAATAAGGTCAATTGAAAAGAACAACACATGGTAGCTTACTGACATTTTAAAAGGTCATAGATCCATTGATGTAAAGTGGCATTTCAAGAATAAAATGAACGCAAGTCGAGGGTTACACTAACTAATGTCTGCCCTATTGATATTCACATTTCTAAAAGACAAAAGACTGAGAATATTATTAAGGTTATGCTTGAAGCAAAGATCATAAGGTATAGTGTTAGTATACTCCATAAATGCTTAATAGATGATATTTTTATTCTCATATTTAGTGTTTTTCTTGCTTGTTTGTTTGAGAGTATTATATTTTTTTGGTACTTATTTAATCCTTAGTGTGTTTTTAGGTTTTAATTGCTTTCATAGATCGAAAAGAGAGAAATTTGGGTTCAATTGGGTAGAAAAATAAAGAAGTGAAGATATATTTAAGGACAAGCTTATACTGATGAAGGACACGACCTTATAAGTAATTACACAACCACATAAAGGAACGTGTAAATCTCTATAAGCATGTACGGTTTCAAAGATGTTTTGTCTGTGTAAAGATGGGCACACTTGTGTAAGTGATGGGTATGACCATGTCCACTGCCATGTAAACTTATAAGAATGTGTTTATGTATGATTTTTAAAGGAGATTGAGAGACATGGTCATGCACATGGCAGTGTAGTTGATCATATGCACTCTAGAAATCCTGATAACAAAATATGAAAGGCAATATGAAGGCTAATTAAAGAGGGTCGATGTTTTAGAGCTAAAGTGAGAGTTTTGACATAATTCTAAACCTAAAAGCAACAAAGAAGCAGAGATTGATCAGAGATCTGATAGAGAATCTCCTTCATCAAATTTTTAGAAGATTGTATTAGGGAAAAGGGGATATACAATGAATTCTCTTATTTTTAATTCTTTCTCTAATTCTTTGGTTATGTTTTCTATTATTATGAACTAAATTTGTTTAGTGCCTAGGTAGGATGAACCTTGGGATGAACATTGTGATTTAATTCTTTATTTAATGTAATATGATTATTGATTCTTTGAGATTTAATTATGTGTTTTGATTAGTTCTTGAATTAATTTGTTCGGAATATTGATTGATGTATGATTTCATGCAATTGAGATAGAGCAATTATTTTGTATAAATCGGTCTATCATAAGTTCATAACTAAAAGGAGTTGCATGCAAACCTAAAAATAGGTCAACATAAATCATTTGAATTAGGGTTAAACTTAATAGTGAACTTTACAAATCGATAAATGTAATCTTAGGGGTTAAAACTATAAAAACAGTTCAACTAATCGGTCAAGGATTAGGTGTTGATATTCTAGACCAAAGATATTAACAAAAGATAGAAATTTTCACAATGCAATGATATTTTATTAAATTTGCATGATAAAGAGTTAATAACTTAAGAAGTCTTAAGGATATCACTTTATTTCAATAGCAATTATAATTAATATCCTCATTTAAAACAATCGTTTTATAATTTTATTGTCTTTGTAATATAAGGTAGCAATTTATTATTATCACTTCTTAATATTATCAAAGGCAGTAAAATATTCATTATACTAATTTTAAGCAACACATTGTAAAATTGTTACAAACATATTGTTGCTTAAAGCTCCTGTGCATAGTGTCATGTCTTCTATCTCTTCTTCATATTCTATACGCTTCTTCATCTTGAAGTACTTCTTCCTTGACTTCATCATCTTAAATACTTGCCCTTAATTTATGTGGACTAAGTAAGGTCATTGGTTGATGAAGATGTTGGTAGTAGTACCAATGATGGAAGAGAGAGTGGTAGAACCTGGTTTGGATTGTGAAGAAAACATTGTTTGAATAGGATTTTCAATTATACTATACTTATTTTCATCTTTTGCTCAAATTTCCTAATTTGACAAAGCATTGACTCTTTAAATTGTTTTCCATATTCATTATGCCCTCTCGTTATGATTCAATTGAATCTCAAATTTTACTGGCTTTTCATATAGGGTTCTTTAATGAATATCATTTTTTAGCCAATTTTTCATTAAAAAGAAAAATTTTTAGATATCTTTTGTGCGAATATAACATGTTTAAGATTTGGTAATTAAAAGACTAATATGTAACCCAAGGGGTGTGGTTGAGTGACAGGGACTCATCCATCCTTAACCAAAGGTTCGGGGTTCGATTCTTGACTTTGGGTATGGAGCAGCCTTAAATCCTTGGGCCAGCTATCCCACCATGTGAGGTGCCTACAAACCAGCGAGGGGATTAGTCACTGGGTCCGCGTCCGCCGGTGAATACTTGGTCTAAGACAAAAAAAAAAAAGAGACTAATATGTAAAAAATTTAAGAAAACAAGAATAAAGAATTAAAAGACTAATACGTAACATTTTCGTCATCTAACATTAGCCATGTCAACAGAAAGTTGAACAGCTGTTTCGGAAGACGAAAATGACTACTCAGGATTCCAAGAAAAAGACTTAGCCTGGAAAATCAGAAAGAAAATCTAGCAGACTTAATCTTATCATTTGATTTGAATTTGAATTTGAGTATATAACAAATTAAATAGCTTGTCTGATCTAATCGGATTAAACATTTAAACTAGTTCATCAATCTTCTTAATTAGTAAATATCTTTAAATATGATTAAAGATAATATTCTTATCCAATAAAGAATTTAAATTTAAATTTAAAAAGTAAAAATTAAATAAAAATAAATTTACAAAGTAAATTAATAAACTTAATCAAAAATATAAACCACTTTAAAATTTTTAGTTGAATTAAAGCCAAACTCAAATCCGAAAAAGAATCAAGTTCGAACCTTAAACAACACCGAAACCTACGGTCTGTCGAAATATATACATGTATCCACGCGAGAATTTGTTATGTAGAGTGTTGAAAGTCTAGAAGCTATAGAGGTTAGCGTAAAACCACCATCCGCCGCCTACGACGACGACGACAACCACAACGACAACGGGACAGGGGTATAAATAAATGATGAGAAAGTCCGGTGATACGCCTAAGTTTCTCAACAATTGGTCTCCTGACGGGGAGAGGGAGAAGACCTGGCTCAGGTTCAAAGGGAACAACAACGCTCGCCGTCTCCGACGCGTCAAGAGCGTGACCGACGTGGATCTGGAGGAGCTGAAGGCGTGCATTGAATTGGGATTCGGGTTTGGCCCGGACTCTCCGGAGCTTAATCCCAAGTTGTCGGATACGTTGCCTGCTTTAGAGTTGTACTGCGCTGTGGAGAGACAGTACAGTAACAGTTTGTCAAGGTCTTCGTCTGAGTCGTCGATTTATTCTCATGGTGATAACGTAAGTACATCATCGATAATTGATCAAGGTAAGGAGTTTTCAGAATTATGTCTTCGGTAAGTTTGAATTGCCGGAGATTCTTCTTCAGTTGCAGTTTGTTACGAACAGTTGTACTTGATGAATGTGGGTGACCACAATATTGCTACAGCAATTTTCAGCTGTTCTGTTGGATTGATCTAATGGTTTTTGTGTTGGTGGTTGGTAGATGATGCTCCGGAGATGGTGAAGACAAAGCTGAGACAGTGGGCACAAGTTGTTGCTTGTTCAGTTCGGCAACTTTCTCGTAGATGAAAAAGCCAATCAATCGAATAGTAACAGTAGAAAATCAGGGTTCTTAGGATGTTGTTCTTGCAAGTTTTTGACATGTGTAGTAACATTGTTGGCTAGATCTGAGAGATTATGTTTATACATGGCGGTATTAGCTAGCTGTTTAATTATAGTATCACATACAAAGAAAAAAGCAGGTTACTCCAAAACTTGTGCAAAACTACCTAATTACAATAGTTAATGTTATCCAAACCGACCTGTTTTATTAAAACCATTTAAAATTGGACTGGATCATAACTAACTTTCTCATTCACAGTTTCTCTCTTCTCCTTCACCAATCATCACGATCCATCGCCGACCCCTTATTTTTAATTTTCTGTATTTTTTCAAAGTGCCCATTAATGGACGACACAACATGGCAATCGTATAAAGTTTTCTACTTTTCTTATATCCCTTTATCAAATTTTCTGTCAAACATTCGGTGCTTGTCATGATGAAAGCATGATGGATAAAGATGAGATTATCAGTAGGGAAAGTGATGAAATTTGTGGGCTCTTTAGACAGTTATCTTTGATTTCCTTATCTTCACATTCGTATAATTGCATATAAACAAATTGTAAGCTGAAGGGATGTTTAAGGAACTTTGCGAGTCAGTTGCAGATAGTCTTGAAGGCAAAAAGTTGGCATCTTTCACAAGAATGTCTTCAACCATTGATTAGTTTTGATTATAGCGTACATATGACATCTATATCCTCTCCCAATAAAAATTATAACAAATTAATTAAAAAGAATACTAAATACTTCCAAAAGTTAGGTTTTTTTTTCATATTTTTACAATTTTTTTGGTTCAATTTTACTCTGTTTGATTGTTTAGTGATTAAAATAACTAATGATTAAAACGACGCCGTTTTAAAAAAAGCTTTAACAAAATATCTGGCTGACATTCGGAAGAGATATTATCGGCAAATGCTGTTACTGGAGCAACTGACACCTGTAAAGCGCAGCCAATGTGGAGGGAGGCTTTTAGTGGCCCCAAAAATATCGTCGTCACTTTCTCTCTCTAAGAGTTCCTCTGTACCGAAGTTGTTTTTTGGAAACTAACGGGAGGAAGGGGCGATCGTCACAGAATGCTATGGCGAAGCCGGATATGGTGGCGGTGGATAAGTGTCAGAGCGAGTTGGCTGCCGCTACTGGTACTACTGCTGTTGATTGTTCTGAAAATTTCTCATTTCGGAATCAGAATGCGGCACCGGTAATCACGTTTTCTCTCTGTTTTCTTGTCTTAATTTGAGGTTAGTTTGTTGGATTTGGTTTTGTGTGGTTGGAAGTTTCCGATTTTAATTTGTGTTTATTGTATTTGGAGTGTATATATAATTTTATGCAAAAGATTGAAGTTTGTTTAGGTGTTTGGATTTATAGCTGCGCAGAAATTATATAGGACGAGCAGTTGCATCGATCGGAAACAAATATAAGATTTCTTTTAGGTAGAAATAGTGAAACAAGGTGGTAACTTATTTCCAAGAAAGGGAAAAAGTTCAAGTTTTTAGTTTTCCAGAGAAGTTGTTATTTGCCTTCTTCATTGACTTATCATATGGAGTTTACTAAAAAAAAAAAGAGAGGCTTAAAGGAATCACGTTGATTAATTATTTATATATACATACAACTCCGTATGTATAAAGAATTTTTTCCCTTTTCAAAGAATGGAAGTCTTATAACTTTTTTGTTTTTAAGAATTCAATTTCTTATTGAGCTGTTATTTGTTTTTGGAATGCTTTGAGCAGGCCAAATGAATAAGGAGCATGTTAATTTAGTCTCTGTTTCTGTCTCTCTGCTTCTGTTTCTATTTTCCGTTTTCTGTTAACTTCTTGTATCTACTAGAATTATGGAATGATCAGAGTCGTTGGAAATTTTTTTGGGATCTGGTTCCTTGGTGAAAAGTTTTCTTTTTCTATGATGCTTGATAATTAGTGTCAAGAAGAAGGCTATCTAGAGTTATTTGGCTAGAGAAATGCAAGAAATTGAAAACAAATTGATTCTTATTAAAAACAAACTGATTCTTTTTCTCTTGGTAAACTACCAATTTTCCTTTTTTATACTTAGATAAGAGGATGAAAACCCTGGCAGATAAAATATGAAATTTGTAGCAACTTTTCAGGCTTCCGTTTCTTGTGTTGTTAATAAGTACTGGGGCTACGTCTTTCTCTTTTTGAGGATTTTTTTGTTTATTGACCAGCTCTTATTCACATCCTAATGTGAGAAACCAGAATTTATGCGGCGTTTCCTATTACCACTTGCCTACCAAATGGGGTGAAAAAAGAAAATGAACTTTTTACCCTACCTGGCTTCTATACTGGATGGTTAACATCAATCCATCCTCTCTTTCAAAATCCTACAGGGGTGTTCTACTTGTTTGCTTATATATTGAAGTTAGCCTCAAATGTTTTACACTCATTAAACCATTATTTTCAATTTTTTCTCCTGTATAACTGTTTAGTTTAATTAAGTCTATGGATAAAAGTGAAAGGAAATGTGCAGTGTGTTGCCTGAAGCGATCTGTCAATGTTCAGAACTTAGAAGTTATCATGAGATTAGTGAAAAATCATGTAATTATTTATTTTCTATAGAATACTTTTTTCGAAGTTAAATAATGAAGTATAAAATTAGTAACATATTTACTTGAGCTCTAATGAGTGGCTCGGTCTAATTTTCCATTTATTCATAAATTGACCACAGGAATCATCGTCAATGTGGACAAATGAGAAGCATAATCTGTATCTTAATTCCTTAGAAGCATCTTTTGTTAATGAATTGCATCATTCCATTTCTCTTCGCGGTTGTCAGTAAGATATCAGATGCAGACCACGTCAATATCAACAGCTGCAACGAGAACATTGTGCTCACCACCTCAGGTTAAGGATTTTAATCTTAGTGTATAGAGACTTCCCTTCCCCTCCCCTCCTTTCCAAAAGCCAGAAGTGGAAGAACGTGAAATGGACTTAAACAAATACCAAAAGAATGAATACTTTTTCTCCTTTTTTTGTTTATTTTCACCTGCATATTCATCTCTATTATTTTTAGATCGTGGGCCTACATGACGGTCACCACAAGAAAGACAAAGTTGAGCCTGTGTTGGAAAGCACATCTGATTATGATATTCTTCAGAGAAGTCCATGGATATGTTATTTTACATCTTTCAAACAACATAATCCAGCATCTCAAGATTCTCAACAATGCATTGACTCTTGTAGAATGGTAAATCATGAAGAAGGGACTTGTGCTGTTGCTGGTGGATTAACAAAAACCTCAAAACTGCAGCCCATATATGTCATCTATATGATCTTATGATTGATGACATCATAGGTAACATTAACATCATATATTATCTCCTAGAATTCAAATGAACTTGTTTTTTTTTTGCTTTAATACGAAATGCTTTGGAGTGTTGAGTACTGGAGAACTGTTTAGGTTGAGTATGTACCGATATGGATTGTTCTACCTCTCAGTCACATATTTGCACTTCTACTTATGTGGTTCATCAATTGCTAAGCATAAAAAGTTCTACTGGAATCTAAATCCTAGTGGAGAGGAGATTTTTAACATCCTCGACTACTGGCAAGGCTCAGACTTTTGGTTTCTTGCAGTTAGACTAGTGGCTGGATGCCTGGATGCTTTATATGGTCAATACGTTCATTCATTTGTTTCTTATTATTGTTTCTACTGAAAGCTTTACTTTCTTACAGACGTTTCAGATCGCAATTTTGTGGATGAAGAAAAAGGAGAGAAATTGTGTTCTGAATCCTTACTCAAAAGGTTAAAGATTGTTCAATCAGATTCTTCAAGTGATGATTGAAAAAAGTGCAATGTGAGTTCTGTAACTACTTCTTCTACTTCAATATATAACAAAGTATACAAAACTCTGTTAAAACTTAAAAGGATACTTGTTCAATTTCTTATGGTCCACTTTTCATTGATTCAATTTTTGTCTTCAGGTTGTGCTGTTTGGGAAGCCTACAATTTATGTTTCAACTGTCAGCCAAGCTTCCGCTGACAGAAAATCAGCTTCCTCAAGAATTGCTAAGGGAAATCTCTGATAGGTCGGTTGACCCAAAATGTGATCTGCTTTCTTAAGAGAGAGCCAATTTTCACTTGGCTCGACTCAAGTGCATCAAAACATTGACTAAGGTTTTCTGCTCCCCTCTATTTGAAGAATCATGTTGAGGTGAACTTGACAGAAATAAAAGCAACTTTCTTGAATATTATACTTTGATTCTCGTAAGGTTCTGGTGCAGATACTTTTGGTAGATACTTGTTGGAAGATTCTTTGGTAAGTACTATAATAAGCGGCATGTTAGGTTACCATGTAAGATTTATTCCTGTTTTCTTGTTCATTTATCCAATTTTGTTCCACTGTCGAACCGTATAATATTTAGAAAATTAAGAAGATTACAAATGGTTGTTTACACTGCTATTGATCCATATTCAAGCTTGTGGCATCTGTGATGGTTTACTGCTCTATCGTTACTGAGTTGAATGCCTATTCTTTGTTAGAAATTTGAGACTCAGATTGTGTTGCTAATGACCACATAATGTAGACAGTTTTCTAATGATATTATCTATTTGTGAATTGCAAAGTCAAGAGTTGTGGATAATCTAGGGGGATCAGAAGTGTAAGTTTATATTGACGCGGAGGAGGAGGAAGCTGACGTGTGCTAAAGCTGGTAGAAATTACAGGTGCTAAAAATAACAGTCGTTATCTTCCATTGGATATCCCCGTTTCCTGCTCCATTTTTGATTTATCTGCACGTTTCTTTGTTTTTCCAGCCCCTTTCAGGAACTTGGAAATAAGCATATCCTCCCGCAGCCCCGCCATCCTTACATCTACATCTCATCACAAATGGCTCCTGCAAAGATTTTTTTTTAATTTCTTTTAAAAATGATAATAACAAAAAGAAAAAACAATATTTCATCTCATTCAACAGTAACAAAAGGCAAAGACTCTCCTTTTCAAATGATACATAAAAAAAAATTCTAAATTTTGTACAAAGAACAAGAAGAAAGCTTTCCTGTACTACAACGAGCCTTCCTCTCAGCCTTGGTTTAGAAGCACTGGGACAAAGTTGGATCCTTTATCCAAATTCCCTGTTAAGTGATTGAGTATGGCATAAACTTTTAACAGAATCTGGATGACACCACAACTAAATCTGGGTTGAAATAATCATGGATTGGATGATTTATTTAGTTCGAAAGTAAACAAACTTTGCAAATCAAATCTGCAAATTTGGAGAAAGTTCTCAAGATCCCTTCCATTAGAAGTTTTTTTTTCCCTGGTTTCCAGTCTTAATACCAAACTTTTTCTTGAAAAGTTTTATATAAATATTAAATCTTTTAAAAATTTTAATTAAATTTCAAACATTTTGAAAATGTAACTTACCAAGTTTAAATTTTTATATAAAAGTGAAATGATAGGAATAAAAGCAAATTTGATTTTAAAAATTAGAATAAATGTATTAAATTTCATTATAAATAAATAAAAAAGTAAGCACTGATATGGCCTAAGTGGCTATTGGCTAAGCTGCTCCACATAGCTTTCCTTTGAGCTAACACATGTGAGTTGTGACTCCGGTCTAGCAGCCAAGTCCACCAACTCCTTTGATTAAAGCTTGATCGTCTCAGACCAAAACAACCAAAGAAAGAGGGGAGTTGAGCATTCACGTGTTCCTATTGGCCAGGGCTACGCTTCTTCCGTTGACTCCTTTTGCAGACTGAACAGACCAATGAGAGACACAAAAGTCTTCCCAATTTTCTACCTCCAACCAAAAAACTCGCCCAAAACATAAGCTGGGTATAGCAACATCCTGTAGGAAAGTGCAAGGACGTTCCCTGTTCTTCCAAACTTAAAAATCAATTAATTGCCATCTTTTATAACAGCTTTTCTTCCTTAAAAAGATCATCTTTAAACAACAGTGGGACTTTCACCCCTTGAAAGTGAGGGGGGGCGGGGGGGAAAAACTAGAGGGGGTTTTACGAAGAACTCGAGAA
>JANKOD010000193.1:28168748-28179697 GCA_026284645.1 Erythroxylum acuminatum | reverse complement strand
TTATGATGTTGTTTAGGATGGAATTGTCGAACAGTCATTTTGTTGTGACCTTTTGACCATTATAGAGACTGAATTTGGCTTTAAGTTCTTCATGAAAGTTGTAGGTTATGTTTTTATCTTTCCATTGATATAAAGTAGGACATTTTTGGATAATGAAATAAAACAATATGATTTTTAGAAGTTCTGGCACTGTTTAGGGTGGCATTTTTTGGACAGCTAACTTGAAATGAAATTTTGACCTTTTTGAGGCTGATATGGTCTGTAGGTTCTTCATGAAAATTGTAGAACTTTTTGTTAGCTTTCCATTGATACCAACCTTGTCAAAATTGAAGTTCTAGGTAAAAAGATATGGATTTTTGAAGTTCAGTTGTTTAAAAAAATTGGAAGCAGCAGCCTCGCGATCGCGAAATGAGCATTGAAGAGCCATTTCGGATCGCAAGCCGGTCGCGATCGCGACCCGGCTCTTTTAGAGCTGCTCATGATCGCGAGCCGCTCACGACCGCAACGAGGCTCCTGGTCTAGAGCCGGCTAGCGAGTCGTCGCGTATGCGACGCAGCTCGCCGGCTCAGCTGGCCTTCTTTCACTATTTTGTTTATAACTTTTCCGTCTAACCTTAGTGCCTGTTTGGTTCAGCTTTTGGAGACTCCAAAAGCACTTTTTTTTCACCGCAAAAGCTATTTTCAGAAGAAAAAAAATGGGTGTTTGGCTGTAAACTTCAAAAGCACTTTTCAAGTAGAAATAACTTTTGAAAAAGCCAAAATACAGCTTTTTCAAAAGCTAAAATTTGGAGCTTTTCAGAAAAGCCCAAATTATAGCTTTTTCGGAAAGCTGTTTTTTATATTAACTCCTACCACTTACGTAAACAAATAGTGTCTGTCTCCTCTTGAGTCTTTCGTAAACAAACTAGAGGGGGTTTTACGAAGAACTCGAGAACGGGAAGAGAGAGTATTGCTTGATGGGTATCTTTTTAAATTCAAGAGGCTCAAGAGCCGTTGAAAATACAGACGGATTGCCCGCATCAGATAGGTCCTCGTCAGTTTCTGTTCCTAAGAGGAAGTGGTCAAATGTTTTGCCAGTTTTTGTTGCTCTCGTGGTTTTGGCAGAGATCCTGTTTCTGGGTCATCTTGATATGGCTAAAAATGCAGCTTTAGTTGATTCATGGGCTGATAGTTGGTTTGATAGATCGCTTCCGTCGCGTGATTGGGGTGTGGGGAGTGAGGATTTGGGAGCTAGATTCGGTCGTCTTCACGACACGCAGAAAAATTTGGGAACAGAGAGCTGCGAGGAATGGTTGGAGAGAGAAGATGCTGTTGTTTATTCCAGGGACTTTGGTAAAGATCCTATCTCGGTCGTTGGCGCCGAGAAGGTCTGTTTCAATTCCATTCTTTTGTTTTAGACTTCCTTTGATGAACGTGAAAAGTTTGACTTTGATCGACTCTATGTTAACTGTTGCTAGTTGCTTGATCCGTGGGTGTTTTTGTTGAATTATTGTGTTGGAATGAGTGAATAGCTTCACTTCTAGAAGGTTAAAATTTTCAGTCTTGATTATGAGATCCTGTGTAGAGCATGGGTTAGTTTTTCTTCTTTATTCATCCAAGCGAACCATCGTCTTCTAATCGAATATAGTTTTGATCGGTGGAGAAGAGGATTATGTAGCCGTCTCTAACAAGATTTGGAGACAAAATGCTCGGTGTTACTTGAATTTATACAATACAGAATATGATATTTCCATGGAATTGATTACCGAGTTATGAGTAATATTTATGTACTTAGTGATAGGTGGGAATTCGAAACGTTCAAAATTTTATGATGTTGAACTGACGGCGAGGGCACTTAGTTAACTGGAAATTTCTTCAGTTGACACTGTTAAAATCTCTCTCCCTGAATTTGTGTGGTCTTTGTCCAAGTGCAACAGAGATACTAAATGCATATTGACCATTAATTTTAAAATAAAGGGATTGGGGTTTCAGTGAAATATATTGGTACCACTCGTACGCTGAAACTAGGATTATAGGCTTCAGGTTGAGAACCATCCTCCACCTTGGAAAATATAGGCTACTCAGTAAAACTTCAAATTCAATTGCTTGGAAGTGCGAGGCAACCATGAATAGATACTGCTTAGCTTGTTGGACCTGCTGTCTTACTAAAACATATGTGTTTTGATGCATTACTCTGTTGTATCTTTTAAGATTTTTTTCCCAGTTTGGATTTTTAAAATTAACTATTTTGAGATTGAATAACAAACTTTTGCTATGAGGTTCACAATATTTTCCATAGCTCACATGCGATTCTCGTCATTATAGGAGTGGAAGACTTGTAATGTGGGGTGTCAATTTGGATTTGGTTCCAGTGGAACTCCTGATGCTGCATTTGGATCACCTCAGCAGTCTGGGACTATGACAGTGCACCGGTCGATGGAATCAGCTCAGTACTATTCAGAGAACAATATTGACATGGCACGACGGTGGGTAAGCACAAACTTATATAGGTATCACATTAATAAAAATATACCATTAAGAACACTCAGGAAATAATAATCAAACCTCTCAGGTTGTTTTTGAAATTTTAAAAGTTATTGCTGCATTTTTTATCACTGTATTGAGGTGAATCATTTGTCCACTTGCATTCCTTCTAGGTTTCTAAGGTGTACCTTGAGAAAAAAATAGATAGTTTATTATCTTCTAACAAGATTTTTTCTATTTGTTAATCAAGTAGAGAGCTTGGTTTTACTAATACGGTTGAGGAGGATGAAAGGGATTGTACTGAACTATCTATGCCATGTTGCCACTTCTTTCAACGAAAAGCTGGAATTCATGACTTGAATACAAAGTTTAAGGATTGAGCTGGTCTTAACAGTAATCAATTGCTAGCCTCAACTAGTAATGGGAAATGTGGTCAATTGCAAATGAGTTGCCACTTTAAACTGAAGAAGAATTGGAATGCCTTGTTTCAACTGTACCCAATTTGAATATAATGTCTGGTATATTTAAATAAAACACAACTGTTTGCATTCTCGTAAAGTTTCATATATTACCAGTTTGAGATACTTATGGAGCTAAATCTTTTTGTTTTTTAATCTATTAGCTTTATGAAAATTAAGAGGATCTTTTTTTTTTTTGTTTCGTTCTTATGAATTAGGAAGGGATATGATATCATAATGACGACCAGTCTCTCATCAGATGTGCCAGTGGGATACTTTTCCTGGGCTGAGTATGATATCATGGCACCAGTGCAACCCAAGACTAAGAAAGCTCTTGCAGCAGCTTTCATTTCCAACTGTGGTGCTCGTAACTTCCGCCTGCAGGCTCTTGATGCACTTGAAAGATCTAACATCAAAATTGATTCTTATGGTGCTTGCCACCGTAACCGTGACGGAAAAGGTGAAACTGCAATGCCATTTTGACATATTTCACGAGTAAAATTATTGTTTTTTGTCATGACATTGTTCCATTGTAGTTCATAAGTTGTCATACGATGTGATTCAAGCATCAACTTTCACTTTTGGCTGTAGATGCTAGGCCTCCGGAACACTCGCCTATCAAATGGTTTCTCTTGCCTTGAAGTTGTTGTACTTGAGGTGGATTGTTGTGCACCTGAGGCTAAAAAGTTGTTACTCATAATATGGAGAAATCTACGAACAGTTAACTAATACATTTTTAGTGAAAGTAGTATTGCAATTTCCAGTGATTCTAATTCTGCTGATGTTGGATTAATTGGGAAATGTTGCATTCACCTATTGTTTGACCACTGATATTGCTAAAAACTCAAAATAAATATAAATTCTAGAAATTAACCATCCCTATGGATATGTCTAAGGTTTTAAAAGTCTAACCGCACAGGCACGTAAAGTTTCCAGGTGGAGTATGTTGTGAACTTCTGTGCCTTTATAGCTTAAGGAGTGCTTTAGGATTAAAGAAACAGAAGATTGCCTGTTGCGGTACGCCCCCCCAAAGAAAGAAGCTGAAGATTCAGTGAGATTCAGGGATCATTTGATTTCCACTACTTTGGGATCCCTGACCAATGAATCATATGTGCTAAGAGATGGACTAAATTTAGGAATTTGTTTCTGGATTTGATTGCATTTGTATGTATTTATTTACTATTCTTTACTAGAATTTATGAGTCATAACTTGTGATCTCTCACATTTTTGCAGTGGACAAAGTAGAAACTCTGAAGCGCTATAAATTTAGTTTGGCTTTTGAGAATTCAAATGAAGAGGACTATGTCACTGAAAAGTTCTTCCAATCTCTTGTTGCTGGTATTGGATCTAAGTTCTCTGCTATTTGTCACTTCTTGTTGTTACTTGTGGATTATGTTCTTTGCTTGAGATATGAAGCATTTGGCAATCTTTTCAGCTTATGAGATTGTTATAAATGATTGATCTCCCTAAATGTAAGATTAGTAGGTAATTTTCTGAGTAAGAAGATAAGATGAAGGGTTGTAGACGCTTATTTGTTATTATCTTAGTTGAGAATTTGGGGAAGCTTTTCGAATGTTGTGCTTATGGTGGTGGCATAAATTAAATTTCTTTCTACAGGAACCATTCCTGTGGTAGTTGGAGCTCCTAACATCCAAGAATTTGCTCCTGCACCTGGGTCAATTTTACATATTAAACATGTAGACGATGTTGAGTCAGTTGCAAAGACCATGAATCATCTTGCTGGAAATCCTGAGGTCTATAACCAGTCTTTAAGGTAGAAATCCATCTCTTGTAAAGTTATACTCCTGTACGTGTGAGTCATATTTATTTTTGAATGCTGATACTCCCTTACATTTATTAACAAGATGGAAGTACGAGGGTCCGTCCGATTCTTTCAAGGCACTTGTGGATATGGCAGCAGTACATTCATCATGCCGGCTTTGCATTCACTTGGCAACTATTATTCAACAAAAAGAAGAAAGTAGCCCAGGGTTTAAGAAACGGCCCTGCAAATGCACCAGAGGCTTAGAGACTGTGTTTCATTTGTATGTACGAGAAAGAGGGAGATTTGAAATGGAGTCCATTTTTTTGAGGTAATCTCATTTGATGCTACAAATGCTCTTTGCTACCAAAAGTTGTCAGATTTCAAAATGTGGTGATTCATGTTACACGTTCTCTAATTTGGTTTCAAATATTAAGTCTTTAATAGTTAGATTCTGTTCCATTACAATTTGGTTTAGTATGTAAGCAGTTATGGTTCATGATCTCACTTCAGGTTGCACGTGAAAGCTGAAACTTGAGTGCTTCTTCTAGCCCTTTTTCATTGAAGCGTTGTTGAATTGTCAAATGCAGGTCTGGGAATCTTACAGTCAAGACGCTAGAGCATGAAGTGCTTAACAAGTTCAAGTCCATGAAACACATACCAATTTGGAAGGAGGAAAGACCTGAAAGCATAAGAGGAGGAGATGAATTTAAAGTCTACAGGATATACCCTGTAGGAATGACACAGAGGCAAGCATTATATAATTATAAATTCACTGATTTTGATTTGAAGAATCATGTGGAAATCAACCCATGCGCCAAGTTAGAAGTGATATTTGTCTAAAACCATGCTTCTTGTGATTGGAATCTCCATTTCAACGTATTCTGCAAAAGCTAGGAGGGGGCCAACTGCTGGTTCTTTGTGCTTTAGATTTGGATACTGGATAGAGTTCATTTGCCTTTGTTACGGTTTCCTCATTGATGGATGGATGGATGGATGGATGGAAGAATAGGGTTTAAGCCAATTGTTGGGTTGAAGTTCTCAGCTAATTTTGGAAGTAGGGTAGATAGACAACAATTCATCTATGTAAATTGAAATATTCTGATACAACATGAGCCACTTAATGAATGAATGCTTATTTTATTGGTATTTTACTGGAATGAAGGTAAATTGTATTTTATTGATGATGGCTTGAAGATCAGCAGTATTAACAAATTAGAAATGCGTTGTTAAGCTGTCAGAGTTGACTGCAGAAATCAGCGTGTAAATTACCATCTTCACGGTCATGGTTCAACCTGAAGCTTCCTATCCTAGTGCAAGTGGCAACAGAAGTAGATGTCATATCTGAACTAAAGAATTCATGTTTAAGGTATACTTTCGGTAAGGATTACATTTAATATTATTGTCTAGCTTCTATCCTCAATGTCAGTTGTATTTATTTGTAACAATTGGCGTCGGGTGTTGATTATGCCTTCTTTATCATCTGAGGAGGGTTTATCTGTTTCAAGTAAACAATAAATTACAAGTTGGGACAAACCTTGTAATCTTCTCACCTCTTCTGTCCTATCCAAATCATCATCTTTTCACTAGACTCATGGAAGTTACTTAGAACTTGAAGCCCGAGATGAATATCTTCCCTATTCTCTTTAGTACACGAGATGAGAAGAAATAATAAGTTCCTGCCAAAATCCGAACTTAGTTATTGTTTTCATGTGAAGCTCCATACACATTCTTGGGATGATTCTATTTCTAGGACTAAAGTAAACTAAAAACAACAGGAAACAATGTAAGCAAGACAGTAAATATCGGACAATGAAGTGACTAAATCGAGTTGACCAAGGAGTCGAAAGGGTGACTTTCAGGAAAAATAAAAACCGAAACGACTCATGGAGCAAGCAATGGGTCAAAACCATGGTCCTGAAAGCTACAAGCCACATGTTTTTGATGTTCGTTTTGCGGCGGTGGTTTCAGTCTCTGCCTCTTGGCTTCTTTAGAGGGTTAAGTCAATTTGAGCTCCTCATTTCCACTTTGAGATGCGTGACCCAAATGGCATTTCATGTTATCCTGTGTAAAATAGGAAAAAGGGTGTTTTTTATGCTAATATTTTTTAAAATATAAATTCAGATACTCTCAAGTATTGTTGGTACATTAGCAAAGAATATCCAAAGTGTTTCCTTTGATGAACAAACCGACATATTATTCTTGGTTCTGATTGCGTATTAGGATCCAAAAACGATTTTTTCAGAACTTACAACACAGTGTAAATATGTTGTGCCCAATGATCTTTTACCACCAAATCCGGTTGATTTACCGGACAAACTGAAAGTTGTAATGAGAGACCAATCATTCAGTCACGCCTTAAAATTTGGGGACTGATCGCACACAAATGGATGGGTGGGATGTACTGGACAGAGTAGGTATACCATTTTTGGACAGAGGATCTGAAGGGAAAATTTTATTAAGAAAGAACTTCAATATGATGACCCTTGACGCATCCCAAAAGCTGTTCCACAAATCCAAAGAAAACCCCCTCTTCTCCTTCTACGGTCCAATAAAATGCCTTCTCCTCGCTCTTTTTCCACCACCCTTTTATCTATCACCTTCAAAGGTTGCTCCTTTTCTGAGTTATATTTCAAAGTTGTGATCTTTATCACTGCTACTGTCCATCCATCACTATGTCGTCTCTTTCTGTTAGGATTCTTTCACCTCCATTGTTGCAATCTTCCTCTTCTTCAAGGCCAAAAACAAGGCTGTTTGTTGGTCAAACTATGGCTCCGATGAAGGAAGAGGTAGACGCAGGGAGGTTGGAGCCGAAAGTTGAGGAGAGAGATAGTTATTGGGTTTTGAAAGAGAAGTTTAGACAGGGTATCAATCCTCAAGAGAAGGTGAAGTTAGAGAAGGAGCCAATGAAGCTTTTCATGGAAAATGGGATCGAGGAATTAGCTAAGTTGTCAATGGAGGAGATTGATAAAAGTAAGGTTACCAAGGATGATATTGATGTTCGCCTCAAGTGGCTTGGACTCTTTCACAGAAGAAAGCATCATTGTAAGTTTTTATCGATAACATTTGATTGAGCTTTTCCATTGTCTGCCCTTTTTATTTAAGCACTTTTTCCAAAGGGAGAAGAATTTGAACAAAATGTTTAACGTACGTTCTGATTTCAGTCTGGAGCTCAAATGAAAATATCAACCATCTAAGTACCAAGTTCACTTGAGTAGCTAAAATCCATCAGGCCAAATCATTTAGTTGTGATATTTAACGGATTGGCAGTGAAGTTCTTGTCAGATTTGTACGGAATTGAGGAATTAACACTAATTTGTTCTTGTTGTACTTTATTTAATTTTTCATGATCAGATGGTAGATTTATGATGAGACTGAAGCTTCCAAATGGAGTGACAACCAGTGCTCACGCGCGATATTTAGCTAGTGTTATTAAGAAATATGGGAAGGATGGCTGTGCAGATGTGACTACCAGGCAAAACTGGCAAATCCGTGGGGTTGTTCTACCTGATGTGCCAGAAATACTTGAGGGTCTTGCTCAAGTTGGCTTGACAAGCCTGCAGAGTGGGATGGACAATGTGAGAAACCCGGTCGGAAATCCTCTTGCTGGAATTGACCCATATGAGATTGTCGATACACGGCCTTACACCAACTTGCTCTCCCAATTTATCACTGCAAACTCTTGCGGCAATCCTACAGTTAGTAACTTGTAAGTTTATCGGTAACCTTCCCGCATAACACTTTCAGAACAGACAAATTATTATTGTTTACTTGATTGTATATCTGTGTCAGAGAGTCCTCTTAAGAACTTGCCACTGGCAGAGTTGGATAGAAATTTAAAAAGTTGAGATTTGAACGTGAATTCACGGAGATGGTAGGTCCAGAGATTGATACTGTAATTGATATCACACTGGATGTCAGCTGGATTAATTTTCTTGAAGAGGGAATAACAGATGAAATTTTAATCACAGTGGAGATTTCTTTTCGAGTATTTCAACCATTGATTCGATGTTTGCAGACCTAGGAAGTGGAATGTATGTGTTGTGGGCTCCCATGATCTATACGAGCATCCTCACATTAATGATCTTGCTTACATGCCTGCCATGAAGGATGGAAGATTTGGATTCAATTTACTGGTGGGAGGGTTCTTTAGTCCCAAGAGGTGTGCTGAGGCAGTTCCTCTCGATGCATGGGTCTCAGCAGATGATGTGATCCCAGTTTGCAAGGCAATACTTGAGGCCTACAGAGATCTGGGAACCAGAGGGAATAGGCAAAAGACTAGGATGATGTGGCTGATCGATGAACTTGTAAGTGATAGTTCATATTTTTGATGTGAAATTGTTAAGTATGACAAAGGAACATCGAAACATTCAATTTGGTTTGGATGTACCTGTCATAGATATGTTCTTCATTTATGATGTTTCGTTTATTTTGGAACATTTTGAGTTCCTGATTTGCGATGTGTTGTATAATTTTCAGGGCATAGAAGGTTTCAGGTCAGAGGTGATGAAAAGGATGCCACATCAAGAGTTGGAGAGAGCCACATCGGAAGAATTGGTTGAAAAGCAATGGGAAAGGAGGGACTACTTGGGTGTGCATCCTCAGAAGCAAGAGGGTTTTAGCTATGTAGGTCTTCACATTCCTGTTGGTCGTGTCCAAGCAGAGGACATGGAAGAGTTAGGTCGTTTAGCTGACAGATACGGCTCTGGTGAGCTCAGGCTAACTGTTGAGCAGAACATCATAATTCCCAATATTGAAAATGCAAAGGTGGAAGCACTACTTAAAGAGCCATTGCTTAAAGACAGATTCTCACCGGAGCCACCTATTCTGATGAAAGGCTTGGTGGCATGCACTGGCAACCAGTTCTGCGGGCAAGCAATAATAGAAACGAAGGCTAGAGCCGTGAAGGTGACGGAGGAAGTGCAGAGGCTGGTATCGGTGAAGCGAGCGGTAAGAATGCACTGGACAGGCTGTCCTAATACCTGTGGGCAAGTGCAGGTCGCAGACATTGGGTTCATGGGGTGCATGACAAGAGATGAAAATGGCAAGGTTGTGGAAGGAGCAGATGTGTTCTTAGGAGGAAGAATTGGGAGCGAGTCACATCTGGGTGATGTGTATAAAAAGGGTGTTCCTTGCAAGGACTTGGTGCCTTTAGTCGTTGACATTTTAATAAAACACTTCGGCGCTGTCCCTAGAGAGAGGGAAGAAGAAGTGGACGATTAGCGAATTGTATTATTATTATTATTATTTAATTTTAAGGGAAAAGACACATTACATTATGAGTCGAGAGAAACAGAGTCCGGATTGTTGTTTTCTTATTGACTTTAGAGAGTTATAACGAAATCTTAAAAAACCTAATTCTGAATAATTCTTAGGACCTGTTTGGTTGAGCTTTTGTCAGTAGAGCTTTTATGAGAAGAGCCCAGCAATTCCTTACGGAGATCTGAAGTCAAACAGCGTTCTGTTGGATGAAAATATGGAGGTCCATTTAGCTGAGTTTGGCTTCAAGTACTTAACGTAATAAAGCTTAACGTTCGTCTGCGTAACAAACGAACGTAGACCTTCGTCTACGCAGACCCAATACGCAGACGTCGACGTCTGCATACATACCCAATACTAAATATGAATCTAACCTGTGAGTACAGAAGAAAGAGACTAGTGTCTTGGTGTTTTGGCGAGAAACAGAAGAAACAAAAGAAAGAGACGTTCAAGAAAAAGAAACCAAATAGTTGTGAATAGCCTGGAGTCGTAAACGTTATTTACGGAAGTGACGCAAACGTTATTTACGGAAGTGACGCTGAAAAGCTCCAAATTTTAGGGGGTGGTTGTTTGGAGGGTATAAAAAAAAAGATATGGGTATGGAAATAAAACTAATGGTTGGTATGAAGATATGATTGCAGAGGTATCATTTTTATTCCTTAGTTTTAAGGAATACTCCATTCCTCTCATAATCAAGAGGAATGGCAGTGATTCCTACATTTTTTTCGCCAATTTTGCCAACTGTCACCAAGTTCACTCTCTACTAATAACAAATTGTTTTTCTTAAGCTTTTCTCTTATCCATTACATGAGACCCATAAACAATCTACAACAAACATCTGAAACCATTAATTATCCCCGTAATTTTCTTCATTTCTTTTTTCTTCTTCAATTTTTTTTAGTCCATTAAACTCATGCTTTCACGATTGGTATTTGAGGTTTTTCCTCAACTCCTACGACTCTCTCCATGTATAGAAGGAATGGGATTAATTTCTCTCAACACTAATT
>JANKOD010000193.1:28125630-28140269 GCA_026284645.1 Erythroxylum acuminatum | reverse complement strand
AGGGTCCTGCCATAAGAGTGTGGAACGACCATTGCCTATCCTAAATCTGAATTGGGTGCCCAATGTGTCCCTCACATGTAAGAGTTTCCTCCAACTCTAATAACTACTATTGGTAGGTTGTGCATTCCGAAAATGTGTCCTTCTCAAAATGATTGTATGTACCAATTTAACCCACAGAGCCTCTCGATCATTAAACAAAAACCAGATCCTTTTTCCTAACAAGACAAGGTTCCAAGTTGGCAAATGTTTAATCCCTAACCCCCTTCCCGTTTCGGTCTAGTAAGGTCACTCCATTTAACTTTGGATTGAGAGTGGATATCCACTCTCCCGGACCAAAGAAAATTCCTAAGTTTAGCGTCTATATCCTTAAGGACAGACGATGGGAGAATAAAGTGAGAAGCCCAGTACACTTGGAAAGAAGAAAGGACAGATATCACTAATTGTAATCTACCCGCATAAGAGAGGTTCTTATGAGTCCATTTGTTAACTCTCACATCAATCTTGTCCAATAAGGGTAAGCACTCTCTCCTCAATAACCTACCGGTAATGAGAGGGACGCCTAAATACTTAATGGGGAGGGATCCTTTCCTAAGGCCTGACATTAGTTCCATTTGATTGGACAAGTGCTCCATGTCATGAGATAGAAAGAATTGACTCTTGGAAGGATTCATATCCATTCCTGAAAATCTAGAGAAGGATTGTAGACAGTTGAGCAGGGTTTGAGCTGAGCCTATGTCAGCATGACAAAATAAAAGTAGATCATCAGCGAATAAGAGATGAGTGAGTTTAAGGGTCTTACATCTCCAATGGTATTTGAAGGAAGGACTTCTAACTATAGAATCATGCAAGCTCCTGGAAAAAACCTCCATACAGATGATAAAAAGGAAAGACGATAAGGGATCACCTTGTCTCAATCCTGATTGGCCTTTGAAAAATTTGGAAGGAGAGCCATTGATCATAATAGAGTACGAAGGGCATGAGATGCACTCTTGGATCCAAGTGATGAACTTAGGAGGAAGACCTATAGCTTCTAAGGTATTGATAAGGAAATCCCAATGGATAGAATTATAAGCTTTTTGGAGGTCAATTTTGAAAGCACATCGCTTCTGATTAGTGGACAAGTGATAGTTCTTGAAAATTTCTTGAGCTAATAAAATGTTATTGCCAATTCTCTGATCCTTGATGAAGTCACTTTGGTTAGGACTAATAATGTGAGGAAGGATGTCGCGAATCCTATTGGCAATGATCTTGGCTATCACCTTGTAAAGCATGTTACAACAAGAGATAGGTCTATAATCTACTACTGTGGAGGGGTGAGTTGTTTTAGGAATGAGAGTAATAAAGGTGGAATTGATCTCTTTGAGAAGTTTCCCATGTTAGAAGAAATCTTGGATGGCTCTAGTAATATCTCCCCCAATAATGTGCCAAGTTTGTTTGAAGAAAAATCCATTAAACCCATCCGGACCGGGAGCCTTATTAGGGTTGAAAGAATTAAACACCTCTCTAATCTCTTGAGCGGAAACTTCAGCTATAAGAGGTTGAGAAAGGTGGTCAGGCAAGGCTTGAGGAAACAGATTAACCACAAAGTCCTGTGAAGGAGGAAGGGTCTTTTGGCTACCTATAGACTTACGAAAGAAGTCAAAGAACTGGTCTTTTATCTCATCATGCCTAACTATCCTTCTCCCATTACCTACTATGATAGAATGAATGTTATTGCGGTTTCTGTTGGCAATGAGGGATTTATGAAAAAAGGTAGTATTTCGATCCCCTTCCTTTAACCACTTGATCCTAGATGCCTGTTTAAAGAAGGATTCTTGATCGTCTAAAGCTCTAATGAATTCATGAATGGCCTCGGCTTCCTTACCAAGCAACACATTCGACTTAGGCAAATGTCTCAATTGATCTTGAATGATATTGAGATTCTCTTGACAACGCCGGACTCTAGCATTAACATCACCAATTTGGCCAGAATTAAGAGTTTTGAGGGCTTGTTTGACCCGCTTAAGTCTAGTCACTACATAAAACATAGGAGAACCCTGAATAGGCGAGGACCAGGCTTCCTCAACTAACTGTAGAAAGGTTGGTTGAGAGGCAAGAAAATTGGAGAATCTAAAAGGAGAAGCTCGTTTTTGTATGGAATAACCGAATTTGACCTCCACTGGAGAATGATCTGAGATATGTGGAAAATGAATGACACTATAAGAGTTAGGAAAGTTTAAGCTCCAATATGGAGAATTTTGTTGGATAAGGAATCCTTATTTCTATATAGTTGTATTCTCAAAGGGAATAGTATATGGTAAGTGATTCCTCGGGCATCTTATTCTTGGTTGTTTAACTAGTTATTAAAAATGAGAACTCTAATAGAGCCAAATGTCACATATAGAATTAGGAAAGGGGATAAAGCTTTTATGTGTTATGATAACTAGATGGGCTAAGGGGGCACTTATCGATCATCAGGTAGCAGTTGGAGCACTGGCTAGATTTCCTCTATAGTTAAAAGTTGCAAGCTCTTATTACAGAAGGTAATTGGGTGGATCTACTTGGGAATGTGAAAAATCTATTGCCTAACTATGGTCCCAATGTTGCAATTGAGGAAACATATTTCTAACATAATTTACTATTAACTGAGCTCAATGATAGAAAGTCCAGAGAATTGATACAAGGGAAAGGCCTAGATATGAGATGAAGTATGATAGTTTGGAACAAATATCTTAAGCTTAGTACCCGCCTCTAGTTATGGTTAGCTATTCAAAATCACCTAAATATTATGATAGGCTTATATTCTTAAACCACCTGAGGAGTTGTATGTTTTGCAAGATTGATGATGAATTAATAGACCACTTATTCTTTGATTATAGCTATTCCAAGGTATTATAGAGGGCGGATACAAGGTTATGTCACTCGAATATTGATCTGAACTAGCTGCTTGACATTGTTAATTACTAGCGGGAGAAACAATTTCCTAAAGCTGACAAAACAGTGTATATATTAGAAATAGCTTGCATCTTTCAGGAACTACGAAAGGAAAGTAATTGTAGAAGGTTTATGAGTAAGGAAAGGGATAACGAGGCTATACTATTAGTCACCATTTCTAGCATTAGGAAGGAAATTGTAAATTGTAATATTGTAAACAAATGCAATAGCAATTTAGTCAGCTCCAGGAGACTTTGATACTAACTCTTATAACTTGTTGATGTAAGTCATTAATTGTTTGTTTCAATTGGTGGCCTAATCAAAGGGTTCCAACACACCTATTTAAATTTTTGAAGCAATATATTTTTACCTTTACAAAAAAAAATTATGCATGAACCTTCTTTTATGGATCTAATAATGAATCAAATTTTTAGGTATAAAGAGAAAAATAGAAAGTGTTGGATCAAGAAAATTTTGAAGAGTTATAATGCAAGATAGAAAGAATGGTTAAGTTCATTAATACTCTAGTTACATTAAGGGAAAAAGCACTTAAAATTTTTTTCAAGTTCATTAATACTCCAATTACATCTAAGGAAAAAGCATATGATAATTTTTACCCGTAACTGGTGTACACATCCTCCTTAAGTCCAAGATGCCATAATTTGAGAAATATAATACAACTATAGACCCTATGTTGGACCCCGAACTTTCCTATTAAATGAGAAATTGTTGAAAGGAAATAAAAAAGATGGTTTAGGTGCAAGATGGGTTATAGGTGATATGTTGGAAGTTAAAAGCTGGAAAAATGTAATTGAAATATGTTCATTAAGTATGCTTTGGTGTTTTAACCATAACTTTTGCTCTAGTTATCCTAATGAGATGATTCTTGATTCGATTAAATTAGAGAGATAAAGCTACAAATTGTTTGATGAAACTGAGTTTTAATTCGGTCTTGAAGACTATCAATTTTCGGATGGAAGTTGAGCACAGAATATTGTTTTAGTATAAGAACAGTCTGAAAATGTTTGGGGTATAACTTTTAGACTATGGAACCAAATTGAATGATTTTAATGTCATTAGAAAATTGAGACAATGAGGAACATTTTTCTAGAAGGAAGTGTTATCAAATTCATTCAGTTACATGATTAGAAAAAGGTCTTGATTTTGGAGGGAGTTAAGCATGATTTAAATGAATTTTGACCTCATGCTAGATTAATTATTTTGTTTGGAGTTAATTATTATGTTGATGTTGGTAGGATTTTAAAATATGGTTTAGTTGAATTAAGTAGCAAGAGTATATATGTATGAGGGCTTTTTGGGAAGATCACTTAAGCATTTAAGTTACAAGGCTTACAAGGAAGGGTATAAGGGACTTTGTACACTCATTAATGGCAAACTTGAAAATAAAAGGTGTGGTCTTGTTTTTACGAAGGGGCAAAAGGTGGATTAGAAGAGAGAAAGGAGAGAAGCAATGAAAATTAAGAGAGAAAGAAGGAGAGTTTCGGTTTTGAGAGAAAGGAAGGAGGAAGTTAGGGTTTCTTCATTTCTTGATTTTCAAGATGGAATTTGAAGTTTATTCAAGAAGGAAAACGGAAGAGGAGGATTAGAGCTTCCATTAGAGCCAAGAAAATCATTGTTTGGTGGAGATTCAAGGTAAGTTTGATCTTAAGATTTTGGATTTTTGAAAGTTTCTTGGTTCATATAGCTTAAGAAATGTATGGGTTTAAGCTTTCTAAGATTAATTTTAGTGAATATGCATTATGGGTTTCTCAATTGGAATGCCTATTTATTTGGAGATTTTTGTCAATGTTGAAGAAAATCAAGAGGGAGGCAAGAGGAGCAAGAGTAGAGGCTTTTTGAGCAAGGTTTTCAAGCAAGAAAATTAAGGTGGGTTTCATGTTTATAATTGGATAATGAGCCATTATGTTTTCCTTTTAGTCAAGAAAATAAAATGATTTCTCAATTGCTTTATAATTGTGGCATTTGTTGCTTTTGAATGCTTTGCGAAATTGCTATATGTTTCGGTTTATGAAATTTTGATGATGAATTGTGATTGCTACATGAAAGGGTTTTTCAAAAAATTGCATGTTCATAAAAAACAAGTTTCCAAAATTTTGCCATTTGGGCAATCTATTTTCAAGTCATGAATTTCATGTTATGTGGGTTTATGGTAGTCCCTCAAGAACCGTCACGTGCACGTTGACCCAAGAATAGACTTCTCTCGCCTGCCCGCTAGTGGCACGGAGTTCCTTCAAGGACTCCCTCAAGTTTACGGCTACACAGGACCATTATGTGGCAATGTGTAATGCATCATGAATATGGGCCTACCCAAACCATTTCTGATATGCTTATGTGTTTATGATTTGTAACAAGTTTGACGAATTCATGATTTATAATGTTTATGAATTGATTGATAAGTTGTGAATTTGGAAATATGTGTTACATGGATTTCAATTTGAATTTTACAATGGAAATAAATATTTCAATGGTTTTCGCTTGTTTTTTGGTTATAAACTTGTTACCAACGAGCTTTAAGCTCACCCCCTTTTCATTCCCATCTCCAGGTGATGAGCAAGAGATCGAGTGAAAGTGAATCAAGGCATAAATTCGAATTTGCATGTTTTGTTTTGTTTTGGAGTAATTTATGTAAAACAAGGTTGTTGTTGCATTTTGAGCAATTATCATTCAAGTATCTTATGTATCTTAGGGATTTTGCGAATTGATGTATTGTGGCTTGGAATTCATTAAAGCTTTGTAAACACTTATCTTATGATGTTAATGACATATGAATTGTGTATGGATGATGTTAAGTTGAAATTAGGTATGTTTGAAGTCTTTAACTTGAGATGATGAATCTTGAGCATGAACTATTGCTATATATATATAAGTGAGATATTATGGAAAAGAAAGATAGGATTGTTGGTGAATGATGAGATGTTATTGAATATGAGGACTCAAATGAATTGAGATTGAGAATTGAAGAATTCCAATTGGAAGTTGAATGGTTATGCTCATGATATTCCAAGTTTGTATAGTGCAAAATTCCAAGTTTTTTCATGAGAGTAAAAATGTGTATTATGATTTCCAGGGGAAAACTAGATTAATTTAGATTGAATTAGACAAAGTTGTCTACACGGAAGTTGTAATTCGTCTTTATAGCTTTCCATTGTTTCCAACGATATAAAGTATGCGATTTTTGGATATCGTAGATGAGAGATATGATTGTTTGAGGAGATGATGTTGCATATGATGTGTATCCCGAATAATTAGAGCATATAAAGTGATATCGCACTAGAAAGAGTTGATTTTGGCAAGATTATGAGTAAAAGGGATGTTAGGATGGGTTTAGGATTCTTTGGAGGGGTCTTAGAGGGTGAAATTTTAGTTTCACCCAAAGATTACACGGGCTGCCCGTCTAAAATCACACAGGCCGTGTGTTTCCAGCTCAGGAGCACACTTTCACCCGAAAGTCACACGGGCAGCCCGTGTTGGTTTACATGGTCCGTGTTTTTTGACCCTCCAAATGACAGAATTTCACTTTAAAATTGTAGATCTAGAAGTCTTCTTTCAAACCATCCAAAAACGAAGCCAATCGGATACCTGTAGTGAGAGTTATAGCAATTGCGCCAAGGCATATACAATATGAGTAAGGACATGAACATGTTAGATTCGTTTGGCCATAACTTCTTCGTCTGACCTCCGATTGAGGTGATTCTTGAAGCGATAGATTCTTAACACGTTTTCCTATCTCTTCATAAAAATTTGTCTCTTTTGGTGTTGAATTGAAAAAGATTGATGGAAGGAAAATGAGGGATCAGTTGGTAGAGCATAACTTGGTTATGAACATACTTTAGATTTTCAAGCATATCTTGAGCTTTAGTGCTCTGATTGAGATGGTTCTTGCTCTAAAATAAACTAGAGACTAAGAGTTACAATTTTTAAGAAGTCAATTGTGATTATTGTGATTTCATTGTGTAGGCTCGCCTTTGTGGCTTGAGATGTTATGAGAATGATGAGGAACCAATGATGGCTAATGAGGGTACATTGACATAACCCTACAAGGAAACCCGCTCACGCTTTTTGACTTCAGATAGTTGGGCTCCGAGAATGGGGTCCAACATAAAATAACTAAAGGAGCAAGTGCTACAAACCAAAGACTTTAGACTAATTAAAAGACACAAGAATCGAATGAAAAGGTTCAAAAGGCCCATTAAAAAAGAAAGACTTATCTATATAGGGTCCTTTACCTGTATCCTAGTTAACTAAAGTTTTCTATTGATATCAAGTTCAAGGTAAGTTCTAGTAGGGTCATATTATTCTTAATTAGCTCCCCTAAATTCTTCTTAGGTCTTCCTCTCATTCTCTTATATTCTCTAAGTACAACCTCACGCATCTTCTTATTAGGGTGTTAAGATGTTTCCTTTTAACATGTTTGAACCACCTAAATCTTGTCTATCTTGATTTACTATCAATGTTAGTCACTCTTAACTTGTCTCTTACCACTATATTTTTTAATCTTATCTCTCCTTGTAAGGTTGAAAATATAACAAAGCATCCTCATCTCTGTCACCATTAACTTATAACTATACACATAATGGCTGGCCTAATTGCTAACGATATATTTACCTTTTAGCTTGAATGATATTTTCTTATCACATAACACTCTTGAGGCACCCCTCTATTTAAGTTACCTTGATTTTATATGGTAAACTATATTGTCATCTATCCTTTGGAAGATGGATCTAAGGTACTTAAACAATTTTTCGTGATCTAACTTCTGTACCAATATTGATCTCCATATTAGATGCAACCTTGTGACTTAAAAAGTTATACTCTAAATACTCAGTCTTATTCTTGTTTAATTTAAAGCCTTTTGACTCTAGCGTATCCCTCCAAAGTTCTAGCTTGACATTAATAACTTCTTTTATTTCATCTACTAAAATAATGTCATTAGTAAACAACATACACCAAGGAATATCCCTTGGATATTTTTGGTAAGTGCATTCATAACTACTAAAAAATAGCAAAGGGCTCAATAAGAATATTTGATGTAGCCTGATATCGATAGAAAAATATTTTTTTATCTTTTCCTATCATCAGTTTTTTAGTCTTAACACCTTCAAACATATCCCTAATGACTCGTATGTAAGCACCAGGAACTCCCTTAGCTTCTAAAGACCTCCACATGACTTCCCTAAAAATGTTTAAGTTCCTTAGTAACCAAGATACCTATACCATTTTGTTGCCTCGAGCACCCTAAATACTAGAGTTTAAATTCATTAATCTCTTTTGCTTCATCCCCTATTGACTTTGTCTTTTAGATGCATATTATAATATGGATATTATAATTATCTAAAATATCCTCTAATTCCATTAACTTCCTTGTAAGAGTCTCAATGTTCCACAAACTTATCGTTAATTTATCAACATCTTCTCTTCTCCTAACCATAAAACTCATCAAAAGAGTAGCCTTAAAGCTACCATCAAAAGTCAAAGAAGCCACTCATACCCTAACACCTAACACAAGATATATAAGACAAGCACAACAAGGCCCTAAACAATGCTAAGACCACTCGAGCAAAATAAGAAATGGATTTTAAAAATAAAGTTAGATAAAAGGGATAAACTAGCATTAAGCCACAACTACTAGAATAGTTAAAAATAAAAGTCAAATAAGATATAATAATAACAAAATTAGGAAATCAATAGCAAAAATAAAAGTAAAGGGAAAGTAATCAATGGAAATTAAAATAATAATAAAGAATATTGACAGTGAGACTAAGAACATCATAATCCAAGAGGTAATTATACCAATTAGTAAGAATCAGAAAATTCTAATCAATATATAAACCATAATTAATCCCACATAAACCCTAACCCTAACCTACAAAAATAGTCAGACCACCCAATTTTTGAAAATTTTTAACTTATTATTGACAAAATCGATAAAAAACTATAATCAATAATATGGAAGCAAAAGTAGAATATTAAATCTCAAAATAGATACCACAATAAACGGATACAAAAAAATCACAAGCACAAATGATCACAAGCAAATAAAAACTTAGATGGTCAAATTTTGAACTATTAATGGTCACCTCTTACCTGAAACAACACAAGTAGCAAATGAACTTACAAAAGGGAAACCATAAAATGAAGCGAGAAGCGACTTTGATCCAAAACACAAAACGAGCAAAAGACTCCACCTTTGAAGACTTTTTGGCAAATTAAAGTTAACGCTTGGAGAACTAGATCGTAATAATAATAAAAAAGTGAGATTTATCAATAAATTAATACGCAATAGAATTTCCAAAAGAAAATTGCAAAGAACTGACCTTTTATACAAAATGAGTGGAAAATGAGATACAAACACATAGTATATATGTACAAGAAATTCCTTACCAATAGTAATTGCACACAATATAACTCCATGGTAGACCGTAATGAACGAAAAGTGTTGTCAATGGACTAAGGAATGACAATCTCAAGAAATGATGATCAAAGTCCTCTAAGAAGCAAGTGGTAAGCAAATTTGAGTATAACCCTAACTATCAAACTCCCAATCCCAACAAAACTTTGTGGATATAAAATCAATGGAGATGGTAGAGAGCAAAAGTGGGTTTTCTCAAAAACATATCAAAGAATCGAATTGATAAGAAAAAAATGAGGTTACCTCAACTCCATAATTGTGGAATCTTTTATTATCCACTGTCAGAAAATGAAAGATATAAAAAGGTTAAACTAAAAAATGGGGACGTGACTATAATCTGATCTGCCATATCCACTCAAAAACTATTCATGATGAGCTAGGGGTATTACATCTTTGAAGAATATTCGAGAGTGGTCTGAGATTGTTGCCAGGCCCAAGTTTTTAGTCAGAACAAAGGAATTAACAAGCACTCTAAGAGATGTTGATTTCACGTAGGTCATGATCCACTTAACAAAATGATCAAGAATATCTATTGCATCCAAGCAAACTTGCATAAAATTCTAATTGACTGTATCGAAGGCTTTGTAAAAGTCAATTTTCAGTAAGCAACTACTTATTCTCCTCCTAGATAAAAATCTTTCAATATCTCTTGAAGGAGCAAAATGTTGTCACCTATATTCCTGTCCGGAATGAAGGCTCCTTGAGAGGCATCTATAAGTTTCTTAAGAACATTCTTTAATCTTCCAGCTAAGAGCTTGGCTATGACTTTATAGATAGTGTTACAACATGTTATTGGTCTGAAGTCTACCATTCTCAAAAGATGAAGCCTTTTTGGTACTAAAATGATATAGGTGTGGTTTATTTCTTGGAGATTCTTCAAAGAAGAAAAAAACTCCAATACAATTTTTGTAAACAACTCACCATTAGTATCCCAAGTGTGTTGAAAGAACCAAGCTGAAAATCCATCGGGTCTTGATGCTTCAGAGGGGTGTAAGCTAAACACTATTCTCCTGACTTCCTCTTCTGAAAAACCAATGATTCCTTTGACTCTTGTTAAACTGAACATTCCATAATTCTTTTCATGTTGTAGGTGGGTAGCTCATTATGCTATGATCCCATCAGCTGAACAAAAAAACTCCTTGCTAGCTTAAGAAGGTTTTTCCTGATTTGACTATATGTTACCCCTGCTGTCATGTGATTTAAATATTCTATTCTTGTCTCATTTGGAAGTTAGCATAGCGTGGAAGGATTTTGTAGTTAAGTCCACATACCTCAACCAATTAAGTCTTGCTTGTTGCTTGAGAATAGAATTGTGAAAATTCAGAACCTCCTGATATTTGGTAAGCAATTTTAACTCTATGCACCTCAAATTTGAATCATAATGTGAGTTGTAACAATTTTCTTGTGTTAGTTTCATCTTCTCCTTAAGCACAGTGAGATCACGAGAGTTTTTACGTGTGAATCCTTTAAAAGCGACTTTGACAATTTGTAGTTTCTGCATGAGTTGATATGTTTTACGCCCCTTCACTTCTTGTCTCTAGCATCTTCCAATTAATTTCGATAAGCCCTCCATTTGTTTAACTCCATTGTAGAATCTAAATGGAGCACTAAAGTTCCTAGATTCTGATAAGTTTTGAATCAGCGAACAAGAATGATCAGAGAACAGATTTTCTCCAAAATTCACGCAGGATTGTGGAAATTGTTGTACCCATGCTGTGTTCACTAATATGCAAGCTACCTTGTTGCGTATTTGACCAAGTGTAGAGCCAACCAATTGAGCTTAGATCTATCAAATCCATACAACTTAGAAGGTTTATGAGCTCTTTAGTGTCTCTTAGCGTGAATTATCCCCCTTCCACCTCCTTAGAGATGAGCGTACAGTTGAAATCCCCAACTACCAACCAGGGGTTTGAAATGTTGGTTTGAAGTCTACTCAGATCAACCCATAATCTGCTTCTCTGAAATTTAAAGCTAGTCGCATAAATTAAGGTACGATCAAATTTAGTGGACTAACCTCCCAAGTGACAACTAAGATGGATATGTTGGTCACTTTCTTCAATCTTTTGAGCTTCCATCATATCAGAGTTGTAAAAACAAATGATTCTTCCATTATAGTGGCATTGATTGTTAAATAAAGACTTCCATTGATCACCCAAAAAATTCTGGCAGTTATGTAAATGAGGTTCCTTAATTTTTGATCAAGTAGTCCCACAAAATAAGCTTACTTTTCTTTGGCTACCTCCTTTACTATAGCCCTTTTGAGAGGTCATTGAGCCTTCTAGGGTTTCGAATGAGAACTGTCATATTGGGAATTTCCCCTTTGTTGCTATTCTTACCTTTTTTCCTAGTAGATCTTCTTATATATTTTGCTAATTCCCCTTGATAAACAGCTTTCAATTCAGCCTTTTCCTTGTCCGGATTGCTAGAGATTTCAGTATTAAGCTCACCTGGAACATCCTCACTGAACTCAGAACTTCTGGAAATAGCCGCCTAGATTCCCTATTTTGCATTATCCTCATATACTTGTAATCAAATTTCAAATTCACCTTTTAAACATGTTTGTGCTAACACTGACACCTTATTTTGGATATTAGAAATCCAGTGTTATGTTGTACTGCAAACTCACCTATTTGTTCACATCCTCCAGAAGAAAAAACATGATTTCCATGTACGACCTTCACCTCATTACCTTGCAACATATTTGCAGTTTCTATGATAGGAATTATTTTCAATTTATAATTTGATTCTCTAATTCCAGCTTCATTTCCTGCATTTTCCTTTTGTTTGTTCTCCTGCATTAGAGATTCATTTGTTTCGTTCACCCTAGTGACCTCATAGTCTTCATGTTTATTGTCTTTTTCTACTAGTTGGATTTCTTTGAATTTTTGTCTTATGATTTACTCTTGACTACCTGTTTTGAAAACTCTTCCGGTTGGCACCCATTTTTTGGTAGAGCTGTTGGGCTTCTAAGGATAAGAAAGGGTGATCTCCCTTTTAATCAAATAGCCATTTCCTCCAAGGCATATAATTGACAGCAATATGGTAATCTTGAGTTTTCTTAATTTCAATACAAATTTTTGTATATCCAATCCGTTATATATTTGAAGTTTGAGAATCTATACTAAGTGGTTTACCTAGAGAGCTAGAGAGGAAGCTAAGTCCTTCAATAGTCAAGAATTTCAGAGGGAGGCTATCAAAGCACACCCATAAGGGAATGGTGTCAATTTTCCCACTGTCCATTTCCATGCCCAGCCTCCTTCTTTGGATGAATAAGGGTTGATCACCTATTTGCCATGTCCTTTTTCAAGAATATCATTCAATCCACTATCATCTATGGTTCAGTCGGATTCTGCTGAAGTTGACCGTCGTTGCTATGGTCCATGGTCTATGCGATTCTGGCTGTGAGATACCTGCAAAACAGAGGAAGGCACGCCGGGGGTTGGTTCCCGGATGGCCCCTCCGATGCTCAAGTCAGTCTTTTTGTAGGGTTTTTGGATACTGTAAACAGAGAAAAGTAAGGTTGTACTGTCATACCTGAATTACAGTAGAATTATACCTTATATACCTGGGATTGCCGTTAGGTTTAGGTCTTTACATGAGTCGTAGTGTTTGCATGGGAATCTAACACCCGATGGGCCGAACGGGCTGTGATTGTTGGACCGTCGATATCCAGGCCTGGAGCTGGGCCGGGCAAGGCCGGTCCAGCTGACCCGACCAATCTACAAATTTGAATAAAAATGTTCCATCCTCTCTTAACATAATCCTATCTAACCCCTTAGAACCCCATCTAACCCCTTAGAACCCCATCTAACTTTTGCCCATGCATTGACCACTGAAAAGACTGACAAGACTGACCTTTTACTCCAAAAGAACTTGATTAAAGCTGAAGACCATACCTGAGCACCTGCATTAAGGAGTTTGATAAGTGGAGTGATAGCACCTTCACTTACTATCAAATGTTGTAAGTGAAGGTAGTGATATCACATGTAGTTCTTAATAATTCTAAAGAAGACTAATTCAGTGGATGCATACTCCTTTTGACATTTTCTCTAGTGCATCATGTTGGTCCCTTTTTAGGAACATCAATCATATTGTCCCATGGCATAAACTCATATGGTATAATTGTAACTCTTCTCATGCCTTTATCACTTTATGGCTTATTATCAGAAATAGAATTCCTACAGTGGATAGAATAACACACTTCTCTGCTTTGCTGAACTGGTGTACTCTATGCAAGTCATCTATTGAAAATGTTAAACATATTTTCTTTCAATACCAGTACAATCAATACAAATGGACTGCAGTTATAACTTAGTCAATCCACCTTGGTTAGACATTAATGTATGGTGTATCAATGTTCAAATGAAATGTGAAGGGGATTTATGGGTGTTCAGAGTTTTATCTGGCTACTTAGTTGCTAGCATATGGGAAGAGAGAAACAACATGATAATATGTGATTCTTTCAACACCAAAGAAACTTCTTTGTAGGTCTTATGTAGCAGAACCAAACACCATATTTTTGCTTACAAGTTTTCTATGTATCTCAATTGGAAAATCAACTAGCGCTTTTAACTCCTTTGGTGTAGAAGTTTGAAAATAACGTTAAGGAGAGGATAAACCAAAGAAGTAACTTTAATTGCAATTAAAAACTATGAATGTGATTCAATATAAAATGAAGTAAGATAAAAGTTAGTACACTGAAGTTACCTCTTCCAAACTTCTGGACCAAAGTTCCAAGACAAGAGAAGGTGAGACATTAACAATTCCACAACCTTCACGTGAAAGTAGTTAACACCATCTAAATTCTGTTGAAGAGTAAACAAAAAAGAAGATAGAAAGTTTAAACTATATTATCATACCAAAAGAGAGCATGCAATATTATCAAATAATAAGAAGAACTGTACAATCATTCATTAACAAAAAACCATCCAGCTCAATCAAAGTTCACATTGTGATATGTCCCAAAAGAACTGTTCCAACACAAATATTTCATAATATACATATCTAATGTCCTGAGTTCTTGATAGTCAGCAAGAAGGATTGTTTTACAAACACATAATAATTTCAAACGCCATGTGCCCTATAATTGTGTCAACAATCAACGATTACTTTTGAAACCAACATCCAATAGTAAGGTAAAAATGAACTCATGACTAGAATTGCTAATATAATGCTGAAGAAGCAATTACATTTTGTTTATTATAATTTCCATCACATCACAACACTTAAAGGTGATCCAAATATTACCATTCAGCACATCACCACCTTTAAAAACATACAGTCTCCATCTTAGATT
>JANKOD010000193.1:28112846-28125364 GCA_026284645.1 Erythroxylum acuminatum | reverse complement strand
ATTGTTTGTATATATTTTTATATAAATAAATTATTTTTAATATAAATCACATAAAATAAAATAAAATATATTAAATAGTAAATACTAATATTTTTATATAATTAATAATAAAATAATAAACCTCCTGCAACAACTATTTTAATATAAAGGGTATAAAAGTCATTTATTATACATTACATTCCATTCCATTCCATCAATCTTCCAAACAATGTTTCACTACATTACATTATGAACCCTTCCATTCTTCCCAAACATCTTTTTATTATATTACATTCCATTCCATTATAAACCATTTCATTCCTTTCCATTACATTACATTCCATTCCATTCCATTAATTAACATCCAACCAAATAGGGCCTAAATAAACGATGGAAACATGTTATGTTCCATCACCTTCCATCCCAAACAGGCCTAAACAAATCGTTTCAGATCAATAAGGAAAATGATCCATTTTCCCGCCAAATCCAATGCTTTAAATTTGAACCTCTCTGGCTCTCAATCTCTCGAAAGAAGCAAAAGAAAATGCCATGTGTTGAATCCTATGAAGAACTCGACGAAGAAGATATCATATCTTTGTCATCTTCGTCGTCCGACCAGATTGATTCCGTCGAAGAAGACGTAGATCATGATGACCACCGCTCCGACGAGCCTTCTCCGACATCGTCTGATGATGACCGGAAGTCACAGAATGTCGAAGCTCTGGTGAGGTAGCTCCGCATTTGCCCAAATCTAATTAACAAAGTTAGTTTTTCTATTTTATACAGAAGAGGAAAGAAGAATTAGAGCTTTCCCTATTTCAATGCGAGCCGTTGTTAGGGTTTCTGTTTGTTTTTCTTTTAAAACTTTGGGAATTTCGATATTGATTGACCGTGGTATGCGAAACTTCTGTTGAATTATATTGCTGAATCTACTAAAAGGGATAGAGGTTTTTATTCTCAGCTTTTTTTTTTTAGTACATGGCTTTTGTGCTAGTGCTGTCTTTTTTCATGTCTTTAATTTGATTGCTTAGTTGTTAAGAGTTAGTGGCTAGTCAGTATCAACTAAAGTTGTTTGCCTTATAGTTTATACTATGCGCGCCCACACAAGAAAGCCTATGCGCAAAAATTGCCTTAACTAAAGCTGAGTTTTTTTGGAGGGTGATTTATCAGAGGCAACCTCGTTGTGAGGAGACAGTCGTTGCTTCCTCGAGTTCTCACTGTGTCAGAAGGGGCAGCCATTTGTAGAAAGCCCTTTAAACCTCCATGTTCTAATGGCTATAAAGATGGAACTGACCTGCTTGCTCGTCGTCTTTGGGCTCGTAAAAGATTTGTTCCCTGGGGTCTTTCGAGGCCTGTCTCATTGCCAGTACCCCATCAATTAGGTGCACAAGCCTCTGTAGAGAAAGATGTAGGGGATGAAAGTGTGATATTGCCACCTGGGATTGATCCCTTGGTGTTATGGCAGCCTGAAGAATATGAGGATGTTGACAGTAATTCAACAGCAATAGTGGTGGATCCATTGCTTGTTCAATTTCTTCGACCCCATCAAAGGTGCTAATGATATAATGTTCCTAAATTTGATTTTAGCAGAATTGATTTCTTCTTAAAGATGCTGTCTTTAGTGAAACTCTGATTTGAGTAATTTAACTGGTGGATTGTCTTAAAAGATGTAATGGTTCTGACTGTCCTGAGCTAGCCTGAAATGTTTTTACTTGACTCGAAACTTGATTGGACCCAAAGCATTTGACTCGAGTCTGAATCCAAACTCAATTGAGGCGAAGCATTCAACTTCAACATGAGTCCGAATTCCTTTGGACTTCACAAGCTTGGAAGTGATTATTTATGAAAATAGGAAAACAACATTGTTTTGTTACACTTACAAAATGGTGTCGTTTTGTATGTGAAAGAAATTCGAGCTTCGGACTGGGGTCGGACTGTGAATTCATAACCCGAACACAGCCCTAAAAAAGGCTCCATCTTGAGTTCAGTCAAAACCCAAAAAAGACCCAAGTCTGACCCAAATCCCCCTTTTTTTAAAGCCCAGATTTAAAATCTAGTCAACTTAGGTTGATTCCATTGAATTTGGGCTGGTTTCGAGCCATTTTGCAATCTCTGTTTCTGACCAGAAAACAATGTAATTGCTATAATTTTCCTCTGCTTTAATCAAAGGATTCAATGCCAAAGCTGTTGACCTTGTATGCAGAGAAGGTGTGCAGTTCATGTTTGAATGTGTTTCAGGACTATATAGTTCTTCCAGTATTAATGGATGCATTCTGGCTGATGATATGGGGTAAATATTTCACTCTTCTAAGGCTTTTCACCCCAATATGTGTTTTTAACTTTCTTTACAAGATTTGACTCATCTTCAAGGTTTATATCTATTTTGCAGATTGGGGAAGACATTACAGTCAATCACATTGCTTTATACTCTTTTAAGTCAGGGTTTTGATGGAAAGCCTATGGTTAGAAAGGCCATTATAGTCACACCAACCAGTCTTGTAAGTAATTGGGAAGCTGAAATCAGAAAGTGGGTTGGAGAAAGAGTTAATCTTATAGCTCTCTGTGAAAGTACCAGAGATGATGTTGTCTCTGGAATTGACAGTTTCACCAGTGCCTGGAGCTCTTTGCAGGTATCAGTTTCACAAGTACTTCAGGAAACTATAGAACCATATGGTAACTTAATCTGTGTGTCCTAGGTACTGATTGTTTCATATGAGACGTTTCGGATGCATTCCTCAAAATTCAGCCATTGTGAAGCTTGTGATCTTCTCATATGTGATGAGGCACACAGGCTTAAGAATGACCAGACATTAACAAATCGGGTACCATTCATGCACTATTGTCATCTCTTTACACGTTCATTTAAGATTGATCCCCTTTCTGTTTCTTATTTGCCAAATTAACATATTCCTGGAGTAGGCATTGGCTTCCCTTTCATGCAAGCGTAGGATTTTGTTGTCAGGAACACCAATGCAGGCATGAGGACCTTGTTTATTTATTCCTTCAAAATTCACGCATTTATTCATGTCACTTTATGATTCACTCCCGTTAACTACCTTGCAGAATGACCTCGAGGAGTTCTTTGCAATGGTTAACTTCACTAATCCAGGAATTTTGGGTGACGCAGCATATTTTCGTCGTTACTATGAGGCAAGCTCAGTTTTCAGTTTTCTTGTTGATCCATCATTGTAATTGTAAGATATTCAGCTTTGTACTTTTGTTTCTTATCTTCCTTTGCATTTCCCCTGAGAAGGGATTGAAGGGATAATGGAGCCAGGGTGACAAGTATACTTTGTTCTGATATTCACGACTCTGAATTGGTCACCAGTTGTTTTTGCAAATATATTATGCAATTACTAATATCACATACTTGCTATGAATCAATTCCTTATGTTTATGTTCCAATGAGATTCTTATTCACTGTTCTAGCATCAAAACAACATTTGTTTGAGGAAAATTCATGTTTCGCATACACCTTACTATGCCATAAGTTAATGTCTCTGCCTTGATTTTTTCCAAAATTTACATGCGACCGTATAAGACATGAGAATCTTTAATTTTATCATGCATCTCCGTTCTAAAACTGCAACTTTTGAGTAATCTTTTTCAGATATAATTTGCTTACCTAGTTCATAATAGTTTTCATGGTAATCCTTGATTGACGTACTTGTTCTGTGAATTCTTATTATGTATGCGAAGACACCAATAATACGTGGTAGAGAACCAACTGCCAATGAAGAAGAGAAGAAGCTTGGTCTTGAGCGCTCTTCAGAGCTAAGTACGAAAGTAAATCAGGTAAAATTTCCTACAGAATTGTGTAGAGAACGTTCTAAATTATAATGTGGTTATGCAGTGTTGAAACCTTGCTTCACCCATGATCTGGAAAAAGTTGATATTTAGTCAATGAATACTGTCTCTTTTACTGGTTATAATATTAAGCTTAAAAATTGACTTGCAGTTTATATTAAGAAGGACTAATGCCTTGTTATCAAATCATTTGCCTCCGAAGGTATGACCATCATTTTTATAAGATATGTAAGTCATTTTCCCACTTGTTTAATTTCTTGGGAAGCATCTGGTTTCTTAGAGTATTCACATACATAAGTTGTTTATTGCACTTTACTATCCACAAAACTTCATAAATGAAGCAGTATGCACATTGTTCATGAATAGATCTCTGAAGCTGAGTATTAAGATCTGGTCAATCGGCAGCTTTAAGTAGGTTTATTTCTTCAGCTGTATAAATAATTGTTTGGTGCAGTCATGCTGGCTCAAAAAATGTGATGTTTTTATATCATTGTGCTCTTTGACTCGCTGAAAATTTTTGTAAAATTCTGAAGTTCGTTGAATTAAAAACTTCCATCGTCTCTATTTGCCCCTTTATTGTGAATAATGCAGTTATTGGTATTAAATCTCTACATATTGGGTACTCTGTTACGTCCCTTTTGCAGATAGTTGAAGTTGTTTGTTGTAAGTTGACTCCTCTCCAGGCGCAACTATATAGCCATTTCATACATTCCAAAAATGTAAGGTTTTCTTATTGAGTGGTAATATGAATTTGAGTTTGTCTGGTATTTTATGACGTGAGGTCAGCAATTAGCAGATATGTTTTTACTTCTGAACGCAGGTTAAACGGGCTATCACTGAAGAAGCAAAGCAATCAAAGATTTTGGCGTATATTACAGCTCTTAAGAAGCTCTGCAATCATCCAAAGGTATAGAAACTTCTGAATACTATTTACTTTGAGATGTTCCCTTTGTTCAAGTGGTACTTTCGTAACTAACAGTTGTGCTACTATAGTTGCTTTAACTGAACTTAGGGTCATCAATTTATTCTGAGTCTATCCCCTCTGATATCCGTTTACAAACTTATCCTAGTTTGTTTTATAGTGGAAGTATTTGCTGGATGTCTTTGTTATACATACATTGCTGTTAAAATTGCATCTTTTGCAAACTTCTGCAGATAATTTGACTCTGCACTTTTGACACTGAAAGTTCCCCTAGAAGTATGTTTTCCAGAGTAAATCCAGAAATGGAACGAAAAATTAAATGGTGCACACACCTCTTATGCCTACCTGTTTTCCTAGCGTCGTAGAATACTTTTGCAACATTAGATATAGAAAACTGTTTTGATGGAAAAATATGAAACTCTCTTGCAAGAGAATGATAAAGGTTGGGGATAAAGTCTCTAGAGCCTATGCTTTCCTGTGTTATATGCGTCATGTTTTCACTCAAAATTTTGTTAATCACAATGTAATGATTTTCTCTCTATTGTTTTATTCTTCTGGCTCGTTTCTTGTCATCTTTCCCTGAGGTGTTTAACCTATTTATGGGCTCGAGTGCTTCATTTCACGACTAATGATTCCATATTCAGCTCATCTATGATACCCTAAAAAGTGGAAGTCCAGGGACAGCAGGGTTTGAGAACTGTCTACGCTTTTTCCCTCCCGGAATGTTCTCGGGAAGGTAAGCATTTATTATTTGTGCACTAGGAGACTTTCGTGCTTCAAGTCTATTAATGCAAGGATGGTGCTGTTTCTGGGTTTTCTTTTAACTAGCAGATCCGGATCGTGGACTGGCGGTGATGGATCATGGGTTGAACTGTCTGGCAAAATGCATGTCTTGGCCCGGCTTTTGGCCCATTTACGTCATAGAACTGATGATAGAATTGTTCTGGTCTCAAACTATACTCAGGTAAGTATGGAATGCTTGCTCTAAGATAACCATGCAGTATAACGGTGGCAGACGACATTATTTCTTTTCTGCCTTTCCTTTTCTGGACATGAAATTGCATAATTGTTGGAATCTAATTGCCTTGAGTTCTTGACGGGAAATTCTCTAAGAATTCAGTTGTAACCTTTATGCTAATTGATCGTCGTCGAAAATAGTGACTGCGAATACTGTTACAGAATGTTGTGTAGGCATTTTTTACTTCTAGTTTTATAATCTGAATGTCATGTACCTGTTAAACTTGCTTAAAGTTGCCTTTCGGCTTACCAAGAAAAAGAACTTGCTTATATTTGTAGCTGTCTAGTCTACCAAAGAAGCGTATATATGATTCTCAGTCGAGTTCTTTTAATCATTTCCATCATAAAATGTTTTCATGGATCAGACATTGGACCTTTTTGCTCAACTATGCCGAGAACGAAGATACCCATATCTAAGACTCGATGGGACCACATCGATTGGTAAAAGGCAAAAGTTGGTGAATCGCTTCAATGATAAATCGAAGGTATTGAGTCTAATCCATTACCAGCAAATATTTAGAAATCAGGCCCTGTTTCAACATGAAAGGAAGAGAGTAGAGAGACGGGCGCGTATAACTGCAGCAGTGCTTCAATTACAACACTTGTGCAAATGAGACTTTAACTTCACACATTTTTACAGGATGAGTTTGTGTTTCTTTTAAGCAGCAAGGCTGGTGGTTGCGGCCTCAATCTAATAGGCGGCAACAGACTTGTCCTGTTTGATCCCGACTGGAATCCTGCCAATGACAAACAAGTAAATTGCTCAGGCTTAATTCCCTTTGACAACTGATAAATTAGAATACATGTTAATCTTTCTGATTCTGTCCTACCACAAGTTAGGCTGCTGCTAGGGTATGGCGGGATGGACAAAAGAAGAGGGTGTTTATCTACAGGTTTTTAAGTACCGGGACAATTGAGGAAAAGGTTCAACTCTACTTTAGTTCTCCTTTTTTTGTGGTTTCAATTATTACAAGGCACGGTACATGCGGTACATGAAATGTCCCTGTATTTTCATAGGTTTATCAGCGCCAGATGTCTAAAGAAGGCCTTCAAAAAGTTATCCAGAATGAGCAAAAAGAAAACCTTGTTAGACAGGTTTCTTAAACTATTCTGCTTATTTTGCTATTTTGATTTAAGTTTGCTTTCCTACATATGAGACCGACTGCTCCTGAATTGCAGGGGAACTTTCTGTCGTCAGAAGATTTGCGTGATCTTTTCACTTTTCATGAGAATGCCAGGTGATATTGAGTATCATCATTACGAAAACGTTATTTTGATTATTAGCAGTTTCATCGTGATATTAGCTTGTGGGTCTTAAAATTCATGCTGCATATAATTTTAGCACTGTTGATACTGGTTCTGCAAGACCATATATTCCATATTTTAATGGTCTATGTTCTTTAAGATAGGACATAAAGAACTGAAGATGTGACTGTACTGTAAACTAAAAGGCAGTTGAGAAGTGAGCGTACTTACTTTTTGTAGCCGTACAACAACTAAATTTGAGCATGAATTAGACACCCAAATTTGGGTGAATTAAAATGCATTTGAGCTTTATGCACCTTTACATGAACCTGCATTTTCACTAATTTTTTTAAATACATTTTCTTTTCCAAATTTTCTGTGTAGGTCTGAAATTCATGAAAAAATGAATTGTGCTCGCTGCTTATGTAATGATGAGGGCCTTGAGCACATTGGAGGTGAAGAAAAGTCAACCAATGGAAGTTGTTTGTATGATGATCAGAAGGTGTTTGATATCGGTGGCTTTGCAGGACTTGCTGGATGCCTGCATAAGTTAAAGAGTTCAGAGAAACAGGTCTGTCGCCAACTGTTTTATGTACATACAGATTGTAACATGTCCATTCAGGCATCTAAAAATGAAATTTATTTTGCTTTCGGAATCAAATTTAGATTGGGACTCCTTTGGAAGAGGATTTAGGTAGCTGGGGGCATCATTTTGACTCAACATCAGTGCCTGATGCCACACTCCAAGCTTCAGCTGGTGATGAGGTGTGTTAACCACTCAACATTGACATCCTACAATTGGAGTAACTGTAACTGTCAATTCTATTAATAATTTAATCATTGCAATGCTGAACTAGAGAAAAATTGCGAAAACAGCTGCAATGAGGAATTTGTCAAACTCTTCTGCTGTGAGTTAAGAATGAAAACTTCAGTCTAAGAATTCACATGCCCCACATGCTCATGAAATACCTACTTGAGATTCTGCTCCTGCATGTTGATAATAAAAATAGTCCCTGACAACTCTGAATTTACCCTAAGCTTGTCATAGCAACGGCCAAAGGTTGGGACTTGGGGTTAACTGTTTCATAATACTCAGCGGCAGAAGATAAAGTTCCTTATAGTTCAAGAATCATCCTTTTGGAACTGTAATTGAATTACTATGATTGTTAGGGTTGGCAAGGTTTACTCGACTTGGTCCAATCTAGTTCAAAGTTAATGGGTCCAGCTCAAGTTGGTAGGACTTTGAGTTGATCTTAGTTTTTTCTTCCTCTTTAAATTTTAGACTTTGTGTTGAGTTCGACTTGAATTATATGAGTTTAGTTTATCTTTAAGTTTAAATTTTTTTAAAAAATATTTTTAAAATTAAAAATAAATTTAATCGAGTTTAGTTTTGAACGACTAAACTCGATCGGTTGTGCTTGAGCTTGACCATGAAATTTCGGTTGATTAAGCTTAGTCTAGCCATTGCTGCATCTAATGATTAGACATTAACTATTTTATGCCATTACATGTCGTTTGATATCTTTAATGATCATTGTCAAATTACCTATATTTACGATTCCCCCGTACCATTGCAGGTCACATTTGTGTTCACCAACCAAGTAGACGGGAAGCTTGTACCTATTGAATCAACAGCTTGCCCTAAGATGCAAGTAATGCATGGAATGGAGAAGAAATCCAACGACAAAGAAAATTGCTACCAAAATTCAAGGTTACAGAAAATTCAGGAACTGTCAAAGTCATCAGATGCACCTGTAAAACGAATTAGAACCTCTCTAGATACAGATTTAAAGTCAAGCTTCTCGTTTGGAAGTCGATTACCATTGAAAAGATTATCTCGTGACATTGGAGAAAATGATGACGACGTTGAGTAAAGTTTTGGCTACTCGAATGATATGCTCTCTATATATGTTTCTATTTCTGTAATTCATCATGATAATATGTCAGGTATGAGTAATGTTTTACACAAATCACTCCAACGCCATAGAATTAACAGTAGACTTTTTACATTGATGCAAAGATTAGTTGGAACAAGTTCTTTGGAATTTTTGATGAGGCTCACTCTCACCTACAACCTCCTTCATCCGCTTTCCTCTCAACAGAGTTGACCTTCGCTACCGCCGCTTCTTGGTTCTTCATCGCCATTTGGTCCATGCTACTTGGTTCCTTCTGTAGTTCTGTTCCTTTTGGCTGTCGTAACTCGCAAGTTATTAACTACTCTGTTTGCTCTTCGTAGCACGCTGTAGCTCCTCGTTGCACCCTTCTCCTTCGTCATCTTCTCCCATCGCTAGTTGAAGTTGTGATTTTGCTATTGCTTTGTGTCGATGGTTGAGACTTGAGTGACAGCATATAGAATAAATTATGTAGTTTTGTGTCGTTCAGGATGAATTTGTGAGAAAACTATGAAATAGAATGTGTGACTGAATTTTTATCTGTTTGCTATTGTGTATATTTGTGAATGGCTTCACCAAAAAAATAGTCTTATTTATTTGATTTTTTAGGTTGTTTATTATTCTAATAATTATAAAAATGAGATTAAATTTTGCTTCTTTGAATTGTTAATTTGTTAATTGATTTATGTGAAAGATACAATTCATGAATTATTGTTTGTATGCAAAGAGTATTTAATATATGATTAAATCATTTAATATATACAACTAAGTTAAACAAAATAAAATGTTTGCATTTCTATATTACTGTCATTAGAAAATAGCATTACAAATACACAAAGTTAAACTTTGAAAAGGAATATTTCCAACAGGGTAGTTAACTTACAAAAGCAAACTCATTATCCTATCTCATAGCTAGTTAAATACACTGAAAAAATTCTGTGGGAATTAGAAAGAGAGACTTTACGCAATTTAATTTCTCTATGATTATGTTAAAATGACTTTTAAGATATGTCTTGATTTATAAATGATTATACTCATTACTCAACATAATGTAAAATTGTAAATGTTTAATTAATGATTTTTCTTTTTATTTTATACAATAAAGCTATTTTTGCAATGTACATTACCGAAAGAAAGATGTAAGATAGCATTTATTTGGACATGCTTATAATTGACTATTGAGTTTTTATAATTATGATGTTATATACAAAAACTTTAGTTTTGAATATGAAGTTATTAATGTAACTTTGACATGTCTTTATTTATTTTTATAGATAAATGAAAAAAAGTTCAAGTACTCTTAATAATTCAATCTCTTTAGGAAGATTTGATGATCTAACTTAGACTTATGCTATCTCCATAGGAAAGCTTTAAAAACTAAGAAGGGTCTTGTCTTTGACAAGTTTTTCTCTATCTTGTCTTTGACAAGCTAGTTTCGGTTTTTTCAAAGTTTTGTGTTTTTACCTGGGTTTTGGTTCGATGGAGTCTGACGAGATGAATAGGATAAACGAAAAATGTCATCAAATGACAATTGACGAGTCGAAGGAAGAAGGGGTAATAATTAACGCAGGGGATATTGACGGAGGGATTGATGTTCGCTAGAGCTTGGTCGGGAGTTTTCTAACGAAGAAACCTATTCACGAGCTGTCAATGAAGGATACTTTGGCATCACTGTGGCGACCTGTTATGGGGGTTTATATTAAGGATATTGATCCTAACAGATTTATATTTCAATTTTTTCATGAAAGGGATATGCAAAGGGTACTTGATGATGGCCCATGGACGTTTGACAATCAGCTTTTACTGCCTAAAAAAATTTGTTTGACTGATCATCCAGAGCATGTGATTCTGTCGAAGGCTGAATTTTAGGTGCAGGGTTATAAGCTTCCTGTTGGTTTTATGTCTGAAAAAGGTGCCCAGACAATCGGGAGTTTTTTAGGTGAGTTTGTAAAGTCTGATCCAAACAATTTTACAAGCACCTGGCGTAACTATATGAGAATTTGTGTAGCGGTGGATGTTAACAAGACTATCAACCATGAGATGAAGATTAAGCGACAAGGAGGGGAATGGGTCACTTTGGGTTTTAAGTATGAGATATTACCTACTGTTTGCTTCGTGTGTGGCCTGTTAGGCCATACATGAAAAATTTTGCAAGGAGGTTTATGAGGCACCTGACGGAGTTGTCTCAAGGAGGTTTGATGAATCTATCCATGCTAATATGAGACGCTCACAGCCGACGAAGGGTTGTCAGTGGCTTTGTGACATGCCACCACGAATTAGAACTCCAAGGCATATGGGGGAGACGAGGACAGAGACGATGGCGGTGGCGATGGCTGTTGAAACAACTAATTATGGAAGGACCGCAAATTATGGAAGCTATAAGGCAAGTGGAGATCATGATATTGCTTTAAATGCTAAGATTATATCTGGTAGTGGGAAAGGCAAGGAGATCGTGGAGGTTGCTGGTGATAGGGAGAAGAATGTGGCTTTAATAGGGGATGATGATGGGGTGGTTGTGTTGGATTACAAACGCAGACGTCGGGTGGAGAATATGGGCCTGAAGGGGGAAGCGTATGGGCCTGAGAATAACTACATGCTTTCAGTGATTGGGGACTCAAAAAACGTATTGTTGGCGGGACCTGTGGATCAGGCCCGCCCTTCCTCATGAGTTGTATAAGTTGGAATTGCTGTGGGATGAGTAACCCACGTGCAATTCGTATTCTTCGGGACATGGTTTCCATTAAAAAACCCAAAGTACTTTTTTTTATTGAAACATTGTGTAGTAGGGAAAAGCTGGATCGTGTTAAAAATATATTGGGCTTTGAAGGCTTGTTTTGTGTTGAGCCTAACGGTCATAGTGGTGGTTTGGCGCTGTTATGGAAAAGCAAGGATGAAGTTCGGTTGCTGGGTTTCTCACGCAGACACATCGGCGTTGAAATTTGTATCCAAGGGATGGATGACTGGCGTCTAACCGGTTTTTATAGAGAACCGAATCAAAATTGTAGGGAGGAGGGATGGCACTTGCTTCGGCGACTTGCTGCACAGTCGACTCTGCCTTGGGTGACAATTGGGGATTTCAACGATATCCTCCATCAATCAGAGAAACGTGGAGGTAACCCTCAGCCAGATCGTCTAATGTGGGGTTTTAAGGAGGCGGTAGCAGATAGCAAGTTGGTGGATTTGGGAATGCAAGGTTATGGATTCACCTGGTTTCGGGGTAACGATGCCGAGGGTTAGATTGAGGAAAGGCTTGATAGGGCGTTGGCATGTTCTCTGTGGATCTGGAAGTTTCCCTACTATAAGGTGAGTAATTTGGAGATAACGTCATCTGTTCATTTCCCTATATTTCTGGAGCCTATTGTTGGGTTCGTGTTTTGCGTACCGGGGCGAACTGGGCCCCGCATACCCCAAGTTGGCACGCGATCACAACCCTCAAAGGTATTGTCCTCTTTGGTACACGAACCTGAGACCTAAGTTAGCTCAATGGTAAGAGGCGTGCATTTAAATGCAACAAATCCTTAAGGTCTCAGGTTCGAATACCAAAGAGGACAATACCTTTGAGGGTTGTGGTCGCGTGCCAACTTGGGGTATGCAGGGCCCAGTTCGCCCCGGTACGCAAAACACGGACCCAACATTAAAAGGCGCCTTTTAATGTT
>JANKOD010000193.1:28091689-28112746 GCA_026284645.1 Erythroxylum acuminatum | reverse complement strand
GGTCAAGAAGTTATTTATAAGTTTGTAGTTTACCTTATGAAGCATTAATTAATCATTAGCAAAAGTTACATGCTTAGATTGTCTTAAATATGGTGAAAAGTTTACGATAATCTGGGCTTTTTGTTGCAGTTATTAACAAGAATATCTAAGGTCGGCGTAAGCTCTTATTTAATTTCTTTGAATTTTTTGTCAAGACACTCTCTAACTCCTGAAAAAGAAACAAGAATGTTTTCTGAACATATAAAAACCCAAAATATATGAGCAAAGGTCAGTTTGGGGAGGAGCAGGCGTTTAAATTGACGTGGAAGGAAAAAAATAATCGAAGTATGGAAAAAAACATAATAAATACAATAAATGATAGACAATTATATAATTTGTGCATAGGAACTAATAAGAGATAAAAGTGACTACAAAGGTGAATTGGTGTATATTAAAATATAGTTATATAAAATGCCCAAAAACGAATGTTATGAAGTAGTTTGAAGGGTGAGATGTAAAATGCTAGTAATAATAAATCTTTAATGAAAGGCATATACTTAGCTATTAGATTTTGGGAACGTCTGAATGTGAGCTCTTGGCTTGTACAACTTATTTATGCAAAACACACATTTCACTCACATTAATAATGGCACACTTATACGTATTTATTTATGCGCAATGGTGTAAATAGACTATGTATAATGCATGCTCAAAGACAATCCCGGGTATTTTACCAACTTTGTAACTTATGCCCATTTTCATTTCAAAATTCAGCCACTTCATCATGTGAATAATATCACCCCCGAACATATGCATACCTTTGGTACTTTGATGTCTACACAGGGACGTGGCCACCTTTCGCCCAGTGGGGCACTGGGCCCCCCGAAATTTTTAAAAAAGTTAAATTTTTTTAATTTTTAATTTTTTTTCTATATAAAAATATAATTTTTGGGATTTGGGCCTCCCAAGATTTTTAAAAAATTTGTTTTGGGCCCCCTTATATGCCTTGGCTGGCTACGTCCCTGTGTCTACAGTTCATTCACTACTTTAGCATTAATAACTTTCTACTTTAATCCCCCACTGAAAACATGACATCATCTCTCTCTCTCTCTCACAGGGAAAACAAAGCATATATGTCTTTATCACTTCAAAATTTATGTGCTCTTCTCTTGTATGTATTCAATGATCTCTCTATTCAAAATCATCTTTACACCATCATAACACATAAGAATCCCCACATATGTACAAGACAACACATCTGAAATTTTTTTTATCTAGTTTGCGCGGTATTCCATGAAAATGACCACTTTTTTCATGACTATTTTATGTCAGATAAATCATCCATTTTTATCTCATATTCAAACTTCTCATACGGATTAACTCGATACTTACTCGTTAAAACTCCAAAATCTTCAACCCTCACAAAGCCCTAACTTTCATGCAACTCACGTACTTCATCTTACTTGGGGTTTGGGTTAGGTGTTGTTGAGGCAAAAGAAACAATTGACAAAGTGGTAACAGTAGAAGATAAGGGTAAGTATAGTTTAGCTTTGGTGGAGTTTTTGATGAAAAACTCTGTGTTGAAGATACATGAAAGAAGGAAACTTCGAGAGAAAGAATGAAGGCAAGTATAGTAACTTGTCTGTCAAAGTTATTTAAAACTCAACTTTTAAAGTTGGGACACCTGTCCAATTCTTAGCCACTTAGCCATTTACAGATTTTTCCTTAATACATTTCGGGTCAACTTTGCATGTTCTTTCTGACCCCAATACTTCAGTTATTTTGAAACACTTTCTTCTAGAAACTTGTTCCTCATTGTCTTACCTTTCTAACAACACCAAAATCGCTCAGTTCGGTTCAAAAATAAAGAAGTTATGGGCAAAACACTTTCAGACCAAAACTAAGCCAAAACTGAACACTACACCCAACTTCAATTCAGAAATTGAAAGTCTTAGAGGTTAAATTGCCGTTCGGCTCCTTCAGACAACTTGTAGCTCCATGTCTCTAGTTTAATTTGCAATAAGAATTAGATCGATCGGAGCTCTATAGCTCAAGATATCTCCAAAACACTGACGCATATTCAGACTTTTTCAACCGGTCTGCTCACTTTGATCAAATCAATCTTTCTCAATTTAATATCAAAACTGATCGGTATGGTATGGACTGATAGGAAAATGTCTTAGAAATCTAACGCTTCAAAAATCATATCGATCGGAGGTCGGACGAAAAAGTTATAGCCAACGCGTGGAGGGAGATCGGATCGACCGATCGGTCAGCCAGGCGACCGATCGCTATCAAAGCAAGGATTTTGTTAAGAGTTGGATTCTGGAAACGGGATCCAACATAGGGAAGCTGCTTACTTGGGGTTACCTTCTTTTATTGGAAGGAACAAGAAAGAAATTTTTTCTTTTATTGAACAGAAGGTGTGGAAGCGATTACAAGGCTGGAATCGGAAGTTTCTTTCGAGGGCTGGTAAGGAAATTCTTCTGAAGTCTGTTGCTCAGTCTCTCCCTAATTATGCTATGACTATTTTTAAATTGCCGGTGGGTGTCTGTAAGAAGGTCGAGACGGTGCTTAACTCGTTTTGGTGGGGCACAAATTTAAGACAAAAGCGAGGGATTCCTTAGATGGCATGGGAGAAGATGTGTTGGCCAAAACACCTAGGAGGCATGGGTTTTCGAACTTTTCATGATTTTAATTTGGCCTTGCTAGGGAAACAGGTTTGGAGGTTGTTAGCTGATACTTCCTCGCTGGTTGCTAGAGTCCTTAAAGCTCGTTACTTTCCGCAGAGCACAATTTGGGATGCAAAAAAAGGTACTAATCCTAGTTATACTTGGAGTAGTATTTTTTCTAGCATTGATTTTGTTAAGAAAGGGTGTAGGAAACGTGTTGGAGATGGGAGTACAATTAGTGTTTGTACTGACCCTTGGCTGCCAGATGCGGCGAATCCATATGTTTCTACGGTTTTGGATGTTTCTTGGCTAAATCTTAGAGTGTCGGATTTGATCTTGCATGATCTCAAACAATGGAATTTGCCCTTCATCTCAGCTTTGTTTAATGAGCGAGATAGAGATTTGATTCTCCAGATTCCTCTAAGCTTACATCGAAGTATTGATGATTGAGTTTGGGCGATTGATAGGAAAGGTGTATATTCGGTTAAAAGTGCTTATCGCTCTATTCATGTTGTTCCTCGAGGTTGGACTCCCATTCTTTCTTCTCCTATTTGGAAGCAATTTTGGTCTTTAAACATCCCAGCTAAGATGAAAATTTTCTTTTGGCGTTCGCTAAATGCTTGCTTGCCAGTTCATGCTCTTCATGTACACAAAGGTGTGGATATTTCGCCGTTGTGTCCGATTTGTGGTATTGGGCCTGAATCCATTTCACATATTTTATTTGAGTGTTGTTGTGCTAAGGAGGTGTGGTCACTTTCTCATTTGGGATTATTCCATTCCTTTTCTGTTGTGTTGCCGGAGTGGTTTTCTTTTATCACACATAATTATACTGATGATGAGCAATGTTTGGCTATCTCTATTTGTTGGGCTTTGTGGAAAAATAGGAATGATCTGGTTTGGCATGGTCTTCAACATTCAGCCCAATCGATTATTTTTTTAGCCCGTTCGATGTTGAGGAATTGGAATATGCTCGGCGGCGACAATTTGCAGTGGCTTGTAATGTCCCTTCTGCTCCTCTTGTGTGGCAGAAACCACCAAATGGATTTATTAAAATTAACACAGATGTTGCTATTTTTAAAGAGATGAGGAAGACAGGTACTGGTTTTGTTGTTCGGAATAGCAATGGAGACTGTATAGCTGTTGGCAGTAATATTTTTCCGGGGGTTTTGAATCCGTCAACAGCAGAGGCTATGGGTATTCGTGAAGCTTTAAGCTGGGTGAAGATGCAAAATTTACACTCTATTATTATTGAATCAGATTCGCAATTGGTTATTCAAAGCTTTCTTTCGCGTAATCGCAATCGGTCGAAGATTGATTTCATTGTTAATGATTGTTTCTTTCTTAGTCATTCCATTAATGATATTCATTTTGGTTTCTGTAAAAGATCTGCGAACTGTGCAGTTCACGCTCTTGCGAGAAATGCTAGTTCTATGTCAGGTCTTGTTTATTGAGATTTATCTCTCCCTGCTTGTATTTCTTCAGCTCTAGCTGCGGACAATAGTTCTTAATAAAGTTTTCCTTGTTTGATTTCAAAAAAAAAACTTAGACTTATGCTAGATTGGATCATAATATAAAAAACTATATTATTTGTTTGCATTGTAACAAACATTTGAAGCGAAGGGAAATCACCAAATCTAATAAATATTTAGGAGGTGCTTGGTTCACTTGCGACAATGATGATATGATATATAATGAATATAATAAAGAATAAGAATTAATATAATCATTATAATTATGATAGTTGGTTAAGACAAATTAATGATTATCATTATCATTGATAATGGTTGATTTGTTAAAAATCTTGAGAAATAAAAATTTGTTAAAAATTTGTTTTATTTCAAATTTTAATATATTTTAATTAATTATATTTAATTTATGCATCCCACTTATGATGACAATGTTTAAAATCAAGTATATTGCAATATTTCCTTTCCAATAGTTCTTGAAGAAAAAAATGTTCTAGCATTTGCTTGCATTAACATATCATTAGTCACATAATATCCTCAAAATACAGTTTAATCATCCAAAATATTGTTTTGCTAAAAAAGAAAAAAAAAAGAACTTATCAGGAGCGTGACATTTCTTGTCATGTGCGTGACACTCCTGTCACACCTGTAATAACTCCTGTTATGCCCTACTTCTTTTTTTAGTGGAATGACTTTCATTCCTCTCATAATCGGGAGTATAGAGTAATATCCCAAACTTAGATATAGAGATACTGTTCATCCAATGATAATAAATTGCCAAGAAGCTGTTTTTCATTCCTTTCCTCTCAAACCCATTAACCAAGCACCTCCTTAGTTAGGATAAAAGGTGATGTAAATTCTTATAAAAATGTTAATCATGACGAGAAATAGCAAATGGAAAATTTGCTTGAAGAGTATCAAAATGAAAAAAATAGACGATAAAAATTGAACTATGAAATTGGTAGTAGAAATTCTTTTACAAAGGTAAGGATGATAATGAGAATGTTAAAGGTAATATTCTTACCAAACAAGAAGAATTTGTTGCACCTAATTTGAGGAAGAGAAGAAAATGCGCGTATAACTTTTTTGCACTACGAACAACTCCTAAAGTTCATGCTTCAATTCATAGCACCTTACAATAAAAAGAAGTAACTTATAATATGGACATGACAATGGTTAGATGGTGGTATAATACACGTGTATCACTCAGTGCTACTCAATCTTATTATTACTAGTCTGGTGAATGTTGTTGCCTCTTATGATTTATGATATAAAACTCCTTCAATTAATGAATATAGAGGTAATCTTTTGAGCAACTCTATTTGTGAAATAAACATTTATTTATATGAAAAATTAATAACCTGGATAACTTATGAGTGTTCAATAATGTGTGATGATTATTAATTTTTTAGTTTATTATGCTAAATGGACAATATTTTTAAAGTCTATTGGTGCATTTAGCATTTTTAGAAATACTAATACCCTATTGTAGAATGTTTGATGAAATTCTGAATGAAGTTGGACCTAAAAACATTTTATAGTTCATAATTGACAATAATTATGCTTATAAAATAGCTGAAAAATTACAAAGCATTTTTTTAATCTTTTTATTAGACTCATTGTGCTACAATGACTTGATGTTGAAAAATATAGGATATATTAGATACTTTTCTATCATTGATAAAACTGTGTAAAAAATAAGAAGCATGACTAAGTTCATTTATAATCATGCATGGTTGAATAAGTTTTATTAATGGAGGAATTTATGTCATCCTAACATTACAAGATTTGTAAATAATTTCTTATCACTTTAGTGTTTAAGTGGATTATATTTCAGTATGGTAGGTCTAATGGTAGAATGAAGGTTTCCATGATTATACTTAAAGGATATAAATTGTTGTCTTAATGTTAATTTATTATTTGAGTTTGTGAGCCATGCTTTGTCTTGTTAACAGTGATGAGAAAACAATAATTAGTTATTTTTACGATGTCAAGTAAAAAGAAGTAATTAAGCCCAATATAAAAAATAATTCTTTTTTGTATATATTTTATCTTATATTTATCAATAAAATATGAGAAAAATAACTTTACTCTCCGTTATTTAACACTAAGATATTCTTGAATCTTAATGTTTATTTTAAACCAAATTTTACAAAAAAAAAGTTGAAGTTACATATGAGATGGTGCAAGATTTCTTAATTCACAAATTAAGGCATACAAAGATGTTTGCACTGACTTTAAGATGCACATTGCAATTCGGTACAATATTCATAACACTCACGAGATCACTGTCCTAATCAAGCACTTTCTATCATAGATTGGCACATTATTCTCTACATTAAGCATTGAAACGCCGAAGCCATCTTTATCCTGGTTGGCAAAATCATCGGTCAGCTCTTGAAGGAACGGCCATCCCACATACAGAAGCTGGCTGATGATAACCCTATTAATTAATCAGAGAGAGATGCGATACTACCTATTTTAGCATAATATGTTGAGAGATGAGTGAACCAATTCCGGGCTTCATACAAGGAACCTAACTATGTTTGAAAATTTATGAACACGATCTGCCACTGTAAAAGGTGTTGGAAGTTGAACACAAACTGTAGGTAGAATCTAGCTAGATTAATCTAAACGCAAAAGACAAACTTTGTCAACAAGATCAGAGACCAATTACGAGACAGTTTCCTTACAATTATGTTTTTCCTAGGCTAACCCATATGGCAAAAGTCCATTGTTTTGGGAATTTTTAATTCTAACAACCACTTGGTAGTAAACCATTGGTGAACTGAGATGAGGATTAACCATGTGAACGTCAACAGCTCAGTTTAAAGAAACATTCATTAGTGCTCACATGGTACCGCTAGTCAAACTAAGGGAACAACTCAGCTTTTGTTGCTTGTAAGAGCTGCGAGGACTAGATTTCTTTAGTTCTCAGATTAACAGTCCCAACCAGCTCAAGCTCACATGGGCATTGTAATAGTACTTATATGAAGACAGCTCCCTTATGCTAAAATATACAGCAAGGAAATCAAAAGATATGCCAAAGGTAATAAATTCAACGTGGACAATGAGTTTTGAGTTCATATGACACTCAAAATTTTGCAGAAAGAACTTACCATTATAACGGCAAAAGCTCAATCATCATCTAAGTAATGGGAATTAACTGACTATGAATTCGTTACTGTGTGAAAAAGTTAAAATGTATCCAAGTGGTTTGAGTCTTGAAAGCGAATGTTGATTGTTGGCATTTTCTTGGGCAGAATGACAGCGAACTCACTATGTTTTGGAAGTACAACTGGTGTTGGTCTCGGAAGTTAACGGTCAAATGGTATGGTGAACCTTTTTCTTTTAAATTACGTTGGCATGTTCTACCCACAATCAAGCAGAATATTAGGGTGACTATGGCATCATCTGTTTGTAAAGAATCTCTTGCCTAAAACTATGCTAAAACAAGCATCAGGGTCAATAACATCAGGCGTTTATAAATATTAAAAATGCTGCTTTCCCGGATTAGTACAATAGGGTGTCATACTAAAGGCATTATCCTCATCTTTAATCACAAAGTGACAAATCTAAGTAACATGTGATGTCTGCTAAACAAACAAATAAAACAAACTCAACCCTTTACAAAACTAAACATCTGCATGTGGATCATAGCAGTGCATGGAGAAGAACTTAAAAGAGGTCGTATATAGTAGTGTTTAGTGCATGCTTAACATGTTCAACAGCGAGCAGCAAATCTTTAGCACATCCTCTATGGACCCAAGAATCTCTTTCTCTAATGATTTTGTAGAAAACAAACAAGCTACCAAGTACGAAAGTAGCTATAGAGAAGCACCAGTTTCTGGGGACTTTGAATTCTCTTTCAGAAACAATGCCATGATCCCAGCAGATGAGATCTTCTCTGAGGGTGTGATGTTGCCATTGAAAGATGACTGCAGTCGAAAAATGACTTTGAGGGAGGAATTGCTAATTGATGAGGAGTTCGAAGATTCACTGCCAAGATTGCCAAGGAACTCAGGTTGGTGGAAGGAGAGGCTGGGATTTAGAAGAAGTCGGGTTATTCCCAAAAGAATTGAGAGGAATAATGGTGTTTTGGAAAGAGTTGTAGAGGACAAGAGGTCCAGTTTTGTTCATGAGAAAACACAGGTGAGTAAAAAGTTTGTTCTTTTCTGTCATCTTTATTGCTTGGCAGAGTACAAGTGAAGTTACAGCTTAGAAGGTTGTTGATGTTACTGCTAGTATGTAGCTTCTGACTTGAGCATATTATTTTGCAGGAAATGTTATACGAAGGAGGCCTAAGTTGCAGAGACGTTGGAATGTAATGCTAGTTGTAGAGGAAAGGGAAATAGTGGGATTATGTTTATCTTGAGCCTAAATTAATCCATTGCCTATCCCACTAAAATCCTTCCTTTTCCACCAAAGGAAGTTAGTATTTGGCTCATCTTATGTACAAATATTTGCCGTTCCGTTCCCTCAATTTGATTGATGTAATCTACTTTCACTTATGCTATTCATTCGGTCATAAATTTAACAAAAGAATTTTCTTGCAATTAGAACAGCTCAGAGCAGGCAAAGCAACGTTTATTCAAGAAATTGATCTCTTCTTGAGTTCTCTTGTTATTGCACGATTCAGTTTTCATATGTACTTTGAAAATGTTTCTTGCTGATACTACCCACATTTCTGTCAACAGGTTCTGTCCTCTCTCGATACTCAAATACAAATCAAAGGCATGCCCTCACTCACTAAAGGGGTGTTTAGCTTTATCAGCTAATTTTTTAGCTTTTTAACTAAAAGTTAATTTTTTGAATTTTTAAAAATATTATTGATATGTTTAATGAATGACTTATTAATTAGCTTATTAAACTTCAATAAGTTAATTTCTAAAAACTCCATAAGAGCAATTTTTTAAATGATCACAGGTAAAAAATCAATTATACTCTTCTTTTATGATTTTTGAATTATGCCTATTTGTATCATATTATAATTATAGATATTTTTAATTTATTAAATAATACAATTTAATTTTAAAAATTATGCCCTCATAAGTCATTTTATACATCAACAGCTAATGTATCCGCTGGTGGTAGTATAGAATACTCGAGACAGCAAGGAATAGAAATGTGTTTCCTTGTTTCCCAGGTTTTATTAGACATATCAATCATCTGGATAATTACATTTCAAAGACCTTGCTAATCTTCAGGAATTAAATTAACTATTATATACAAGCAGCAAAAATTATATACATTGAAACAAGTCTAAACGAATTTGGATATTCTTCTGTTAAGACCTATGCACCAAATCGGTTGACTGTAAATAATAATTTACAATTGCCTCTATGGCGAAAATCTTGTATTTACCAATCAGCATTCACAAAATATACAAGATTACCATTTCAGGTCTGCTCCAGAGTGGCAGAAAGAATCTGTTTTGATGGTTCCATCAACTGTACATCTGCAACCCAAATACCACAACGCCGATGCTAAATATCATATATACTTTCTATTAGGATTAAATGTTGCCAACCCAAAGAAAAAGATCATAACTTATCATGCTTTAGGAAGAGAAGACCGATTGCTTTAATAGATTAAAGAACATGCTTATACTATTCCATACAAGAATCTATAATAAAGCAATTTCTAGAAGAAATTCAACTCACATTATAGAGAGAGCAATCATGACCGGGAAGACAACTCTAGATGACCCTTTTTGTTCTGATTGGAAAGGAAGAGTTCAATCTTCAACGAGGTGTGTTATGAAGATTTTTACACAAATAAATCAATCCCAACTCCGTGGCTTGGTAGGACCCAGATATTTCTCCATGGACTCTTGCTTATGCTCAGGGTCAAGGCTGCAAGCATCTCAACAGATTAAATATAAGATCACTGAAAACTATAACCCGACAGCACTGAAATGCAGAAATAAAACCAGGATACAAATATGTAGTTGAACATTAAGGAACTTACCTATTCCTGAGGCCCAGCAGCGTACAGTGGGCTGCACTTGCACAAGCAGAAAATGGAGCTAAAGCAGCTGCCGGCACAGCCTGAATTGCAGTTGCCAAGGCAGATCCTGCACCGGCTCCACGCTGGTATTTGTTCAATGGTGTCTGAATCAAAGCAGAAGCAGATTTCCCAAGGCCATTACTAAAGCTCTCATATGCCTGTCAAATCAAGAATTATTTGGGTTCCGTGGTGAAACCTTTGTTTATAAAAAAATTTCATTCCCATACAACATGCAGATGCATACAGACAGTTCAATTGCAACACATCATAAGCAATTCTATGCAACAGCTATTGGAAAATTGACCTGCTTAATTCCTTCTTGTGCATTCTTTGGCTGACTGAACCTCACGTTTGGCTGAGGTTGGTTATTTATAGGCCATGATACAGGAGGAACTTTTGTGACTGTGTACTCCGCTTGGACCAAAATATCATGGACCCCAGCTGCCAAATGTACACCCAATCCAACAGCTTCAAGTGATATACTTCGGAGAAAAGCAATCATACCTGAAAAGAACACCAAGGTGCTTCCATATAAATCACATAGAAAGATACTAGACAATTTGAACACACATCAAGTGCATGGTTGTCGTTGAATATATGAAGATGAATGATGCAAAGTGACTATTAAGTATCATCAATCTAATCTAACGTAACTGGGCTGGATGGCATATTCTTCAATGTTTGTCCACATCTCTGCGCCAGTATATCCCCCACACCGGACTCCACAGAGATATTAAGAACCCGGATAGGCAATGAATGAGCAGAAACAATAGAAGATGTAAGATAAAGCTCACTACAAATTACCAATGTCATTTCACTTACCTCTTTGCATTCCCTTAATCACTTTCTTATCCTTTCTGTAACTCTCCATTGGCAGAGATACAAGCTTAGCTGCACCAGAACTAAGAGCAACCATGGACCGGATTGTTGGAATACCACGCAAAACTTTATGCATCTATAGATCCAAAAATGAAATCCTTTAACCATAAACAAAATATTCTAAGGAATAATTGATAGAATGCCGGATGCCACCTACCTGATGTTGAGAAATGTCCTCCAACCATTCCCCTATAATTGTTTCACCGACACTGCCCCAGCCATAGACACCAGAATAATGAACATGTTTGAGGTGTAGCTCAACCCCCTGCACGGAAATTTACAATACATAATTTACACCTTTCATTCATGAACACCAAGAAGAATCTGTTTCGAATAAAAATGAAGCTACTACCATAATTTTCATTCACAAGGCCAAAATAAAGTGCGAAATAGCAACCAATATGATTCTTCACAAACTGCAAATACATAAATCAAACCCTCCAGTGGCCTCATAAAGAACATAAACAGATTTCCCAACACTTGCTAGATCATTAAGAACACAGGACATCTGGTTACACAGTTAGATAGATCCTCCATCCCCAAGAAAAGTATAACGAGTCATGTTAACTAGCCGTTACACTGGTTAAGGACTTTAGGTGCAAGTTCAGGCATCAGTATAATTTTCCATTATGGCTTTATATTGTTTTCTTCTTGAGTTAGTATCATGTAATTGTTATCTCCAGCCAGTACATGTGCCATTCAGTTTGGGCATACTGAATTCACAAACCATTAAGATTTTGTTACTATTCTCTAATTCTTAGTTACTTTCTTTCCTCCCTTCTCTACAACCTCTCCCCCTAATCTTTTTCCTTTTTGTCAACGTTTCTAGTTCTGCTGCTATCATCCTCAACCACAATTATCATTGAATAACAAAAGGTTTCTGGCTCATATAGCATGGTCAGTGATCTCAAGGTGAATGCCAACCAAAAAGCCATATGACAATTTGATCACCTTTGGCACCATTTCTATCACCAGTTGACCATCAAAAAAAGAATCAAAGTGAGGCCAAAATAATAACAAAGAAGCTGACAGATAAAAGACTAGCAATGCTTACAACTCCAGGGATGTAAAGTAATGTACAAACTCTAATAAATCTCAGCACAAAAGATGTATTCACCTTCCAGGGGACCAGATTCACAAGTTCCACATACTTTCCACCACCAAGTGCAGCCAGATCAACACGACATGGACTGTAGTCAACTCGAAGAAGAATAGGCCGTATGTCGAATACCTGGAATAAAACAATATCAGCAATATGACTCAAGAAAATCAGATAATAAAATTCAAAAGAAAGAAAAACGGAAAAAAGAAAAAGGCAATGGCAATCATGTGTCAACTGCTAAACAATATTGGCACTTGAGCACTTGCCTGGAAAAAAGGAAGCAATGCTTCATCAACTGTATGTTCGTGATAATTGTCAATCTTTGATGCAGATAATACATTACCACCTGAATTTTTATAATTATCAGAAGAAAGACCAGCAGATGGGCTCTTTTCCCCAAAGAAGTTGATAAGAAAGTCAAGCTGGCTCTGGTGAAGATGCAATACAATTGGAAGAAAAGCTATGCATAATCTGAAAAAGATAAAAAGGAAATACAACAATCAGCATGAAATAAGCATACTCAATATTCTTATCACCAACAAAGAACAGGAAAAAAGAATGAAAAGCAACATGCGTTGGGAAAAGTATCAAGACATGGCCAACAAATTATGCTCTTTCATTTACAGATACCAGTTTAGGTCTTTTACAGCCTAATCAAGAAAGTAAAAAACATAAACATAAACAATGAAAACCAAAATTTAAACACTTAATTTAATAAAGAGGATTCCTAGGTCAAGATTTGAAAAGAATGAATCTCACACAGTAAGGTTTTCCAAACAACATAAAAGAATAGAAAGAGTATTCATGTTGCCAAATGGTATTACAGCTCCAAAATAAATGAAAAACATACCGGTACTCCTCAAGAGGGGTTAGAGGTTCTGGTCTGACTGCTTCCAGGTCCAGCTTAAATGCTTTTGAAGAGGACTCCCTAGGATGTTCCTTTGAATGATAATGTCCTAATATCTTCATTTTAAAAGGAACATTTAAATCATTGTCAATAAAAGAAATCATGAAACTAATCAGGAAATACGAAATCAAATTTTGTATTACCAATTTCCAAGGTGCAGCTTTGCTCCTATCATAAAGGTAGAAATCCCTAATGGAAACAGAGACCTTAGATGCGTACACTGCATCAACCGGAAAAAAGTCATACTGTAATTGCATCCCAGATAACGAAAGCTCTAGAAAAGCGCTTGTATCTCTTCCAAGAAACTCGCCACTCTTTTCATATGCATGCCAATCAGAACCATTATACATCCTCCAGCTGACATCAATATTCTTAAGAAGAATGCGACCTACGGCATTTCTTAGTTCCGACATTTCTGAATTAATAGATGCAACATTTTGCCTATATTGGCACACATCATCTTCCCCACTTACTTCAGAGATGTGATTTTCGACAATGTTTATACAGGAATCACCATACCATCCACTGTGTCTTCCAAGATCTCTGTCCCCAGATGATGATTGCCCACCTTTGGTTAATTCTGATAGCGGCCGCAAGTTAGATATGCAATAACTTTCTATCAGTTCAGGAAAAGAATTACTTTTGAGGAATGAGGTTTGACTATCTTCAAATCCTGATACAGGTAGTGATACATCAAAAAATGAATTATTTGAGAAAACCTTAGGATCCTCTATATTTAGGTGACAACAATCCCCAAGTAGGTTTTCATCAACTGAGACACAATTTTGTGATTTATAAGAATCATCTTGCCCAGCATCATCTACACCAAGAAGAAATGCATTCTCATTTATCTCATCCAACAATCCAGGCATCTCAAGTTTGCCCTTTGTGTCCATATTAGAGGCATGACTTGGCGAAGTTGATGAAGCAGAATCATCATTTGATGCCCAATTGTCACTAGAATCTTTTCTCTGTCGAGCCTGTTGAAAGTTAGTCCATCGATTCTGCAAGTGCAAAACAGACTGCTCCAAGTCAGGAGCAAAAAGCTGCTGCAGTTGAGCAGCCAAGTGCATTAATCCATTAGTCGTGTCATAGCAAGTTTCAACATGTATATGGCAATTGGAACAATCTAATTCCCAAAGAAGGCAACCTTTACAGTTGGTTCTCAAATTTGCTTCAATGAGAGCTTCCCAGGCAACTTTTACGTATCCCATCTCATGAAGATATTCCACACTATAAGTTCCTCCAAGATTATCATAAGCTGGACAGAGAAGCAACCCCAGGTCATGCACTCTAATTTTGTGTTCATTCTGATCAGAATTTCCAGAGGATTTGTTGCACAGAGATAAAGAAGATGCAGCTAAAAGACAAGCTACATTTGAGCCACCAGTTTCTTTAACATATGAGGAAATGGATCCGGTCTTCAAGTGAGGCTCATAACTTAAACCAATGTCATTCATCTCAAGAAACAAAGAAGTACCACAAGGTGCACGCAACTTTTCCTTGCAAAGGTTCTCATTATCATCGGTTTTTTCATGTTCAGGAGAGGGCATGATAAAAAATGAGGTTACCACATCCAACCAATCCAAGCGACCACCAACAGCAACAAATGTAGTGCATCTGACAGTAATTGACGTAAAAGTGTTGTAACTCTCTGGTTCCCACAGGTATATGACATCTGAACCAGCAGATTTAGAAGATAATGCATTTGAACCTCGTCCATCACCACGTTTTCTTGTTGAGTTGCTACAAGAAATTAGAAGAAATTTATGATCAGGAACTAAAGATATGGAACCCCAAAGTTCGCCTTCTTCATGGGCCAGCCACAAAAAGTTAGCATCCCTGCTGCCTCCAATATTTGGAACAGAGAGAAGATTGAACTTCTTTATTTTCAATTGTAAACACTGCCATGGTCCAGGAAGCTCATTCTGCAAAGAACTTTTTATGTCTTCCTTTAGATTTGGCCTGATTGATATTTCTACAGATTCACATTCCACAAGAATTGATGTTTGAGATGCAGATCTGTTTCCATCATCCACTCCATCAGAGACCACACCTGCTAATGTTTTAATCATCTTATCCAGAAGACATTGTAATTTGAAATATTGAGGACTGTTAAGGCTGACAACAAGAGAAAACAGATTAACATGCAGTAAGAATGAAGAGCTCAAAATGATCTCTTCTCTCGTCTGAGGAGTTCCATCTTGAAGATTTTTCTTATTTCGAGAAATGGCAAACTCATCACCTATCACCAAATTTTCTTTGCTCTGAGATTCCGCACAAGTGACCAGAGATTTGGCTTTCTCTGCTATCCAAGGACCACTGACAAAACCCTCTTGCCAAAGCATACTGATCTTAGAAAGAAAACCAGCTTCATTGCTGACTGACAAGATTCTGTCGGCACAAAATTTCTTCCTTGACACACCAGGGAAATCAAGTATGACATCTTCTTGGCACATTGAGCTGACCAAGTAAACCTTGAGATCACCAACATTTAAATGCAGAGAGAAAGTAGCCATTTTTGAATACCTTTCATGCAAGTTGGCATCTGACATACTAATGACCTGAGCTTTTACCTTTGCTGAAGTCAAAGGGGGAGAAGAATCAACAACAATAAATTGTTCCCAGGAAGAGTAGGTACTAGAACTTAGGCCACCTTCAACTAGAGGACAAAGAACCACTCTAGCATTGGGAACTGAAATATTGACTTGCCAAATTTCTTTGGTAGACAATTTTGCAATGCCAGATTGTAAGCCTTTTCCCACACCAGCAATAGATGATTCTTGCTTCTCAACAAAAGAATCGCATTCTTTCTTCAGGCTGTTCATTTTGATAGATTTCTCAATATCCTTCAGAAGATCCATTATCGCATTTATCAAGGACAAATCCATCCATAAAACAAACTGAGGAAGTCGCAAATAAAATGCTCTTGGGCCTACTAGACTTCCATCTGATGAATCAGAATTTACAGCAAATTTACAATTCACGGAGCCTGCTGTACTAAACAATTTGATTTTCATTGCACGCCCAAATGGAGAATCAGGAAAAATAAGCGCACCAAATTCATCTGAATCAAGATTTTCATCAGACAATACAGGGAGAGCGCGCATGATATCAGCTTGCAGGTCTTGAATCAAATAGGTTTGACTTCTGTTATTACTACTATTTGCACAGAAACTATGATCCTCGGCATTATTTTCAGTGGGCAAGTAGTCAGCGATCTCAATATACTTTAATGTTCCTTCAAACCCTACTTCTCGGGGCCGTACCTATTGACATCATCAAATTGTTCAGACTAGTACAGGATACATCCAATGGAACTAACAAAGAAGAGCACTAAATAGAAGAATATGGATGGAACATGAATGATCCAAGTAAATCACCTGGAAAACAACAGATATATCTTTGCATCCTATATGCAGAAAATGAACATTCATGCCTTCACTTCGATCAGGACCATATATCTGTTCCACATCCTCATCCTGGAAGGACAATAAGATTGAAATTTCCGCGAAAGTTGCATTGAGGTTGGTTTGAACATGCTGTTGTTCTGACATCGATCCAAACAACCAAAAAATTAGTTTCACTACAAAAATGACTCAAAAACATATTCGAACCACCTCTAAACACTGTACGTTAGGAAGTTCGACAAGCTACAAAATAGGAAGGGAACTCAGTAAAAAATGCACATCCAGTGAATTGAAGGCAATCATCTCAACTACATGTCAGGTGTGATAAAAAAGGAGCATATTACAAGAACACCCTCAAGTCCCAACTAAGAATTAAATTACACTAAGACCGACGGTAGTGTTAATGCATATAGCACCCAATTTAATGAATCCAGCTGTGAGAGGCAAAGTTATTTCATAATTTCACAGCCTTAACTTAAAACTTAGTGATGTAGCTTCAATTCTATGCATATATGTATATAGTTCTAAGAACAAATTGCAACAACATTCTTCTTGCCCCTGCTGGACCTCAAACAGAGAACCAGAGATTGGATAATAAACTAAAATCCAATAAAAAGTGAAAGTTGCATTTCAACAAATAAAGCATCATAGGAAAAGTACAGAACAACAAGATGAGTATCACATTACATATCCAAATAGGAACTTAGACCAATTGGTAATGGGTACCTGAAGTGACAGAAAGAGATCCAGCAGCAAGGCTGGAAGCAGCTGTTAGTGCACTGAAAACAGAACATGTCCAGTTCCACATTCCACTGCTGGCCAATGCTGATTGAGAATTTCTAATTCCATCAAAGCATTCAAAAAACTGTTCTACACTGCAAGTATGAGTATGATACCAAGAAACATCAGCACAACTCAATAGCATAAATCAATAGTTTGAAAAACTTGATTGTTCATAATGTCTGTCATTCATGTATGTCCAGCATATTAAACAACTAGAAAATGGAAATATTGAAAACTCACCCTAAGGACATATAAATATGTTTAAAATATCTGAAGAAAAACAAAATTCTTTCATCATTTCATCACATAAAACAAAACAAAGACTAGGTGTTAGAAATTAAATTTGTGAAACAGCTAAATACTTACATAAAGATATCAAGCAAATACAATGTGTTTCATATCTTTTCTGATACTTGTAATACACGCAAAGAATGTGGTGTAAATTATAGGAGAGATATACTAACCTTGCACCAAGATCAAGTTCTTCTCTTGCATCATTGTAGTCATTTGCACGTATAGAATCAGTCACCCAATCAGGGATAAGATGTGATCCAGGTAGGGCTTCACTAACAGATTCTTGTCCATTTAATGATAATGCAGAAGCAAAACTACTGTGACCAAAGATTGACCTGTCAGAGCCACTGAGAGCAGGAAAGCATGCTGATGAATGGAAACGAGAAGCTGCATTTAAGTAGACAGAATCTGTTGACTTAGTTCCTCCATCTCTAACCAAGTTCTTGTAAGTTTCCCATGAAAGTACCAACCACTTGATTGTACTGGGCTGAAATCTCAGTTCAACAGGATCAACATAAACATTCGCATCCACTTTGTGTATATCTAAGGTACCATTGTTGCAAGGGATACTCAATTTTAAATTCCCTGAAAATCCACCTTTCTTTCCTGTTGCTATCGGAGTTGTGCAGCTTGACATAGAGCTTTTTGGAAGAAAAGCATGGTTTGAACATGATGCATATGGAGAGCAGCTTTGATTGTCAACATCATCCATTTGGAGAAGCTCAAGCACAGCCCCATGGAATTTTACAAAGTTAGTCAATTGACTTATTCCTAGAAAGTTCTCAGTTCCCACACCAGAATTCAAGTTAGTGTCTTCAGAAAAACAAGTTCCACATTCTACTTCAGATATCTGAAGAACCAAGGTTCTTTGCTGACTAATTTTCATTCCATCCATGTCCAAGCCTGGTTCATAAGCAACAATGACGCTTCTAACCTTTACATGGAAACTAGAAAGAAACAACCTAACCATCTTTGCAATTGTTTTAACACCTTCATGAACATCAGTAGAACCAGACTTCACACTGTTTTTACTTGTATCAATGCCAGGCTTTCCTCTTTCATTATCGATGCCATTGTTACTATCCTCATTGAAACTGCTACTTGCCTCTTCAGATAACGAATCCTTTTTCAGATAAGGAGCAAATACAATCTCAAGTTCATCCACCTCAACCTGAAAGCCTTTCACCTTCCAAGGCATTTTAACCAAAAGCGACCTAATGGAACCTTCTTTTATAATAACTGACGCTGCTGCACCTAACTGTAATGGAAAAAGGAAATTAGAAGCATGTTTAAGAGAAAAAAAGTTCCAGGCAATCAAGCTTTTTAAATAAATTCCGAAATATCTAGTTTCCACCACAACCTTCTTCAATCTATAAAATAACTCTCAAACTCCATCCATCACTTAATTAACCTTGATTAACTTCAAAAATTCTACGTTTGTAAAGAACCTATACGAAACTAACACAGCTTCAACAACGCAATATTTCCTGGTTTAATAATAAGAAGCATAATTTAACCCAAAAAAAGGAAACTTTTGAGCTTAGATGTTATTATTGGAACTAAAGCAACTAAATTCGAGATAATTCGAGAAATAAGTTAACCCCAGATTACCTTCTCATTAAGATAATCGACATTAAGAGCGAGATCATTGAGTTGGACGGTCCCTTCAAAGAGCTGAACATCTAGTTGATCAAGATCGATATCCCCCAATATGAGATGTCCTAATTTCTTCTTCAACAAGAATTTGAACAACCTCCTCATCGCCCAGCGCGAGAACACCTCCTCCGCCGCCCTGGCGATGTTCCACTGAAACATATTCGTCTTCCAGTTCTTTAACCTCCTTTTTTATGTGAAATAAGGAAGAAGAAAAAAAACTCAGTTTAGGGTTAGGATTAGGGTGGAGCGAGGGAGAAAAGCGAGTCCTCCCCCATCGACGAGAAAGGGATTGGGTTCTCTCTCCTTTTGTTTTAAAACGAAAGAACAGAGAGATTGAAACGGAGTTGAGGACTGGATGACTTGTTTCAGCGATGTTCTGTTTTGTTTTCCAATTAGTCACGTTTTGTAATATAACCTTATGTTACTTAATAGATGTGACTAAGCATAGTAAAACACATGATTAGGATAAAAGAGATAAGGACTGCCCGTCTTTTTTTTATAATTAACATTCAATTAAATTAAATATTTTTGGTATTTAATAAATTCGTTTTTAAGGAACATTTTGGTGAAGTCATCAGGGAAATCAATTACAAGAAGACAAACATAAGTACATGAACACAAACAATGCTTCGTGATTACAGCTATACAACTTTTTCTTATGAATTGAGTTTTCTGACGCAACTGCACTTATCAAATTAACCAACCAACCAAGGCTTTAAAACAAGAGACATGTAAATTTATATAATAACTATAACAGCAAATAGCAGGAAACATCAGTAGTTGTAAACTTGGTCGACTGCGCCAATGCATCTCGAATGAACAATGATTTTAATTAACCTTTTCAAGAAATCATCGCCTGTGATGTCTGCGAATCATTACGGTGATTACGGCTGCAACGTTCATTCAAAAACATGGTTCCAACTTCCAAGGTGTTTGATATGTTGTTTTCAGACTTTGTGACGATTGTGATTAATTGGTCTCTCGATGATGTGATTTTGTTGTGCGGATGGAAAGCGAAGTTTTTGTTACATTTGTTGATTTCTCCGAAAGGGAAAAGAAAAGAAGTTGTATCAGTAGTTGAGAGCAAGAATTGCAAGTTCCATCCAGAGTTGCAAACTCCAACAGCTATGTTTATAAAATACGATGCATCAAATTGAAGTAAGCGTTTATATGTTCAAATGATCATCTGGAAATTGGCTTTGACTTTGGCTTTCATGGGTATGCTGAAGATTCTGTACTTCGGCACTGAGGCAATGGGGAGGATTCATAAGTTAGTGTTGCTGACTTCCTACCAAGACTCTTCTCTGTATACTTCACGAAGATAACCATGTCATAAAGGGTGATTAGAAAAATAAATTATATGGGTGATATATGTCTAGGGATGGCAATAAAACAAGTCAGCAGAAGCATGGGATGTCATCTTCGGAAACTTCCTAAACAACATCCTTCGGTCTTAAGTCTCTTAGAGGCTGTTTGGAAAGCCGTGATGGGATTGAATTCAAATTAATTGTTTGGAACCAAAAAAACAGTGAAGAATTGATTTCACGCGTGGGTTCAACCCCTGCGCTCTTTGTAAATTGAATTCACGCCCTTTTTCGCGTGAATTCAACTACACAATGAGTTAACGTTCTTCAGTTTGTTTCAGAAATGGGTTAACTTTTTGTTTTCTTGTTTTTATATTGTACCACATGACTACCAATAAAACAAACGTAGTCATGATTTTAATTTTTTGTTTTATAATATAATTTCTGTTAACTAAATATATATTATTAAATTATCTTTAAAAATATATAAATTTCAAATAAAATTTAATTTAATAAATCAAAATAATTTAAATAAACATTAAGTTTTAGATAAAAAGTTAATTTTTAAAATGTTTTATTTTATTTAATTAATAATG
>JANKOD010000193.1:28040574-28058299 GCA_026284645.1 Erythroxylum acuminatum | reverse complement strand
TGTTGCAGCCATATCTTGTAAGCTGGATTCGGAACTTGTGTGGCACCTGCATCAGTGATTTCTGTGACCATTTTTGCTGGAGCTTCAGTTCCGTCAATATAGCCTAAGAGTTGTTAGCTACGGAGGTATGGAAGGAACTGAGCCTTCTATAGGAGGTAGTTCTCCTGTGTGAGTTTCAAATTGATGAGATGGCTAAAGGATGGTGTGGGAAGAAGACTTGTGAGTGAGTTGATGGTGGTGACAGAAGGAGAGGAAGAAGATGAATTGTTTGACATTCTCGATTAGAGACGTTATGGCTCTGATACCATATAAAACTTGCTAGAAAAGTTGTGTATTTAGATAAAAAGATGACCCACTCAAAAGTCACATACTGGTTCTCATTGTCTATATATAGCTGTACACGCCATAAATCAAGGAACAAAAAAATGAAACAAGAGATATGCGCCACTATCAAGAGATATGCGCCACTCTACCTGACACCTATTGCGCCACTATCTACCTGACACCTAAAGGCTAGAGATTACACGGCTAAGTTAAAGATTTAACAAAGAGAAAACTTCCAATATTGAGGTCTTGTTTCTTAAAGCATATCTAGTTCAGTTTTTATTTTTTTTCCCACGAGGTATTTTAAGAGGGTCTCAATTATGTGAAGGCACCTTTAAGCTATCTATTCCCAGACTAATATCCGCTTAAGCTGGGTAGGTCCTTTACGGAGGCAAAACTTTAGCCTCAAATTTTAAACGGTTGCATATATGAGGACGATTCGAATTCACGATCTTACTTAAGTCAAGAGAGCTCCTTACCAATTCACCTGCACCATGAGATTTATCTAGTTCAGTTTTCAAAACAAAAGATAAAACACCGAACTGATTTTGCATTTGCAAGTTTAGAGTCTAATCATGAAACAGAAAGGTCGACACCAAGTTTTTGTGAAAACGATAGTCTTGTCTTTTGCTTCACGACTTTTAAGAGTCGTACAGTATCGGAATCACTTTACACGAATTTTTCTTTGAAATAGATAAAATATGTTCTTACCTAATTTTGAACTATGGTAAAGTAGTATCCATTGACACCTACTACTATGGTGCAATCAGAATACCCGTACTACTGAAGAATCCCGTCAATCTACACTTACATCAATTATTATAATTTTCTCGTACGAGTCAAAAAATTGGATTCATGGTTTGTTTGAAGAAATGAAAAAACATGCAAGTCCCGACTCCGGTTTGAATCTCCTCAGCGATTGAAGCATCATGCTTTCTTTTCCACCAACTTGGTTCGTCAAAACGTTTAATGTTGGAGCAATCAACTAACTACTTACAACAGTGGGTTGACGGAAGCCCTTTTCAGTTCCTCATGATGGTGAAATAAAATGGGTAGAAATGGGATTCTGTGCCCACCATCACATGCCTGCCTGATGGTCAAAAGTCATTACCCTGAAGAGTCGACGGCAAAGGGAGACTCCTAATAGTGTTGTTCTTGTAGTTGTAATTAGATAATGTAACGTGAAACCGACATAGAAAGATGTAACAAAATGAGCTAGAACGATTTTTTTAAAGGAGGCTTAAAATTCAGTCCTTGTTAACGCATACAGAAGAATTCCCCAAGACATTTACATTTATGTGGTTCAAATTCCATGGAAAACCAGAGTCCAGCTTTTTTACCAACTTTATCTATTCATCAGTATATAACATATTGAGGAATTGGTATCATCATCTGATCAAAACAGGAAAAACTTGAAGAAGATTTGCCTGTTTCAAAATCAATTCTTCGGTCTATTCAAACAAATTGAAGAATCTAATTTCATCAGCTCATCACGTACAGGAATAATTTATTTGTATCAAAATTGACTGCTTGGTATTAAAGGGCCTTCTTCACTTCAAAATAATTGCAGTCTTTATTTGCACAATCAACATCCCCTTGAGATGCTACAGCTACCACCACCCCTTTATCTTTGACGGCCTCAATTACATCAGCAAATTCCTTGAAGTCCTTCAAACTGTTAACAATGGGGAAATGGAAATATTGGAAAATATCAAATTCGGGTCACTAACAGAATCCATTTTGCGAAACAACATGCTCAGGTCAATAGGTCATCTCATAATGGCTAATAAAAAGCATGGCTCATTCATATCTAAATTGTCATTTTAAGCATTCCACTAATCATAAGAGAAAATGAGGATATTCAGATTGACACATAACAGTTGGCAATAACATACATGTGATAAATAAGAGTCAAATACCAGCAAATAAAACTAAATCATGATGCAAATATCTAGAAACAAGTTACCTTTTATCGTGATAAAATCTTCGATGTATAACAGTATAAAGCATTAGCATAATTACCCTTGGCTGCTTCTAAAATTCAATAGAACATTGCAAAGTTTCACCTAAGTTTCTTAATTTCCACTAAATTAGCATGTCAAACATTTTGAGCACTAGGAAAAAATTGCATGACTTTGGCACTACAAATGGGATATTTGACAAAAGCGATTTAATATTAAAGTCCTGACTTTACCTGGTTGACAATATTTCTTCTCGTCTCCTTTGTCTCTCTTCTTCTGTGATTCCCAGCAAAAAACGTAACAAACTGCAAAAGCAGTAAAACAAGGCATATTATTCTTTCAGCAAAGAAAAAGAAGGAACAATATAGCAGGGGACGAATCACTATCACTTACCTACTATAGCCTTTAGCATCTGGCAGCTGGTAAGAATCAACATCTCCAATGGTCCCAATAATCGCTTTAGTAAGACTATCATCATCCATCTCTAATCCACGTAGAAAATCAGCAGTTGCATCATATACCTCAAGGGTCTTCAACAAGTTGGGATCCCTGTACGATAAGAAGGAAAAGACTCCTGCATGAAAGCATAAGAATCAAATTCCAGTGGTCATATTTCCGTATTTTGCTATGCAGTACAATGCAAAATATAACATCTAATGATTGCAACCTGAGTGGGTATCGAAATCACAAAATCCTCCATAAGCCCCACCACAGACACGCACCCGATCCCACAACCATGTATTACTAATGAATCTGGATATAACGTAGGAGCTCCCACTGAGTTGATAACCAGTCTCGTATACATTGCCAGCTTTTCCAACATAATTAACCTGTAAAATCTCTTTGTTGTTAGAATCCAAGTCAGAAAGCCAAATAAAGCACAAATATACCAATTCATTTACCTGAGTGGGTATGACAATAGCTTCATTATGCGGGGGAAGTTGAGCATTCCAAGCAGAAGTTTTAACCGGAGCATTACTAGGAAGCAAGTCAAGAAACTTGCTTAAATACTTTTCAGAAGTTCTGAGATTATTTCCATCAGCAGTCAAGTTTACCAAGCAACCATTTCTTGACAATAAGGCATTACGAATTTCCTCGAGCGAGGAAGAAACTCCGGCCCAGTCTTGATCAACTTTCTCCTCCAGTTGTTGTAGGAATTCCAAGTAACTACATACGGCATAATTACAAAAATGTATCGTCATCAGTGCATATTATTATATAGCAACATATAAGGTGCCATACATTCATGCAAAGCTATCAAAACCATTCTGCTCAAGATGCATGGAGAAGCACAGCGTTAGAACAAAATTGCTGGACATTACAGCTTCAGTGCATCATCACCCTGTATTTTCTAAATATAAGTGAATTTTTATTATGGCCACAAAAGTTAAATAGCAAAAGTAGATAACATAAAGGCTGTGTAAAGTAATATAATGACCTTAAACCACCCATTTGTTCAGACATCCAGCCAGCAACATTCAGCTTGGCATCCATTCTAGCAGCTGCAATTCCATGACCACTGCCTCTTAAACGGTTCTGAAAATAAGTATGCAAATGGAGACTAAATCCCAAAAGTAAAGATCCAACTGATATCAAATTCATTTCACCAAATGTCTATCAATACCTCCATTCTTGCTTTACTTTGGCACACAAACTGCTTGAAGCGCTGCTGATCCGTTAACTGGACTTCTTGAAGAATACAATTCATCTACATTAAACACACATATCAAACCCTCAGAGACTTTCCAACAGCTTTTGTGGAAGTTAATATATATCAAATTATTAAATTGATAAATATATGATATAGACAAGTTAAATTGATTATACACAATGACAGATAACAAGTTGACTGAAAATACCAGATTAAATAAGTCTTCAGCACGCTCAGCCATAGCCTTTCCTCGAACAATTATACGGCTACAGGGATCCTTCCGACCTCGAATGGATGATGCAAATGGATAAACTGATATTCCTCCTGTTTTCCGTCCAATCAGTTGATTAAGTTGCACAAAGGATAAATCTTTTGTGCCCATTTCAAGCAGCGATTGACTGTAGAAGAAAGGGAATGAGACTCATCATTCATAGATCGCAGCGATATATGATTATAGGAAATCAAACAAACAAAATATTAGAACAACATATAGCTTATGACAATTAGAGATAAATGAAGCCATAATGCACCTTATTGGTGTAGGTCAAACACACTGTCGAAATGACTTAACAGAAACCATGGTCCTCTGGAGGCTAGATGAAAGAAGGCAAAATTTTGTCTGCTAATAACTATTAAATTAGGGAATTCCAAGTTGAGCAGTGGCTTTATATTCATATCACTGCCTTATTATCTATCTTAACCAATTTAAACAATGAAATGTAAAAGAGAAGTTCACCCACTAAAGCATGCAATCCAAATGAAGTGCTGACCATATATCAATTACACTACTAATATCTAAACACGCACTGTTCTAGTTGTGATATTAATTCATGGACATATTCTATGGTTCAAGGGATGGATGTCAGCAAAACAAGCTTTAACTCTTTCATGAATCTATAAAGGCAAAACCTACCAGAAAAGTGGAACCAGGGGAAGAAGTTCTTGCTTAAGTGAACTCATATCAAAGACAACTTCAGCATAAAGGACATCATTTGTGAAGAGGTCATGCTGCAATATCTTCACTCCACCTATGTCCCCAATCTACAATAAGCATGCAAAATTTCATTAAGGATTCACCCAAAAATAGTGGCACCGAGGGCACCAAGAGAGCATTGCAGCTAAAAATAACCTCAGTTGGAATGCATATGGGCTCTTTGGGAATATCCTCTAGAGAGAGGCTCGGAACACTTTTCAAAGCTTCTGGTGGGTCAGGAGTTTCCTGCTTCAATTTCAACTCCTGTGTGGCACGAGCTAACTCAGCAAGATCTTCTTCTGTCATGCTTGCTTTTAACTTCTCCAGAACCTCTTTCTCAACAGCTTCATCACGAGAAGCCTTTTCTGGATCAGGCTGAAATGCAAAATACATCCATTGTAATTGTATAGTTCAGAAAAAACTGAATATTACTGGAAACAAGATTTTATGGGGACTGCTTGCCTTCATTTCTATTGTAACAAGATGGGGATTGTGCAGAACGAATTTCTCAATTAAGGGAGAGAAAACAGCTTTAGAACCCTCCCTGGCAATTCTAGCTTTCAAGGCCTGTAAGGGTTCCTCGTACTTTAAAGGCTCAAAGGGATCCATATCGTATATCCATTTTCCCTAAAAAATAGATCTTTAAAAATTATCCATAGTAAAGCTACATTCCAAAAGGGGAAACGATATAAACAACTTACAATGGATCGAAGCATCAGTGATAAGCCACGAGGAAATGACCCAGTGTTGTTCTCTCTTAGAGAAAACTCAATGGTATTCATAGATGCCTCCACAGCATCTGCCTCAAATCCATCCTCAACTAATGTTTTAAGTGTGTTCATTATCAACTCTTCCACCCTGTGGATGTCCTCTTCAGAAACACCCTTCAAGCCGATACTAAACTGAGGCTGAAGGAGTTCATCTTCAATGCCACCACCAATAATGGCATCTCCTAGACCACTTTCCAATAAAATTTTCCTCAATGGAGAAGCAGGAGTTCCCAACATAAGATGATCCAAAAACCCAAGTGCCAGCTCAGTTTCCAAGTCCAAAGGCTTATCAGAAAGCAGCCAGTTAAGGCATACCATGTGTTTCTTTTTCAGTTCAACACAATCACCAGCAGGATATTTCTCAATCACCCTAATTGGTTCCGTAAAAAGTTTCTGTGGCACTACCTTTGACTCATTTGGAGCTGAGCTAGCATCAAACATGTCAAGGTATTCTGCAAGCAGAGATAAATATATTTTAACTATCATTTTACTGTAACCAACTATTATAAATCAGTAAGCTGAATATTCCACGTAAATGGATTGTGTGCGCTGTCAGAATGTAAACAATATTAATGTTATCAACCAACAAGAAAAAAATCCATAAGCAAATTGGTCATTCAACTGGAAACTACATTTTTCAATTCAATTGTCAGTCTGGAGAGCTTTGAAACTGGTGAAATTTTTTAGCAAGTTTACCTTAAATAATGTGCTTATATACACAGATAGGTCAATATAACAATAGCAGTTAATAATGGAACCATTTTGGATAAGATTTATGGGAATACTGTCTAGAAAACACCAACTATAAGACTGAATTTTGCTTGCTTTCCAGTTTTTCATGGAACCTGTCAGAATATCCTACAGGGTGTATGTCAGAATATCCTACAGAATATTCTTGTCATAATAGGAAATATCCTACAGAGTATTCTGAGTATATTTTTAGGCTCTAAATATTTAATTTTATTTCCTAGTTTGTTATTTCCTAGTTTAGATACTGTGTAAATATAAATATATATGCTGTAACACCTAAAATATGTGTGTGCAATACGACTCATTCTCTTGTTCATATTAATTTAAATGGTATCATAGCAGACCTATTTTCTTTGAACAAGAAACCCTAGCCGTTAACCACACCCTTTTTTTTTTCCTCTTCACCACTATGTCTAAAATCACATCAAATTCTACACCCTTTGGTGTTCCTACATCTTCCTATTCCGAACCCAAGGACTTTGTCAATAAGACAGAGAATCCTCATATCTTATCTTCAGATTCCCATTCAGTCCAGATCACTACTATTAGGCTGAATGGGGACAATTTTTTACGTTGGTCTCAATATGTGAGCATGTACATCCGAGGTAGAGGAAAGATTGGGTATTTAACAGGTGATAAGAAGGAATCAGACTTGGATGATCCAGCCTATCCAATTTGGGATGTAGAGAATTCTATGGTAATGACATGGTTAGTGAACTCTACGGAAGAGGAGATTAGTTCCAACTACATGTGCTATCACACAGCAAAGGAACTTTGGGATAATATTACTTTAATGTATTCAGACTTGCGAAATCAATCCCAAGTATATGAAATAATGCTGAAACTTGGAGAAATTCGCCAAGGTAAGAACAGTGTTACAAAGTATTTCCATTCTCTAAAAAATCTATGGCAAGACTTAGACCTATTCGATTCTTATGAATGGAAATCTTCTGAAGATTGGAATCATTACAAGAAGAAGGTTGAGGATGACCGGATATTCAAGTTCCTCATGGGACTCAATGTGGAGTTTGATTAGGTTAGGGGACGAACAATTGGGAGACAACCCCTTCCATCTATTGGAGAAGTTATTGCTGAGGTTCGCCGTGAGGAGACTCACAGGCTGGTGATGTTGGGTAAGAAAGCTCTGGCCAGCACAGTAGAAAACTCTGCATTGGCAGCCATAGGTACCCCTACAGGTAGAATGACAATAAAGAAATTTGATGACAAATCGTTTTTGGTGTGATTATTGCGGCAAACCAAGGTATACCAGGGAAAATTGCTGGAAACTCCATGGGAAACCAGAAAATTGGATGGGCAAACATGAAGGGAAAATTTAAAAAAAAAATCATGTTGCCAAAGAAGCCGAGACAGTCCCTTTCAGTCCGCAACAAGTGGATCATATCCTGAAACTACTCGAATCCAATTCTGGATTATCTGGTACTCCTAATGCTTCTTTGGCACAAGTAGGTAGTGATTTGAATGCCTTAGTGTGTTAATCTTTATCACCATCTGCTCCATGGATCATTGATTCTAAAGCATCCGACCATATGACAAGTTTTTCAAATTTATTTCATACTTATGTTTCTTGTTCTGGTCATGAAAAAATTCGTACTGCAGATGGGTCTTATTCACCTATAGCTGGCAAAGGTTTGATTATTTCGTTAGATACTTTATCCCTTAAATCTGTTCTTCATGTACCAAAATTTGCTTGTAACCTTTTGTCTGTCAGTAAGTTGTCAAAAGATTCTAATTATCGTGTTACCTTCTTTGATTCCTATTGTGTGTTTCAGGACCTGACTTCAGGGAAGAAGATTGGCAGTGCTAGAATGATTGATGGTCTTTACTATTTTGAAGATGAAGTCTCCAAGGATAAAAGACCTCAAGGACTAAGTAGTATCAATTCTAACCTTGTCAGCAATAAAATAATGCTCTAGCACTATAGACTAGGGCATCCTAATTTTCAATATCTTAAAAAATTGTTTCCTACCTTATTTAAGGGAATAGATTATTCTTTGTTTCATTGTGAACACTGTACTTTGTCAAAAAGTCATAAAAATATTTATCCTTCAAAACCTTATCAACCTTCACGACCATTCTACTTAATTCATAGTGATTTTTGGGGTCCTTCACGGATTCCTACTTATTCAAACAAAAAGTGGTTTGTTACTTTTATTGATGATCACACTAGGTTGTGTTGGGTATATTTAATGACTGATAAATCTGAAGTTAAGATAGTGTTCCAAAATTTTTATAACATGATTGAAACTTAATTTCAAACCAAAATTGGTATTCTTCATTCTGATAATGGTACTAAGTATTTCAATGAAATTCTTGGAAGTTTTTTGCGAGAGAAGGGCATTCATCATCAATCAACTTATGTTGATACACCTCAGCAAAATGGTATAACTGAGAGAAAAAATCGACTCTTGTTAGAACTGGCCCGGTCTCTTATGTTTTCTATGTCTGTCCCTAAGTATCTTTGGGGTGAAGCAATTTTAACTACAGCTTATTTGATAAATAGAATGCCTACTAGTGTACTTAACTTCATTACTCCTCTTGAGTGCTTTACAAGTTTCTTCCCAGAAAATCGAATTTCCTCCAAATTACCCCTTAAAATATTTGGGTGTGTAGCTTATGTTCATCTACCCAATAAGGATCAGTCCAAGCTTGATCCTAGTGCTGAAAAATATGTTTTTGTTGGTTATGCATCAAATAAAAAAGGTTATAAATGTTTTAATCCAAAGAACCGAGAAGTCCTAGTTACTATGGATGTTTTATTTTTGGAGAATCAGCCTTATTTTCTAAAGAATTTTCTTTAGGGGGAGAGTTTAGAGGAAGAAAATAGTGGGGATAAAATGCCTATCTTTCATACATTACCCCAAAGAGTAGTTTCTACACCTAAGGATGCTTTGCCAAAAATTGTTGAATCTGTGACAGCGCGAAATACTACAAGACAATCCTATGGATCAAGAACCTGAGGTCATTGTTTATACAAGGAGAAAAAATGATCAAAAGAGTAAAGAACCTACTGTTCCTTCAGCACCTAGTCAGTCTGCGATCTTGAATTCAGGTACTCAAGACACTTTTAAAAATACTAATTTTTTTGTCTCACCTCCTATTTTACCTAATAAAGTCTCTCATGAATATCTTGATCTTGATGTTCCTATTGCTCTTAGAAAAGGAACTCGTCCTTGCACTAATCATCCTATTGCAAAATATATGTCTTATGGTCGTCTCTCACAAAAAACATAGGTCATTTATTTCAAAAATCTCTAATCTGGTTGTTCCAAGAATATTCAGGAAGCACTTAGTGATCCAAATTGGAGAACAGCAGTGATGGAGGAAATGCATGCACTAAAGAAAAATGAGACATGGGAAATTGTAGAGCTGCCCAAAGGTCAGAAAACAGTTGAGTGTAAATGGGTATTTACTGTAAAATACAAGGCAGAAGGTAGTGTAGAGAGATATAAGGCTAGACTTGTGGCCAAGGGGTTTACTCAAGCATATGGTGTTGACTAACAGAAACTTTTTCCCCAGTAGCCAAAATTAACTCTATACTTGTTCTCTTGTCTATTGCAGTTAGTTTTGATTGGGCATTATACCAACTAGATGTAAATGCATTCCTGAATGGTGATTTGGAAGAGGAAGTCTTTATGAGCCTACCTCCTAGTTTTGAAGAATCTGTAAGTCAGAACAAAGTTTGCAGACTCAAGAAGTCTTTATATGGTCTCAAACAATCTCCAAAGGTATGGTTTGAACGGTTTGGGAACACTATAAATGGATATGGTTATCTGCAAAGTCAAGCAGATCATGCTCTTTTTTATAAACATGGTGTTAAAGGAAAAATGGCAATCCTTATTGTATATGTCCATGACATGATACTAACAGGTGATGATCTTGATGAATTAGCGAGATTAAAGAAGAGGCTAGCTGAAGACTTTGAGATTAAACATCTAGGAACCTTAAAATATTTTCTTGGCATGGAATTTGGAAGATCACGTGAAGGGATCTTTGTAAATCAAAGGAAATATATCCTTGATTTATTGGATGAGACTGGTCTTCTAAGTTGCGAGGCTGCTGAAACTCCAATGGAGGTAAATCTCAAACTAAATCCTGCTAAAATTGAGGATGTAATTCAAAAGGAGAAATTTCAGCGCTTGGTGGGCAGGCTTACATATTCGTCACACACTCGCCCCGATATAGCATTTTCTGTAAGCATGATAAGCCAATTCATGCATGCAGCCTGTCGTGAACACTTTGAAGCTACCTATAGGATACTAAAGTACCTAAAACGGATGCCTGGAATGGGTTTGATGTTTAAAAAACGTGATCACTTTCAGGTGGAAGTTTATACTGATGCTGACTGGGCTGGTAGTGTGATGAACAGACGATCAACATCTGGATATTGCACATTTGTTGGAGAAAATTTAGTAACTTGGAGAAGCAAGAAGCAAAATGTTGTGGTACGAAGTAGTGCTGAAGCAGAATTTAGATCCCTTGCACATGGGATTTGTGACGCTATGTTGATTAAGAAATTGCTAGAAGACCTGAAGCTCCATGTGTCACTTCCGATGAAAATCTACTGTGATAACAAAGCTGCCATTTCAATTGCTCACAATCCGGTTCTTCATGATCGGACTAAACATATTGAAGTTGATAGACACTTTATCAAGGAGACAATTAACAGTCGACTAATATGTGTTCCTTATATTCCTACATCTCAACAAGTGGCTATACTCACCAAAGGTCTACTGAAAAAAAAAATTGATTTTCTAGTAAGCAAGCTGGAGATGCAAGACATTTACAAACCAGATAAACGGGGAGTGACAGAATATCCTAGTATATGTCAAAATATCCTACAGAATATTCTTGTCATAATAGGAAATATCCTACAGAGTATTCTGAGTATATTTTTAGGTTGAACCTAACATCTTCATGCTCGTTATAGCATCGGTTCTGTTTTAGGCAAATCATCAAAAGTTTAAGCAACAAAAAACATGCACTAAAACTGGAAAAAAAAAAAAGGTTTTTAATGCAATCCTTAGCTCATATCTCCGTAAACAGAGGCAACATTACCACTCAATATGCGTAACCGTTCAGCTGGATCATCATCTCCATAAAACCATATCCGGGCATTGCTAGGATGATAATATTTGCTGTGAAACTCCTGCAAATTCAAGTAACGAAAGATGATTAAATTGGCATTTATCACTTCATTCATAAATGATATTGTCACTTAACAAGTTCTCATAATTAAAAAGTCAACAAACAATCAATTTCCTCATCACTATACACAGATCCAAAGTAGATATTTTGGCCAGAGAAGTAAAAGATAACATTTCCAAGTTTAATAGCATATGATTTCCATTCCAGATACAAAATCATATGTCTTAGAAGCATTGCAACAAAATAAGTTTCTCCTTAAGCCCCTAGGTCACATAAAAGACCTGAAGCTTCAATACCTCAAAGAAAGAAATGCAAAGCAAGTATGACGTAGGATAGATAGAGCACAGCTATACTAAATGAAAATTGAAATAGAAACAGTAACAGTAACAGTAACTTACGGCAATACACAAGAACTGAGTAAAATATAATTGATTTGGATGCCTCTTTATTAATATTAAGACAAATTGAATATAGGTTACATAAAGATTTACTAGCTTCACACTAGAAACTCCAAGAAATCACATTTAGGGTTTATAAAGAACTAAGCTTCGCACCCAGTGTCCAGGAATCACTCATTGATTCTAAGAATAACTTTTTGATAGAAACTAACACATTTTTACAAATTCATAACCTAAAACTTTTATCTTCTCCCTCATAATTGAAACATTGAGTCCTATATGCAGAATTTTTCTTGATCCTACTCCTTAATAAGGACTCTAACTTAAGATTAATAAAAATTAAATCCTACTCTGATAAATATTCTCAGTATTTCCTAATAGGCTTAAATCGTAAATAAACAAGGGCAATCCGAAATAAAAATACTTCAATTCCTTTTCTAATCAAAGAAAATTAATAGCTAAGAACAACTAAACTAATTTTAATTTTGCATCAAGGAAACATCAAAGTCCTTCAGGAATTCATAGCACGCCCACTAATTTGGTTCAGAATACAAGAAAATAATCTCAAATGCATCAATCGATTGGTTTTATTTAACCTCCACCTTCCATGTATCCAATAATTTAATCAGTAAGCTGGCACAAGACTGATATTAATGCAAAAAGCTGACCTTAAACTGCTCAAATGTCAAGCTCGGAATAACTTTAGGATCACCTCCACTGTCAACACCATATGTATTTTCTGGAAACATAGCCTACAAAAAGAGTTAAATGCAAAATTTACCACTATTGATTATAGCCAAATAAATACCAGGAAATGAAGAAACTCGTGACAACTGACATGTGCCATTTAACCATGGATGTATACAACCTAGAAACACGCATGCATGAGCATAGATTAGAGAGAGAGAGAGAGACAGAGAGAGGAGTTTGCCTGCTGAGAGATCCGGGCTAATATATTATCTGGCTGGGAATAGACACCCTTCATCTCATTAAAAACAACACCTGAAATACATGAACCCATCAAAGAAGGAAGGTCTATATGTTTTCAATTGTACTTAATAGCGTAACATAGCCAGAAAACTAGGCCTCCCAAAAGCAAAGAGGGCATTGGAGTATAAGTTTGACAGGGGGTCAGAAGGAAACCTTTATAAGTAATTTCATCTGAAGGGTTGTCAAGCTCAAAATGCCAACCCTCCTGTTGAAAAGTCTGATAGTCCTCCACACATTTAGGGAAGAATACAGCATCAAGGTATACATCAACCAGATTATAGAAGTCCTGTTCACAGAATAATTTACCCATACAATGTCAGACCGGTAGTAAAAATAACGCCTCACTCCAAACTATCAGCACCATTTAACAATGTAAGCTACTACCACACCTTGGTATTCGTTGAAGCAACAGGGTAACATGTTCTATCGGGATATGTGAATGCATTCAAAAAAGTATTCAAGCTCCCTTTCAATAACTCAACAAATGGTTCTTTCAGAGGATACTTCCTCGAACCGCAAAGTACACTGTGTTCCAAAATATGTGGAATCCCTGTAGAATCCTTCCTGCATTGCAACACTACCAATTAGAGAAATTCTTTACTAGGACATCCAATCCCAATTGCATCGAATGAATCTATCTATCTATCTGTATATATATGTAGATACACTTACGGCGGAGTGCGAAAAACAATGCCGAATACTTTATTCTCATCATCATTTGAGACGGACATAACTTCTGCCCCGGTCTTCTTGTGCTTGAAAAGCACTGCTTTTGATTTGCATTCGGGAATGAACTCCTCTGATACCTTCTCAAATCCAAATTTCTCAGCCACACCATCTGGTAAACTACTAAAAACATCTGCTTCCACAAAACTAAACTAATAAACACACAGTTTAACAAATTCTCCTCCTTACATCATTTTTTTAAACTTATCTCATCAGAAGAAAAAATTTAGCTATCACACGAAATACTATACACTCTTCTTCAACTTCTTCCAGTGATCTTTCAACTTATCTCAGTTTGAAAGAACAACAACAAGGAGTTGGTTAAACAGGACAAAAAAACTTAGCAGAAACAATAACAGTGTGTGCTTAGGGTGACCTGGAGAAGATCGAGATGGTGGAGAAGCGACGGCGCGAGTGGAGAGAGAAGAGAAACGTCTTTTGACTCGAAGCGAGGAGGAGGAGTAGGTGGTGGAGGCCGGAAGTGACTGCCAGCGACGGAGGCTGCGGCGGGACAGAGGCGCGAGATTAAGCGGTCGGCGGAGGCATGGAGTGTGAGAAAAGGAAGATAAAGGGCAAGAGAAGAAGCTTCGAGAAGCGAGAGAAGTAGAGCGAAGAAGAGCTGTTCTCTTCATAGCTTCGACTTTTGGAGAGGGTTAGAAGGACTAAACAAAGAAGGAAGAGCGATGTGGTCGTAAAAGTGGACAAGTTGCGAGGACATTTGTTGATAAGAGTAATAAATTTGAGGTAAAAATGAAAATTTAGATATTTAAGGGTAGGACTAGGGGTTGATGTTTAAAATCCGACTAGATATTAGTCGAATCCAATTTTACGTAATATCATATGTGATAAATAATATTCTTAAATAAAAAGTTATACACATAATATAATGTTAAATATGATATTAAATTTATAAAATAGTAATACGATACTTATCAATTCAAGCTTTTTATAGCTATGAACACTTGTTTGGCTGCGCAGGCTAAGCGTGTAGGAAGAGCTCTTAGGTTCGATCCTCACTAAATACACCTATAAGAAAGAGCGAGAGTTTTAATTGTGAGGAAGCCTTGACCCGGATTAGTCGGTCCAATAAATTCACATACCGGTGATATAAACCTAAAAAAAAAGTACTAAGAAAACGGTAGCCTTGAAAACCGATTAACACAATTATTGGTGGGCTTTTATGTTCACGAAGGAATTGGTTGGTCAAATGTTCCATCGCGTGAGTGGAAAAGCTGAGCTCAGTAAATTCTTTTGTAATAACATAATCCGTTTGTATAAATATTCTCAAGGGACATATGTAAATTGTTGCAGTTCAGCCACGATAGTATCATTCTATTTCTTCAAGCATTTGTGACATCCCACCATATTCAACCTATGTTCTCCAATATAATAGTAACATGAACTCGTGTCTTGGGACATAAGTAGAGAAAAATTAGAGTTTACCTTAGTTGCTTTTTAGGTTGGAACTACTAAATTTTATTTGAGGAAGAATGTTTGGTCATTATGAACGATAGTGTAAGCTGTAATTATTTGGTAGTTTTAGCGATTAGAACAACCACGCACTATAAGGTTGTGCGTTGGACTATCAAACAGATATATAGTCATAAGCCAAGGATACCAGAGATAGGGATATTCTATTAGATGTGCAACTTTACTAGAAGAGATAAGGTCAGGAATATAATAGTACGAGATAAATTAAAGGTAACTAATATTAGTAGAAAATTAAGAGAGATAAGGCTTAAATGGTTAAAACATGTTAAGAAGAGACACCATGATGCTCTAATGAGAAGATGTGAGAAGCTTGTACTTAAATACTGTAAGAGGAAAAAAGAAAGACTTAAAAAATTACGGAGAGGTGCTCAAGAATGATATTGCTATATTGGAACTTACCGAGAACATGACTCTCAATAGAAAACTTTAGCTTACTATAATACGGATAAAGGATCTTACATAAAGAGATATTTTTCTTCAAGTCTTATGTCTTGTATTTAACCTAAACATTTAATATGTAGTATTTTCCTCTTAGTTAGTTAGCTTAAACATTTTCTTACTTTGCCTAAATATTTTCTTGTAATGACTTGTTTAATTTATTTATTAACTTGTCTTCTTTCTTGTTTGTATATTTATTTTGTCTTTTATTTTTACGCTTTACCTTGTTCTATATTTATTGTATTATGTATTTTATTACGCATTTTTATTTATATGTATTTTTATCTTTTATTTTATATATATATATAATTGGGTTATCGGAAACAATCTCTCTACTAGTTAAGAGTAAGATTACATACTATTGAACCTCTCTAGATCTCTTTGGGTTGTTATTTTTAGCGTTGTTATGCATACTAGTATTACAAATTTGTTATTAAGAAAGACCACAAGGCATACTTGATTTTCTTTGACGTTAGTATTGTTTATTACCAAAATAGATTGTTTTGCAGGATCACTTCAATCATAATAAAGGAATATTCAATCGTAACAAACAATAGAGCAAGATACGAACTATTCTGCAACTGCAGGACAAATTTAAGCATTATAGTATGTGTTGAGATCTAGGATCTTAAAGATACATCACAATGTTCTTTAAAGAAATCTGATTTTCTTTGATATTTTGATCTCTTTTCTCGATGATTTACAACTCATAAGAATTCTTTTATTTCAGAAGCTAAGAAAGAAGACGATGATCGAGCTTATGAAGAGAAGAGAGCGGAATGCTAATGTTGGTCCTTTTCCTTAAGTTTTTAGGTTTTGGATTGGAGTTATAAAAATGCCTTACTTCACCTTGAAATCAAGGTTAATTTCAGAATTTGTTGTTAAATAAATACATTTATACGTAACGCTAGAAATAAGTCTTCATGCTCTTGTACCATTTACTAACATTTCTACCTAAGAACTAGTAATTTTAAACTGACCTATTTTAAGTTATAATCTATTAAATTTTATTTTTTAATATTTAACATGTCGTAATAATAAAAAGATATGTATCACAAATCACGATCAATATTATTAATTAATAGTTAATGATAGAATATTTTTATAATAATTTAAATTTTAAAATATTTTATTCATTTTAAAATTTTAATTAATATTATTAAATTAAATAAAGTTTAAAATTAACCTCAAATTATTCACTCTAGTTTCATAACGAGAACCAATCTACAAGCATCCAGCTTTGGTTGTATAGCAGATGAAATCACAGAAGAAACTTTGTCAAACTTGCCTGTAGAACGAGTTGTCAGATTCAGGTGTGTTTCTATCTTATGGCGCTCTGCTTTTGCCTCTTTCCACACCAATGTTGGTATGAAAGGATTACGACGCCGGCTCTAACACTACTATCACATATTTAACACTGCAGTATTCATAAGCGGGATTTAAGCCCATGACCTTGCTTATGCAAAGAACAGCCCCTTACCGCTGAACTCCAGTGCTCGATGGTGCAACAGTAGCTATTTTTAAGTGTAAGTGAATAACATGTTATTTAGTGTACAATAGTCGATGAAGAATGTGATTCTTGACCTTTGGGATGGATTTTAAGCCTCCAGTCATAGATGGGTTTTGAAAGTCTCTGTTGTTACATGCCTTCAAGCCTCTTCCTGTCACGGATCATGAGAATTTTGTGTTCCATAATCATCACTCAACTCCAATTTCTTGTAGTTCCTTTTGGTTTTCCCGTGACGCTCGCTACATCGTACTACCTGTTACAAAGGTCACCTTGGAGACTCGAACTTTCACTCGAAGTTTGTCGCTCACACCCTTTGCACGACAATCTCACTTAGATCCGTTAAAGTAAGACTCAGCCTTTCCTGACCCTCGAAGTGTTTACCTCGCACACCCTCGAAGAAACAATGCAGAAGCAACAAAGAATATAGACAACAAGGAAACACACAGAGATACGATCAAAAGATCAACTTTATATTACTTTCCCTCAAAAGAATACAAAGAATGATGTCTCTGAAAACTCACTCCTTCTGAATGAATTATTCCCCTGAATGAATAAGAAGAGCAAAGCTCGAATGAGC